>BLSH010559290.1:819320-870395 GCA_018402905.1 Glandirana rugosa
CGTGATGAACTGGAAAGTCCCGATGTCTCTTCTACCAACTTCGGTAAGACAGGACACGACCATTTTAGAGGCCACCTCTGACATTCGTCCTTCGGAGATTTTACCAGCACAGGACAGAATGGCTTCAACCATCTTCTCTGTAGCCCTGAAAGGTCAAGTAGTGCGGATCCCGGTCTGGCGCTGTGGATCAGACGCCTCTTCTTGGGACAGTGCATGGAGCTTGCAGCCCCAGCCACTAGGTCAGTGTTTGCTACCAATAACATGGCCGCCCTGCAAGCATCAGGACACCACTAGACCGCACTGTCCCCCGGACTGACTCACTGAGTCAAAATCGCACACTACCAGTGCACCTGAACTACAGGCACCGCTGTTGACCGGACTCCCTTGGAGAGAGGGGGTCTCCTGGAGTAAAAGTTCAAGGCTCCTTTTCCAGGGCAGCCTGAACAAGCCCAAGCCACATGCACCCCCAGGTTCACTGCCCCTGTTTCTGGGATGCTGTAGCCGGGAGGCCCCTGCCACCTGGCACGAAGGCCATAAAAATAACAAACTTCTTTAGAGTTCTTGTCAGGCCGGAGGAAACACATATACTGAGGTACTACTGGTGAGCAGTCTTTTTATAATGTGGATCATGTGTTTCCTGTTAGGTGGGAGGAGCCTCTCTCTCTGTAAGCCGTCCTGGAAGATGACTTGGAAAAAACAATATTTTTTACTTTCTGCTATAAAACACATCCAATTAAAAAAATCAAATCAATATTTTACTAATAGCCACGATCAGCGATTTTTGCATGACTGTGACATTGCGGCAGACGAATCTGACAATAAGTGACACTTTTTGGGGACCAGTGGCACCAATACAGTGATCAGTGCTAGAAAAATGCACTGCCACTGCACTAATGAAACTGGCAGGGAAGGGGTTAACATCAGGGGCGATTAAGCTGTTTACCCTGCGAGTGTTTTCTTATTGTGTGGGGTTGGGTTAAGGAAGACAGAGATCCGTGTTCCTGCTTAGCAGAAACACAAGATATGTGTCTTTCTTACTAGCAGAACGCGATCTGCCTTGTTTACATTGGCAGACCACCATTCTGCCTCTCTCGGAATGATCACCGGCTGATTGGCTCCTGCTGTGTCCAACCACAGCAGGACCGGGGCTCCGGTGGCGCACGCGCGCCCTACTGTGCCGGACCTTCAGAGCCTGTGCAGTGAATGACGGCTTGCGTGCTCATGCGCGAGACTGGCATCATTGTGCCTCTGGCCACTCAAGTAGCCTAAGGCTGCAAACTCAGAAGGAAGACCAGGGGAAGATGGAAACCCTCTCAGCGATGACAGTGTAACGTGGAAGGGCTTCATTTTAAGGTAAGTCTCTCATAATGTGCTAGTATGTGATGCATATTAGCACATTATGACATTGCCTTGCAGGGGATTTTTTTTTTTTACTGCGGTTTGAAAAATGTTTTGTTGTGCCAGGATACTACTACTTACTTTTAACACAGGTGGATGGATGGATGTGCTATCATGCCTAGCGTGGTCAGTTTGAAATAGGAAAGCAGGGGGACAGGCAGGATCCCCATATAGTTCACAAATGGCAGCCAATATAGGTTTTTCATTTGAAATAAAGATAATGTAGTGCTCACATTGGCTCCACATTGTTTTGGGCCCAGGGAAGATGGCTGCTAAGCTTCTTATAGTTTTGTAATTTCCAACCAGAAGTTGACGTGGTAAGATGGCTGCCATGTCATCTCCAATGTGGCCTTTTTCCAGGCACTAGCGATTTATAGCTGGTTACATATACTGGAAAGGTATATAAATGTGGTGAGACATCTGCGGCCTCTTTCTTGGTCCCCTGAGGATGTCCCTTGAATAGTCTAAATGCGTAGGGAAGCCAGCGGCCTATGATGTCATTACAACTGCCAGGGAACTGCGATGTGGTTTTCATTTGAGCTGTTTTTACCCTAAGATACTTGTAAGTAAATTTGCTTGAAATAAATTTGTGTTTTTTAGCAGTATTATGCTATGGTCCTTTGTATTCTTTCCTGAGTAACATTGCAGAGAATTGTAGTTCCTAGACAGCCATAAGAAGACCCTGCGGGTGTTGAAGTAGCCAATATACCCTTGGGGGATCTGTAGTGGTTGTTTTCTGACACCAAAAAAGGGCAGGCAGACCACAACCACATCGCATTGTCGTTTTGTACCATGCGCTCCAGTGCGGGCAAACTCGATAACTGCCATTAACTTTGTATTGACCCCGCAGCAGATGGCAAACACAGTTTGATTTCAGTGCGGTGCGGGTAACGTGCAGGGATCACTGTGTTTCCCGCACCACATATGTATGGGAACTGGGGCTAATTCAGTAACCAATACAGCAACACCTTTCTGTTATCGTATAATCCACAACAACATATTTAAAGTGACACTAAACGCTATTATCCAAATGTAATCTCTACACATCCACTACTTAATGGCACTGTAATCTATTTTTCATTAAACAGTTTCTTATTGTGATTGTCTGCCTCTTTTTAATGTTCTCTGTGAGCTTCCAAACCCATCCTTTTCCCCCCTCACTTTTGTTTGTTTGGATCGAACGCTGCACCGCCATGTGCACTGCTCTATACACACTATGGGGTTGATTTACTAAAGGGAAAAAGACTGTGCACTTTGCAGTTGCTCCAGAGCTTAGTACGTGTGCAAAAACTCTGTTGACTTCCATCATCCAATCATGTGGAAGCAAAAATGCTGTTTTTTTTTTTTTCATTTTCCTTGCACATGATTGGCTATTCTTTGCAAAGTGAAGCCTTACCTCATTTACTAAGCTCTGGAGCAACTGGACTTTGCAAAGTGCACAGTCTTTTTGCCTTTAGTAATTCAACCCCAGTAAGTCCCATGCTCCATAGTCTATCTTTGAAATGAACAAGAGGTGTTTCTATATACAGTGGGATTATGGAGAACAAATGTAGCCACCGTCTAACAGGAAGTTGGATCCCAACAGCAAAAAATAGGAATTTGGAGGAAAGCATTAGAAGGGACTTGTTTATATTTTTTAAACCAAACGTTATTGTCACTTTAAAGCGGACCTTCAGTCATTTTTTCAACTTTCCATCTATTAAATCCTCTGCCCTCGTTGTTTTAACTTTGGATAGTAAAACGTTTTTTTTTTTCTGCCAGTAAATACCTTATACAGCCCACTTTCTCTTTCTTGTCTGGTCATTAGCCTAGTCTTATGACATCATGCACAGCTCTCTCTCCTGTTTGCAGGAAGGCAGGGGGGGAGGAGTCATAATAGGGCCAATTAGAGCTGCAGGGCTTCAGAGCTGGAGGTGTGCCTCTGTGTGTCTGTGTAAATCCAGGAAGTGAACAGGCAGCAGCTTCAGCTGCCCACAGATAAAATGGATGCAGCCAGACTCAGTGGAGGGAGATTTCTGCAGCATATTTGGTGAGTACAGAATCACAGTATTTATAAAATAATATGCAAAGTGGTTGGAGGGAAGCTTCAGAATGGCAAATATGTTTTCATTACAAATTATGTGGGCAGACTGCAGTTCCTCTTTAATATCTGACTCTGTGATTATTTCAAGGGTTCCTCCATGTTAAAATGGTTTTGAAAGGCTGATCTCTGTAACATACCAGTAAGACCCCTTTCACACTGGGGCTACAGCCGCAGTAGCAGTAAAACGCCCCTAGTTTTAGCGGCCCTTTACCGCTGTTCTAGTGCACTTTGGCGCTGCTATTCAGACGGCAGTGGGGCGCTTTTAACCCCTAAGGAGGGGTTAACAAGGGGTTAAAAGCGCCGGCACGCTGAGCTTCCAAAGCGGTGTTCAGCTGCTTCGGAAGTGCTGCCCATTGATTCCAATGTCAGGGGCGGTGGAGGAGAGGTGTATACATCGCTCCCACACCGCCCCAAAGATGCTGCTTGCAGGAGTTTTTTTTCTGTCCTGTAAGCACACCGCCCCAGTGTGAGAGCACTCCGGATTTCACACTGGGGGGATTGGGGGGAGTTTTTCAGGCGCTTTACAGGCGCTGTTTTTAGCGCTAAAGTGCCTGAAAAAGGCCCCAGTGTGAAAGGGGTCTACAGATTATGGCAAAAAGACTTACTAAGTCAGCTTGTTTATTCTGAAATGAATACTAAATTTTATTCATCAACCACCAAATATAGCTGTTTACCCCTAATAGCCATAAAACACAAAACCACATCTTGAAATATAAAAATGTACGGTACATGTACAACAACACACACATAACTTCAGAGCAGAAAGTATAAAAATATACAGTACATAAACAAACAGTGTGGTGGAGGGAATAGAGTATGACTTTCATTTCAAGGCTAACTTCACTTGTATGGGTTGTAAGCTACTGATAGAGGGTGGCTACATCCCTTTCTATGGTCCCACTGTATGTAGGAACGTCATCACCCACTCTTATGCCCCATACACATGGTACGGTTGCCGTACAACAACGGTCGTACAACAGCTTCTTGTACGATAATCCGACCGTTAGAATGCGCGATTACAACAGCTGACGTTCCGCAATCATATAACAGAAGTTGGCTGAGAAAACTAGAAAACTTTTGTTGGCCAACAAGGCCATGTACGACTGTTGGCTCATGTGTACAGAAGTTGGCCCAACAAAAGTTGAAAGTGCAAACACGCATGCTCGGAATCCAGGAAGTGTTCGGTTGTGTAAACCTACGTTCCTAATTCGCAAATCACATTCAGCTGAACTTCCTCGTTATATGCTGGTAGCGCGTCACTACGTTCGGCTTTGTTGGCCGATTACTTGACTCATGTCAGTACGCTAGACACAACCACCAACAGCCGATTTTGGAAAAAGTTGAACATGCGGTCGTACGACAGTTGCACCGTGTGTACGAGGCTTTAGCTCTCTCCTTAGATGGTCTCTAGGGAAGGGTGACCAGACGTCCCTTGTTTCCGGGGATGGTCCCCGGATTGAGGATTTGTCCCCAGATTGCAGTGGCATGGGGAGGTGGGGGCAACCGGTATTCTCACCTCAGATGCAACATTTAGGGGGGGTGCAAAATTATTACTGTGCCCCCCTCCCAAGTGTGCTGTGTTGCAGTCATGTGCAGCATGCCTCCCCCGGCCACCTACACCTCCAATGAGGCATGTCCTGGGCATTGCTCTGCAGTGCCTCCCCCCCACCCATAGACTCCTGTGGTCCAGCCTGTCCCCCATGATTCCTCAGGTGTGGGCGGCCCCTTGTGTGTGAGAATGGCGGAGGGAGGTGGTACAGAGCGTACAGCAGATATTGGAGCAGCTCTCGGCAGGGGATACTGATGTGTGGCTGGGTGGCACAAACAGTACCCTGTGCTGGGGAGAGCCCTGCACTGATGGATTATCATGGAGAGGTGAGCAACCAAATCAACAATCAATCTACACTGTGCATGTGTCGGGGGGAGTGAGTAGTTCAGGAATCAGTGTACAAATCAGGTAGGTCAGTGTAGTGGTCAGTGTAGGAATCAGGTAGGTCAGTGTAAAAATCAGGTAGGTCAGTGTAGTGATTAGATAGGTCAGTGTAGTGATTAGGTAGGTCAGTGTAGTGGTCAGTATAGGAATCAGGTCAGTGTAGGAATCAGGTAGGTCAGTGTAGGAATCAGGTAGATCAGTGTAGGAATCAGGTAGATCAGTGTAGGAATCAGGTAGGTCAGTTTAGTGGTTAGATAGGTCAGTGTAGTGATTAGATAGGTGAGTGTAGTGGTCAGTATAGGAATCAGGTCAGTGTAGGAATCAGGTAGATCAGTGTAGGAATCAGGTAGATCAGTGTAGGAATCAGGTAGGTCAGTTTAGTGGTCAGTGTAGGGATGAGGTAGGCCAGTATAGGAATCAAGTAGGTCAGTGTAGGGGTCAGGTAGGTCAAAGTAGGAATCAGATAAGTTAGTGTAGTGGTCAGTGTAGGAATCAGGTAGGTCAGTGTAGTGGACTGTGTAGGGATCAGGTAGATCAGTATAGTAGTCAGGTAAGTCAGTGTAGGAATCAGTTAGGCTAGTGTAGTGGTTAGTGTAGGGATCAGATAGGCCAGTATAGGAATCAGGTAGGTCAGTGTAGGGATCAGGTAGGTCAAATTTCCTGCCTTGTCCCAGGCGCAAAAAACCCACGCTACGCCACTGACTGCATATATAATTTGGGGAAAATGTGCATATAAAATAGTTTACCATTTGCCAATAAAAAAAGAAATGTTACCGGATTTAATTTTAAAATTCTGGTCACCTTACTCTAGGGTCTATGGACTATATGGTTTGTAGGGTGCATAGAGCAGTGCACATGACCGCAATTAATGTGCACTGCTTGTTCCAAACAAACAGAAGTGAGGGAGAAGAGGAGAGGTTCTGGAGCTCAATGAGGACATCATGTGGAGGTAGAGAACGCAGTGGGAAACAATGTTGTGGAAAAAGATTACATACATAGTTACATAGTTAGTTTGAAATAAAGAGACAAGTCCATCTAGTTCAACCAAAAAAAGGGGGAAAAAAAGTAGTTTAAAGTGGTTGTCAAGTCATGACAACCACTTTAAACTACTTTTTTCCCCTTTTATTGGTGAACCTGCAATCAGTGTAACTCATAAGTTCCGTTGCACTCTGCAGTGTTATCCCAAGCCCTGCCCAGTTTGACTTTTGAACTACATAACACCACCCTCTATCTTATATTCCTAGCGTAACAAAGAAAAGAAATGAATGCAGCCACCTTATCTACATTGTCAGTATTGGTACGCTGAAATATATATATTGTTTGTTGTTGGATTTAGATACATTTTAAGTTGTACCTTCCTTGTGTGAACATATTAACCTGCTCCCGCCAGCCGTATACACACGTGTGGCTGCTGGGTGGGCTTTAGCGCTAAGCCACCACATATGTGCATCCATGGGCAATGGCTCATTGTGCGCTCTCAGCACAATAACTAAGCTATCATGGACATCTCCTGATACTTGTGATCAGGAGCTTCCGATCATGTGACCCTAGTGACAACCAATCACAGTAGTCACAAGATCAGAAAGCCTGCCTCCACCACCAGCTCCCAGCATTTAAATCCTCTTAAAGGGCCGAGGATGGCAGCAGCAAGGGGTAAGGATATTTTTAGACACTGTGGGGTTGATTTACTAAAACCGGAGAGTGCAAAATCTGGTGCGGCTCTGCATGGAAACCAATCAGCTTCGAGGTTTTATTGTCAAAGCTTAAATTGAACAATTTGATTGGCTACAATGCACAGCTGCACCAGGTTCTGATTGCTCCAGTTTTAGTAAATCCCCCTGTTTGTCACTATTTCAGGCTATTATACAATCAAGAGGATGCGCCAACTGGTTTAACCAAATTATATTAAAGTGACCAATGGTCGCTGCACCTAAATAGCATTAGCTAAAAAAAGTATGAAAACCTTAGGGCACTGACCATAAAGTGCAGTAGTGCAAAATATAAATCACAATAGTGCTAATTACTTTTCCGAAACCATGATACTACAAATCTTGATCTTAAAGTTATAAAAATTAATAAATATGTAACCTTCAGGCTACTTTCGCACTCAGGCATTTGAAAAACGTGTGCAAAAAATCAAGCGTTATTATCGCGTTTTCCCGCATTAGCGCTAACGCCCAGGCGTTTTTTAAGCGCTTTTGAATCGCTAGCATTAAATAAATCGCACATTCCCCTACATTACATCCTGTTTACTTCCTGGTATTTTGACCTTTCCACAACCTCTGGGCGTTTTGCTGGCGCTTTTAACGCGCTTTTAAAGCGCTTTACATTCATTTCAATGTATATGGGCGTTTTTAATTCGCTATTTTTAGCGCTCACACTAAGCACAAAAAATCTTGCTTGCAGGACTTTTTTAAACACGGCACCAGCGCGACGCCCCAGTGTGAATAGATACATTGGAATGAATGGGCAGCTTTTTAGAAGCATTTTGTAAGCGCTATTTTTAACGCAAAAATGCTAGTAAAGCGCCTCAGTGTGAAATCCTTAAGCGTGCAATCACAAATTGGTGAATCATAAATTAGCAGATACATAAAAATGTGAAAAAATTCATATCTGAAAACAAATTAGAAAATAAATAGTCCAGAAAATAAATTCATGTATAGATCCAGAATCCAATCACCAGTGAGGGTAGTTTTGTGATAGTGAATCACACAAGCGCAGTGAACCGCCAACGTGCAATAAATCAATATGCGCAATATGCGCCCTAAGGTACTATTTCAGGCTAGTTCACACTGGTAGCCGCATTGAACGCATGGCTGCTGCTGTGCCCTGGGAGAGATCAGTGCCAACGCACAAATACAGACGCATCACCCTGATTACTTTTTTTAGTGCTGTATTGAAATGTCTCAAGTGGCATGAAGTACTTTTTTTTTCAGCGCACACCACCAACGCAGTAAACATGGCAAATGAAGACAGAACCCCACTCTCCGCTGTCTCTAAAATAACACTTACTCCACATACCGTGATGGACAAATAAAATAAAGAAATAACCCCCCAATAAGCTGCTGTATGCGGATACCGAAAAACCTAAAGAGAAGCCGGAAAATAAACCTCTACCACTTGATGCAGCGCTCTGTGTATTCCCCATGAATGAAAGGAAACAGTATAACAAAGCAAAACAAAAACAAAATGCCATCTCACTGTGTGCAGTAAAAGAAACGCAGTAAAGCCAGCTGGAGGTGGGATATACGTGACGGCGCTAAGGAGGAAGAGCTCCGGGAGGTGTCTATAGCCATCACAGCAGACAAAAGGAAGCAAATAAGAGAGCTTCAATTTTGGTTGGAGATGTTCACTTTGACCAGGTGAAGTGATGGATATCTCCGATTTATTGGACTCATAGATGTGCACAGCCTATTGCATCAGGGCGTGCACCCCAAAGCTCAAACACATGGTACCAATCACTGTGTTAATTCAGAAGGGTAAGGGGGCCGGTAAATGGCATTACCACTACCCCCACTCATTCTGAAACATCATTTGTGTGTGCCTGCAGCAGCAGCCGGCAGGAGAGGAAGGAAGCCGGAAACGCTGTGGGAGGGGGCCTTAGGATGCATGGGCTGATTAGGGTGTGCCTGGGCACACCTGGCACACCCTGTGCGCACACCTATGATTGGACTTGTTGTGGGTGGACACTGAGTTGGAGAATTCGTTACTTTGTTTCTTTTACCGCACAGAGTGAGATTGTATTTGTTTTGTTCTGCTTTGTTATATTGTTTCCTTTTATTCGTGGGGGGAATATACAGAGCGCTGCATCAATAGGCACAGGTATTGTCATTAGGGATGCACCGATACTATTTTTTTAAAGCGGTAGTAAACCGCGTTTCTCTCTGCATGTATTTCCGCCCTCATTTTGCGTACAGGCCGATAATCTCGCGCATTCGCATTATGTACGATAGCCAAGCCTCTTTGTAGTTTCATATTACCATGGCAACCCCTATACAACGAATAGGAGAAGATCATGTTTCCAAATATCGTGTTAGGTCGGGGCTGACGCCCTCTCCAGAGATCACACAGCCCCGGCATAGACACTGCACTTTTCCGGCAGCCTTAGCTTGCCGGAAAATGAGAGAATAACTGCGCATGCGCGGGAGACGTCATACAGATGAAAATACAAGATTTCACGGAAAGGATGCAGGTAAGGAGACAGCAAAAACAGGGAATGTAATCTTCATACAAGGAGTTTGTTTAGCATTGAAAATATGGTGCAGGGGTTTACTACCGCTTTAACACTGAGTACCAATACTTTTTTCAAGTACTCGCCGATACCAATTACCGATATGAATGACACAGGAAAAAACGCTGCTTACAGGTGAGTGGGCATCGGCTGTAATCCTAGGTGAAAACCATGGGGTGGGGTGCACACCCTGCCACTGTAGCAGTACACGTTAAGCAGAAACGTTCGGATCAGGTGCACACCCACACAAAGATACAGGCTGTACCCATCCAGTGCTTTTAAGAATTTTCAATAAAGAAATCGAATCATCATCTTTGTGTGGGTGTGCCCCCCGATTCAAACTTTTCTGCTTTACCAATTACAGGCGGTCCCCTAGTTACAAACATGCGACTTACAAGCGACTCCTACTTACAAACGGAGGAAGACAACAGGAAGTGAGAGGACATTTCTCCCTAGGAAGGGAAATTCACTCCTATAAGAGTTATCATGGGAAAAAGGGGTCTCCTCTGATGCTTTGTCACCAAGGTTTTTTTCCACAACAACTCAAAATTTTCAAAATCCAATTATCATTGGGACAGAAAGTGAGGTGAAATCTTCTAAACAGAAGCACAGACAGCAAAACAAACCTTACAGGGGTGTTGCCCCTTCCCTATGCTATCCAAAAAGCTTAAAAATATTATTTTTTGGCCGGATCTACACTAAAAAAATTCAACTTAAGAACAAACCTACAGTAGCCTCTATCTTGTTTGTACAGATACCTATCGCCTAGGAAGAGTAGGTAGAGGGGTGGTTTGGAAAGTGGGGGGAGGGGGTTGTTAGGGAGTTGGGTGAGGCTGGGGAGAGGGCAGGGGGGTAGTAGAGAGGGAAGTGAGGGCAGGGTAGTTGAGGGTGGGGTAATATAGGGATTGTGGGGTGGGAGAATTGGGAGGGAAAAGGCTGTGATCACTGGGGGGAAGAGGATGAGGATGGGAGGGTCAATGGGAGACGTGGGGGCAGAGGTGACAGCTGGTGGAGGGAAGGAGGAGGCAACAGGCAGAAATGACAGAGGTGACTGCAGCATGATAAAGAAGACGGTCACAGACTGCATACATGGTACAAGAGATAGTCACAGACTGCAGGCTTGATACAGAAGACAGTCACAGACTGCAGACATGGCACAGGAGACAGTCACAGACTGCAGACATGGCACAGAAGACAGTCACAGACTGCAGACATGGCACAGGAGACAGTGACAGACTGCAGACATGGTACAGGAGACAGTCACAGACTGCAGACATGGTACAGAAGACGGTCACAGACTTCAGACATGGCACAGGAGACAGTGACAGACTGCAGACATGGTACAGGAGACAGTCACAGACTGCAGACATGGTACAGAAGACAGTCACAGACTGCAGACATGGTACAGGAGACAGTTACAGACTGCAGACATGGCACAGAAGACAGTCACAGACTGCAGACATGGCACAGGAGACAGTCACAGACTGCAGACATGGCACGGGAGACAGTCACAGACTGCAGACATGGTACAGGAGACAGTCACAGACTGCAGACATGGCACGGGAGACAGTCACAGACTGCAGACATGGCACGGGAGACAGTCACAGACTGCAGACATGGTACAGGAGACAGTCACAGACTGCAGACATGGCACAGGAGACAGTCACAGACTTAATAATAGACAGTATGATGGTGGCAGCCAACAATTAGAAAACCATATATCCAGCTAATAGTTCTGGGGGAGTCAGCTCAGTGAGCCATAACTCAATTAGTGGGTACTCTCAATACAGAGTTCAGTACTGAAAAAAACCTCTAGGCAAGGACCTTTGACAACAATGTTTGGATAAGGACATACCCAAAAGTAGCCATCAAGGAGGTAATAAAAACAAAGCACTTTTTTTAATTGCTTAAAATATAGTTATATGTTACCATATACTACAAAAAAGTACAAAAAGATTAAACCACCACCAGGATCCTCCTGAAATTGGACAACGTTGTCTCAAGCACATATACACATAACCAGACAAGTAGTAGCTCAACCAATTTGGAGATATCAGTGTGGTGGAACTCTAACCTGACAGGGCACATCAGCCCCACAATGATATCTCCAACTTGGTTGAGCTACTACTCCCTATTCAAATTAGTGTAGATTGTGGTTTGTCCTTGTCTTGTTTATGCTGACAGACAGATGACATGGCACAGTAGACAGTCACAGACTGCAGACATGGTACAGGAGACAGTCATAGACTGCAGACATGGCACAGGAGACAGTCACAGACTGCAGACATGGTACAGGAGACAGTCACAGACTGCTGACACGGCACAGGAGAAAGCCACAGACTGCAGACATGGTAGAGTAGACAGTCACAGACTGCAGACATGGTACAGGAGACAGTCACAGACTGCAGACATGGCACATGAGACAGTCACAGACTGCAGACATGGCACAGGAGAAAGTCACAGACTGCAGACATGGTACAAGAGACAGTCACAGACTGCAGACATGGTACACGAGGCAGTCACAGACTGCAGATATGGTACAGGAGACAGCCACAGACTGCAGACATGGCACAGGAGAGAGTAACAGACTGCAGACATGGTACAGGAGACAGTCATAGACTGCAGGCATGGCACAGGAGACAGTCAGAGACTGCAGACATGGCACAGGAGACAGTCATAGGCTGCAGACATGGCACAGAAGACAGTCACAGACTGCAGACATGATACAAGAGATGATCACAGACTGCAGACATGATACAAGAGATGATCACAGACTGCAGACATGATACAAGAGATTGTCACAGACTGCAAACATGGTACAAGAGATGGTCAGAGACTGCAGACATGGCACAGAAGACAGTCACAGACTGCAGACATGATACAAGAGATGGTCACAGACTGCAGACATGATACGAGAGATGGTCACAGACTGCAGACATATCACAGAAGACAGTCACAGACTGCAGACATGGTACAAGAAATGGTCACAGACTGCAGACATTACACAGAAGACACTCCCAGACTGCAGACATGGCACAGAAGACAGTCACAGACTGCAGACATGGCACAGGAGACAGTGACAGACTGCAGACATGATACAAGAGATGGTCACAGACTGCAGACATGGCACAGAAGACAGCCACAGACTGCAGACATGGCACAGAAGACAGTCACAGACTGCAGACATGGCACAGAAGACAGTCACAGACTGCAGACATGATACAAGAGATGGTCACAGACTGCAGACATGATACAAGAGATGGTCACAGACTGCAGACATGATACAAGAGACAGTCACAGACTGCAGACATGCCTTGTCTTTGTGTTAGGACTGGGCTAAGCAATGCTGCCCAGCATTGCCCAATGTACAGTAAATGGTATGAACGGGCCCTCAGATATGGTATACTCCTGGAAATCATTCACACTTGCCCTGAAAGCCTCTCTGAAAAGCGATCTGTGATGGTGATATATCACCTCCTCACCACCTGTTCTATCCCTGAAAAGCCTGCAACACCATTCCTTGGCCATGTGCCTTACATAGGATTGCAGTGAACCCCACTTTTAATGGGTCATGTCTGTTAGCAGTACTGCTTGATGAATGCAATGGATTGTCTCGCAGTCTGGAATGTGTATAATCAAGCCATCCTAAAGCACTCCCTTTGTCCAGTTAGGGTGGTGCTGGCAGACTTGAGGAAGGGGGACACGCTGCCAATATGCGTCGTCATCATGACAACCCGGGAAGCTTCAAAGCATGTCTAAACAGGTCCTAAGGGCTCATTCACACATGAGGTTGGGGGACGGTAAAACTCTGCAGTTGAGCCACTTTTACTGCCCCCCAACTGCCACCCAGGGCCGGGGGCGTACACATGCCATGGCTGCGATGTTTTGCTTCACGGCCATGGCAAGAATTATATCCCCTGTCGCTTTCAGAGGGTGCAGCATCTGCCAAACGCAGGACCCATTCAATTGATTAGTGCCATTCTGCAAGCTTCCCACAACCTTGTGCAACGCCCACGGTTTTTGTGTGCTAGAGCGATAATCAAGCGGATAAAGCAGACAGTGAGGAGGCAATACAACATCTCCTCACCTCCTGTCAAATGCACTCTAAAGAGCGATCGGCATTCAGATCTTTCTTCACAGTGCCACAAGTGAACGAGCCTTTAAGGAATGCAACTCCACTGCTAATTTTAAGACAGAGGCTTAGCATTGTCAGCCTGCAACAGGAAGTGCTGTTACTGGCAGGATCTTCAGGTAAGAAACTTTGTAACTGGCTCACAAAAAAGATTAAATAAGTAAACTGTATACAGTGAGGTATGAGGCCAAAGATACTGAAAATTAGGTCTAGAAGTTTACATAAACTTTAACTCTTTTTCCTTCTTCTATCATGGTAAAATGGGCTGAATTTACAAAGCGGTATTTACCGCTTTAGGAACTGCAATAAAATACCTCTTAGGGCTAGTTTATACTTGCTTCGAAACAAGGCTTCGGACACGATTTGTTAAAGCTTTCTGAATGCCAATCAAAGCTCCTGTCACTAAATGAAATGGTTAGCTTACAGTCCTGTTTACACCTTGCATTTGCCGTGATTTGCTTCAGCTTCCTTTCAAAAATTATACCCCATGTTGCTTTAAGGCCTCATACACACGGATGTTTTTTGACGCCGGCGTTTTCTGGCATTTTTTGCAGCTCCCCATGTTAGTCAATGGCCCCATAAAAACGCCGATGTTTTTGAGCTGTAGATGGCGTCAGCGTTAGTGAGCTGAAACTAGAACCCACGGCTAGCGCGTTCTGAGGCTGTAACGTTTTGGCGTTTTTTGGCGCCGACGCCGCAAAATGCTCACTAACGCCATACCGGCGTTAACCGTCATTTTTTGACGCCAACGTTTTTAGGTTGAAAAATAGCAGAGGGATGATTTTTTTTTAAAAAACGCCTATTGACGGCGACGCTCACTAACGCCGATGCATAACGCAGAAAAACGCAGATTTTGGTTTTGTTTATTTTTTAAGAAACGTCTGTGTGTATGAGGCCTTATGGTGCTTCAAAGCGTCTTCAGAGCCTCTATAGAACTCTATGACAAAGCTTGCTTGAAGCACCTGCGGCTTTTGAGAGGCTTTGATTCAGCTTTAGCTTCACTTTGTTTTGGAGAAATTGCAGGTATGAGATATCCACACACACAGGGCATCTGTCAAGCTTGAACAAAGCTTCAAGCTTCAAAAGAGCATCACGGAAGCATCACCAAAGCATCACCAAAGTTTCATCGAAGCCCCACTGAAGCATCATCGAAGCACCAACGAAGCATCAAAAACATAAAAGCATGCTGAAGCGGTAGGTGCTTTAATATGTGTTAAAGTCAAAGCAAGTATAAATGAGCCCTGTTTTGTAAACATTTTTTTTAAATTCACAAGAAAAACGTTACTAAAATACCACATGAGCTATTTTAAAAAGTGATGCGGTAGTAGTGAAAGCTAGCGGTATTTTTTAGTGCAAGGCAGTAGCCGGCATCCTTAACAACCAGTAAATATCATGGCTGTTAATGAGCGGGCGGCCGCTGCGTCCTTAATGATCCTGACTCATCTGCTGTCAGTGGGTTTCCCCGCTGACAGCAGAATGTAAACAAAAGAATTGTGTGGGGATTTTCGGGCCTGGTATGGATTTTAATGGGAACCCCACGTCAAATGTTTTTTTTTAAATGGTGTAGGGTCCCCCCAAAATTCATACCAAACCCTTATTTAAGCATGCAGGTCAGGTAGGGGGAGGACAAGCGAGCTCCCCCTCCTGAACCATACCAGGGAACCCGCTGACAGCAGATGAGTCATGGTTGTGAAGGACGCATGCTATTTACTGATTGTTAAAGAGGAAGTAAACCCAGACCTCAATAGTCCCCGGTAAATTAGAAGCATAATGGGCTACTATACATTGCATAGTAGCCCATTATGTGCCACTTACCTGCAAACGAAGCCTGCGATGTCCAGCGGTGTCCCCGCTCCAGGCCGCATCCATCTTCTGCCCCTCTTCCTTCCGGGGCCCGATCTCCGGCGCTGTGACTGTCCGGAGTTGTGTGACGTCACTCCCGCGCGGGAGCTGGCAGTCACAGCACGGTCGCAGTGGAGTAACGGCGCGGAGGCCTTTCCTTCACTGCGCATGTGCCGACATGATGTCGGCACAGCTTCACCACTGTATATCTCCTGAACCGTACAGGTTTAGGAGATATGCAAGGCACCTACAGGTAAGCCTTATTCTAGGCTTACCTGTAGGTTAAAGTGGTTGTCACGAGTTGACAACCACTTTAAGGATGCTGGCAGGTGCTAGCTCCTTAACAAGCAGTGTCAATTGGATATATTCCTTGAATAACGCGTGGCTAGACCACGACTTCTTCAACAAATGTATTTATTTATTTAGTTTAGTGAATTGACTTTAGTCAGCTTATGCTGTATTTACCATGCATTTTTAAATAATGTGGTAAAAACTGCATAAAGTGACCTGCTTTGGGAGTCTCATGCTTTGGGGACCATCAGAGACTAGGAACGTGTTACATGAAACTAGGCTAGGGTTTATTACAGTTAAGGGGCCCCTTACAAATCAGTGCTCCCTGTTGGGGCCCCAAGGGCCACACTTCAAACACTAAAAGACTACATGTGGCTGCTGGTTGGGCACCAGGGTGCTAATCCATAGTGCTGTGTTATCTAGTGAACTATTCTAGTAACACTGGATGAAGTATTTGTTCAATGAATAAGGTGACTCAGCCCCAGGTGTTTTTCCTACTAGCACATACAGTACCCAAGTACAAGTTGTCACTTGTAGCTGTTCTATCTGCTGATTTTTAGACCTCGTCCCCCAACTGAACCTCATATTCCTCTACTATATGCTTCAACCACCTCTTTACTATATCATTAGACTTATAAATGCTCTACTTGTGTGTCTTACTGAACGGTTCCTGCTCCGTTGTACTTAGTCAAAGGTGCTATTTGTGTTCTTACATGCAAAAAAATAAAAACCTACAAGGCCAAGTACATTTGCCTTCTACACATCTGGAATCTACAAGAAGACAAAGGGCCTGATTTATGGAAGTGTCCAGAGTAAAATGATATCTTGCTGTCCCCAGCAGCCTTCAAGTAGGTTGCTTTATATACCTAAACAACAAATAAATAATACAGCGCTGAAAAACCCAACATAAAAACATGTGCCTCAAATGTGATATATTTTATAAAAAATATCTAGTACAATTAATATGTAACCAGATATAAAAATCCAAAAGTGAACATGTGGCTGAAGAGTCCAAGGGTAAATTAGCAGAAAATGACCACCACCTATTTTAATATACAAATATAAAAGTCCAGTGGTGAATCAACTGAAAATGTAAACCACCAAGGGAATCTTCAAATTCCTGATTATCTCCACAATTCGTGTCCTTCGCTGCACTTAAGCCTAATACACACGATGAGAATATCAGACGAATGATTGTCTTTTTTTGTCTTAAAACTCTTATAAGACAGAATACGATTTTGAAAGTGATGTCATTTATTGTATTATAAAGTATTCTTTCATTTCAGAGCATGCATGGTCTTGGTTTTTTTTTCCGTACAAATACCATACTAATTACACAAAAATCGTTCATTCTGTTATCTTACGAGAAACTTTCCGTGCTTGCCCCCTTTGGATATTTTCGCATTAACTGTCGGCTTTCTAAAGCTGTGTACTAACAAATAGATTATTGGATGATCGCTCCTAATGCATTTTTTTCTTTGGCCGATATTCTCAGTGTGTGTACAAGACATTAGGAACTGTACTTACCAAAAATGCATGCCTTTCTTTTTACAAATAACGCAAAAACAGCTTGTGTATCTCTAAGTAGACTAGCATGCTCAGAGACTTGCCCTTTAAAGCAACTCAGTTTTCCTCCAGCTCTACACACCCTCTGGTGTCTTGTATATGTTAAAGAAAGACTCACAAGATCAGCGCAAGAAAACAAGTGTACCACTGGCCACCAGTCACTATAGGCTCCGCTGCTCTCCCAGCTAGATCCACAGCTCATTCACAACAAGAGAAGTTTCCAGCGCTAGGCTCAGACCCCTACGCGTTTCGTTCTGCATGACTTTCTCAATGGGGGAGTTGTGTGGAATGAAACAAGTAGGGGGCGGAGCCTAACACTGGAAGCTTCTCTTGTTGTAAATGATCTGCGGATCGAGCTGGGAGAGCGGCGGAGCTTGTAGTGACTGATGGCCGGTGGTACACTTGCTTTCCTGTGCCGATCCTGTATGCATCTTAAATCACTGATTATAAGCCTGATTTTTTAAATGTATTCACCATTGGGCTCTTCATGTTTGGATTATTATATCTGGTTACATATTGATTTTACTTGATTTTTTTATACATTATAACACATTTGTCACAGAGTTTTGTGTGTTTTTCACTGCTATTTTTAGTTATTTGTTGTTTAGGTTTTTAAGACTGTTTTGATATATAGTAGCTGATTACTCACTCTTTGTTTGCACTTATTGAGAGATTAGTTTCCATAGCGCCAAAGGGTTTGTCTGTTTAGGCTGCTTTATATAATAGTTCTTCCTCCCGATGCTTTCATAAATAAAATCAGTTTTTGGTTGCAATTTATAGTATAATATTTGTTGTATGAGCACTACACCATTTTTGTTTATTAATAAAATCAGTTGTGGTTTGAGCAAGTATACAAAAGCCCAATAGTATCACATCTTTTATTAGTTTTCCCTCTCGGCGCTGCTGAAAAATGATTTCTGGTTCTTCCCTTAGCAAATAGGTGGATCTGGTTAAATGAAAGGGGATATTAAAGCTGAACTCCAAGTACAAACAATTTCATTTCAATATATTCCTCAATAGCCACAAAGAATATAGCTATAATTTGTGTGCACCAATGCCTTTAAAACCCCAGATATTACCATGTAAAAGTAGCAGTGACATCATCACTGAGCTGTACATAGCCTTCTCTGACAGCAGAGCGGTGAGTGGGACCCAGCAGACCCCACCCACTACAGGCTGTCTGCAGAAAACCATAGGAGGGGGTGGAGACAAGACCAGTCACCCTGCACAGGGAGAGAGAGCAGCAGTGACTGGTCTTTATTACAGGAAGCTCCTACCCAGAGGGAATGTTTCACACTGGGTTACTACACAGATCTGGAAGAAATACACAAAGTACCAAGAGTCAAATAGGAATACACATGACTCTTATATTTACACAATAATTGCTTATCCCAGAGATCAGTTTTAGGCTGGCTAAGTATCCTACAGCAAAATGCTGTCAGAATTCCTGTGTCATCTGACTTTAAGCAGTATCATTCACTTTTGTCATTTTATATAAGATTACCATTAAAAAATTTTAATAGAAAAAGCAGACATTCACAAATATACACAGCTAATTCTTCATTTCAGGATAATCGAGACCTAAAGTGATATCACCGCTCTTCTATGGGATTAGTGGATTTAAAATAAATTGTATGTCAGAATTTTATTGAAGTAGAACTAAAGGCAAACTTTTTTTTAAATTTTAGATAATGTAAAGGAGAGTTATATAACCCCTTGTCATTTTGCCATCTATGACCCCCCGGGGATATTTTGCTATTTACTTGATATCCTATAGCCAAAAAGCAAGTCAAAAGAAATCCATCCAAAGTGAAGGAATTCCTGATTGTCACCAGAAGTAGTGTCCCCATTAGAAGATTTCTCCTTTAGCATTGTTCTGGGGACAACACAAAATTTGGGACTCTCTTTTATTTTCACTGATATCAATAAACAGGACAAATAGAGAAAGTGGATCTCCATAGCAGGGCCACAGACAGATTTAATAAACCTGATAGGTGTTCTAATCCCTTTCCACTCTATCCACAACTAAAAAAAAAATGTTGACTTTAGTTATACTTTAAATACAGCAACAGGAAATAAATCATTAATGGGATATAAAGAAAAAAATAATTCCTTTATATTCTACAATCCATAAATAAATGAGAATGACAATTATACCTGGGTCCTTAGACCTCATGGGCCTAGTTGCACCCTATATGCCCCCTTTGCTATGGGCTACATTCTAAAAATTATAGAATAAAATGTTCCTCCATATTTTATTTCTATTTTCCGTTTACAGCATTTGCCTCAGTAATTAAAAAGGTAAACATTAACTTTAGAATTCTTGACGTAAAAAGGCACCTAAGGCTTATTGGCTTGTTATGTTGCAAAGAACATAGAGTACACCTTTTATCTATGAATCTCTTTTTCTGACTGTGTAGCCACTTTATAATTGCGATTTGGGCCTAGCTTGAATTAAATTCTGGAAACAGTGAACCGGCTTACGTTGAGTTGAAGTTTAATTGCTTCCAATACCAAAGCTAAATCTTTATGAGTAGTTTTAGATTACTGCTATGCAGTTTTAATCCAATTTCAGGGCAGCTTTGTAGTGCAACTTTGATGTGTTTGGGATGTGGTTAGCAATTTCTCTGCCAGTCGCACCAAAGTAGTACAGGAACCTTTTCCAAAATCATAGCGCATGGAGTCACATTGATGTGAATAGGCACCATTGAAAATAATGTGTTTCTGTGCGACTGAAGTCACATCTGAAAATTGCACTATTGTGAACCAGGTCTAAATTAAATTAAATATCTAAACATATTTAGAAGAAAAACAGAATACTTATATTTATTATTACAAACTGCAACATTTCTAGTAAGATCCATGGCCTGGGTATTGAGGGGCACCTACAACAAAAAGTGTTGAAATGTTTATCAGTTAAAAGCATTAAATAAAGCCAACACATTTCAGGGGGAAAGGCCTATCCCTTCCTCAGGGCATGAGCAATGGATGTCATTAGAATTACAATGAGATGCAATGGGAGAACTATGTTAGGACTTGATACAGACTGTCAGATTTTAACGGTACTATGAACTGCGGCAGGAGTGCTGGGTAGCGATAAAATCCAAGAGTAGTAAAACCCATGTGTCTTTTGTCAGTTTCAGCCAGAAAGTGTTTGTTTTAGGCTCCATTCACATTTTGCATTTTGGGATCTTGGGTAGAATTGCTGCGATTCCGCCCGCAATCTCAAATGCACTACAATTGCAAAAGGTAGGTTCAGGTGGTAATATTTTCAATGCACCTAAAACGCGATTGTCGTGCAATTTATCTCATGTCAATTGCGGCAAATCACATTACGTGAAGCTTGTCATCCAAAAGAAGCTCTTTTTGGGCTACTAGCTTCACATGATGTGTATTGCCTCGCGATAAATCATGACAAACTGTAGTGCGTTTTAGGTGCCATTAAAAGTAATGATACCTGAACCTTCATTATGCGATTGAAGCGCGTTTTGAAAACACGGACAGAATCGCAGTGATTTTGCCCCAGATCCCAAAATGGCAAATGAGAATGGAGCCTTAGGTTTGAGTAAAATGAGAAAGGGTTAGAATCTCTTCCTTGTCTTTACTGGAACATCCTTGTTAGCGATATTCATTTTCACTTCCTTTCCTAGTGACAAATCTTACAGGAATACAAACTGGGGGAAATCCAAAATATTACAGTTATCAACTTAGGAGGTGAAGCAAATATATTGGTGCATCTCTTCTGGAGACAAACATTGGAATTTATTTAGTGGAGATGTCTTCTCATTTTTTGTACTTCATGGGGGAAAAAAACATCAAGTGAAACTTGACACAGCTTTTAACCCTTCTATTCTTTACAATTAGCTGCCGATGCCTCTCCGGGCTCTACCTTCCCACTGGAGAGCCCAGATCAAAAGCCGGGGGTCCATCGGCTTACCACAGAGCTTGTCAAGGACCAGAAGGACAGAAAGTGGCATGCATTTTCGTCACTTCCGGTTTTCTGGATGTAAACAGCGCCATTTTTAAATCTAGAAAGTATCTGATCACACCGATCTTGGTGTGATCAGATGCTTACAAGGACAGAGTAGATATCTCTCCATAAAGAGTACCTGTCACTGTCTATTGCTGTTACTGGGGGTGTTTACATTCCTTGCAACAGCAATAAAAGTTATAAAAAAAAACGTAAGAAACAGTGTAAAAAAGTAAAAAAAATAATAATACAAATATTTTTAAGGCTCCTTCATCCCCCCCGTGCTTGTGCGCAAAGGTGAATGTATGCGTTGGTCCTGCACGCATACGTAAACGGCAATCGCACCACACACGTGAGGTATTGCCTCAACCTTCAGAGCGAGAACAATAATTCTAGCACTAGACCTCCTCTGTAACGTTAAACTGGTAACCTGTAAAGGCTTTTAAAGTGTCATCTATGGCGAAATAGTTTATTGTTATTCCACAAGTGTGCGCAATTTTAAAGCGTGTCATGTTAGGTATCTATTTACCAACATCATCTTTTATATTTTACCAAAAAAATGGGGTGTATGTATGCAATAAAATGTATTAAAGTGGATTTTTTTCCAAAAAATTTGATTTAGAAAATCCACTGTGTGACATAAAAAATTGCAAAACTTACCATTTTATTATATAGGGCCTCTGCTAAAAAAACATATACATAATGTTTGGGGGTTCTTAGTAATTTTCTAGCGAAAAATACAGATTTTTACTTATAAACAAAAAGTGTCAGAAAAAGTCCTGATCTTCAAGTGGTAATGTCCCATGAAAATCAATAATGGGAAATAATTCTTCGCCACTCGCTGTAGTTCAGAGCCTTATCCATCGACTATATTTCATCAGACATTCTTCTTAAGCTTGTCCTTGTTAGCTGCTATAATTACTGACATTTTCTGCTTTCTTGATAGCATTCTATCATTCTGTGCAAGCTCAATACACCCAGGGATATATGCCATGGAACTGTTTACAGCTATCAGTGTACACCTACTACAAGATATACCTATAATGTTGCAATGTCTATCTTCATCTGTATGGCTATTGTGCATTGTATTGTTATGCCTTTATAAAAGCAATATAAATTATTTGTGACAATAAAAGACAGTTGTCCTCTATGTCTTAGGTTATTTACTAATTGATCGTGTACTTTATTAGTATTTTTAGGGATAGAACTGCTATCTCATAAAGGAAACCACGGATGAACTATATAGGTTCAACATGTTCTGTAGCCGATTAAATAAACTGAATTAACCTAATTTAAACGCCCAAGTTCAGCAATAACTTGATGGGTTTCACCTTTATTTTACCCTGCATTTCTCAGAAATGGTCTACTGTTTGGATATTTTATTATCTTAAATGTTCCTAATGTCTTTTATGTGCATGAAGAGCTTTAAAGCAACCCATAGTCATAGGGAAAAAATAAGATATCCCCACATTCATTCATACTCACCTGGGAGGGGTCAGTTTTTAACACTCCCTCGTATATTAAAAATTCTCTCTTTATTTACTTTAAAAAAAATTTAGAATCACAGTTACCTAGGTTGATGCAGCATCAACCCGATGCTGCATCTGTCCTCTGGTGCCTCTAACACTGAGAACTGAGTGATCAAACACTGCCCATCGATCAGTTCTCACAGCTCCCTGAACAGAGAGCTGCTGACTCTATCAGAAGCTCTCTGCTCTGCCCCCCACTGGAGCACTGGGCTGTGGAGGGCTCAGGTTCGCTGAGAGACTGAGCCAGGTACATGAAATTGAACATGGTGTATGCTGGGGGTTGGGATCAGAAATGTCCAAAGGGGGACACAGCAGCAGTTGCATTTACAGAAGCAATTTTATGAAGTGAAGCGTAACTTAGCATTAATCCACCTGATGTGCAGTAGATGCTCAGAGAGCTTTGAAAATATTTAGAAAGCATTTCTTGAAGGGAAAAAAGAAGAAAAAGAATGCAAACTCTGGGAGGCGTGGTTAATAAAGTGGGTGACACTTCTAGTGTAAGGGAGAAAAATAGGCCCCATCATTGGTGTCAGTGGCAATAAAAATAACCCTCAGCATTGGTGTCAGTGGCCACAATAACCCCTGCTTTATTGGTGGTCAGTGGTAGTAATGTGCATTAGTGGTCAGTAACAGGATGCAATCTTAACCCCCCCACCCTCAGCATTGGAGGTCAGGAGCAAGCTGTACTAATACCCCCCACCCCAGTATTGGTGGTCAGTGTCAAATTGTATCTGTACGATCTACAGCTAATGTCTCTTTATAAACACCATCCAGGGTTTCAGGTGGGTAAACTGCCAGGGGTTCAGGTGGGTAAACTGACTGGCCAAATGTGGCCACTTTGTTTGCCCAAACTTGAAGCTCACCCCTAATGAAAGGCTGTAACAATAACTCCCCCAGCACTGATAGTCAGTGGCAGACTGAATTAATACCACAACTGCCTCTTCCATTTCTGGATTCTGGGTTCTGGAGCATTCCAGCAGCTGGCATACCACTGCCACTCTGAATGTAGCCAATGGCTGAACCAGGCCTTTAACTGGTACCTGATGAGGAGCCAGCCTGGACCCCCCCTCCCCCACTGCACGCAATGCCACTGCACACAAAGAACCCCTTAAAGCGGACCTTCAGTCATCTTTTCATCTTTCCATCTATTAAATCCTCTGCCCTCGTTGTTTTAACTTTGAATAGTAACGCAATTTTATTTTGCCCTTAAATACCTTATACAGCCCGCGTCCTGTTTCCTGGCTGGAAAAATGCCTCGGCATTTGATATCATGCACAGCTCTCTCCCTCTCACTCTCGTGAGAGTTTGCCAGGAAGGGAGGAGGGGTGAGTGATAGGAGGGCCAATCAGAGCTGCAGGGCTGGAGGCGTGCCTCTGTGTGTCTGTGTAAATCCAGGAAATCCAAGAAAATGGCTGCAGCCAGACTCAGTGGAGGGAGATATCTGCAGCATATTTGGCGAGTACAGAATCACAGTATATATAAAATAATATGCAAAGTGGTTGGAGGGAAGCTTCAGAGTGGCAAAGATGTTTTTATTACAAATTATGTGAGCAGGCTGCAGTTCCTCTTTAATATCTGACTCTGTGGTGCAAAGGAGTTAAAGAACTAGACCCCATAGTTCTCAAGGAGTAACTCATTTTTAATACCCATTATTGTTTTGCTGAGGCATTATGTGGAAATCACCTTGGGTTTTCACATGCTAGATTTCTCCTCACTTCCTTTCCTGATGGTATTGGTGTCCGGTACAAATAGACGAATATATCAGGCCATAAATTATTTCATTTTCTTTCCTTCCTCGATCAACACTGACTATGTTGATGGGGGAATCCCTCCTGCAGCCTCCCTTAAATGGTTCGAATCTCGGCCTGTCCCTGCTGAACTGGACAAGGTTCGATCCATCTATGGCCGGCTTAGCTCTTGCCAGTAGGAC
Source organism: Glandirana rugosa (assembly GCA_018402905.1). Lineage (NCBI taxonomy): Eukaryota > Metazoa > Chordata > Amphibia > Anura > Ranidae > Glandirana > Glandirana rugosa. The sequence continues at coordinate 844,226 of BLSH010559290.1, forward strand.
CATAGACAGTCAAAAAAGTGACAATGGACATTTTTGTATGTGTGCACAAAATGAAAAATGGCTCCGTCAACAAAAGGGTAAAGGTGAACTACAGCTATAAATCCAACAATATAAACAAACTAGTTTAATTTATTTAGTAATTAAATGGCATTTATTGCTAATAATGCACTGAAAGGTAGTATCACATTTCCTCTGCCTTAGTGGAACTAAAACCCTCCTACCCTTTATAGCCAAGGAAGCCGACATCTTGGCCTCTGTTTGATCTGCAGTTGCCATGGTGCTGTACATGTGATCACCAGCTGTTAGATGGCTGACAATTTAGTGAAGAGCTAACATAAGCACACTAGTCGTTCTCATTCATAGCATGTCTGGAATGTAACTATTTTGGGAAGCAGTTAAATCAATGGGTTTAGTTCCACTTTAAGAGGAAAGAAATTAATTAAAAACTTGATTGTCCAACTTAAATGTTATATATGGGAGGGTGGCCTTGGCATGTGTGCATGCTAGGCTTATACAGTATGTAGGATATACCAGGATGAATCTGGTGAGTGTCAGGCCAGTAATGAGCTATTCTCCTGTAACATGGAAATAGTAATCCATACTGTCTGTTCATCCCAACAGAGACATGCTACAGATGTCTAATATAAGTAAAGAGTTAAAAGAAAAACATACCAGTCAGACACCAGATCAGCTTAAATTTAATTCCAGTGTAATTCCCTTAGCAGCATTCTATTTAAGGTCTCTTGATTCTATTAAGTAGCATTTCAAAATCATAGAAGCAAGCTGAGAAGGTTCCAGTTTTTTATTGTTTACAAGCCAAAGCAAAACGACAGTTACATTTTTGGAAGCCAACATTTTTATTTTTTTGAATCAGAGAAAACTTTATTAGAAATAAACAATCTGGTATTCCAGGACATTAGAGACAAATGTCAGTATGCATGTAACAGTACAGCTGAAAAAGTACATACTATGCCATCTAGCATTCCTCCAGCAATTTGTAGCAACAGGAAAAACAACAAAAGCAACTAAAACAGCAAGCTGATATATCAAAGGGCAACCAAGGTGAAATAGTAATGGTACCCTAAGGGCCCGTTCACACAGAGGCGACTTGCGCTCTGACTTGAGTTGCCTCAAGTCGTCCCAAGTCGCTTGACAAGTGAAATCCCATTGAAATAAATGACAATAAAAGTTGCTCTGACTTTAGAAAAGGTTCCTGCATGACTTCAAGGCGACTTCTATTCGACTTGTGCCCATAGAATTCAATAGAAGTCGCCTCCAAGTTGGATCCCCCATCTTAATGCAAGCGCCTTTACAGTGAAAAAAAAAGAATTTATTTGGGGCAACCCCCTCCCTCCCTTCTCTGATTGGCCACAGGCAAAGTCGCCTGGCATAAGTCATGTTGTAAGTCGCCTGAAGTCACGTTGAAAGTCGCCTAGCAAATTCCCCTGAAGTCGGATCGCCCCTGTGTGAACGGGCCCTGGCCTACCAGGGCTTTGGAAGATTCTCTGATATATAAGTTCACTAGAACTGAGACCAGGGATGTCGACCCATGAACCGCATAATTGTTTTCATTTACCAGGGCAACCCCATCATTGATAGGTAAGGCGTTCCTGGATAAGTGCAGGGGATTTCCAAAATTGCAAAATTAATTTTGGGGCATGAATGAGAGCACGGCCCACTGCTATCCTGGAAAATTCTTCTTCTACAACCTCATTCAAGGTATCTAGCACTCTCTTACAGTAGGGATGGAGTTTGGGTCAATGCCAGAGTAGATTAATCAAATCCCTGTGGTCTCTATAGCAATAGGGCTCCGCAATGTTACCCATTTTATCGAGCCACAAGGGAGTGTAATGTGATCTGAGAAGAAAGTTTCCGGGCCACATTAAGTGAACTAGTTACCACAGCTTTGAACACCTCATCGCTGATCATCTGTTAATGGGCCTAAATCCCTCTCCCATTTAGCCGTTGACTTTATTGGATGGCTTTTAAGAAATTCAGATAGGAGCTTACTGTACCATTGAAAGATGGAACCTTTGGAGCTATCATTTGCATTGAATCAGATTGAAAATAGGCTTGGGACAACTTTTTATATAACCTACTTTGCTACAGTAAATGTTTTCAAACAGAAAGGGTTATTAGTTTTGTAAACTGCAGAAAAACTTTGTAAAGGGGACAGCTTAGATATAGGCTGGGCTTTCAGAAGTTCTTCTGCTGCATGAGATAAGAGAAGAATAATGTACACTGTATCTGTATTTAGAGCTGTGATACTGTGGCCGCACCAACAGATTATGTGAGGAAGATATATCTATGACAGGTTCAGCTGTCGTTTGCAATCTTAGTCGCTTAGCATTTTCACAACATTGAAGGTGCATTTTAAAGGGTCAGTCCACCGGAAACTATTTTGATTTTTGGTAGATACCTGAACACAAAAGCACTTGACAGTTACTTCGATTATTCTGGGACCACTTCAAGTGGAGTCACGACCACAGAATTTTTCTTTTTAAAACAGGCATCCCCTCAGACTGCAGTCATAACCAAAATAATATATATGTATCTTTCTTAAGGTATAGTAATTATATATATTTTTTAGACTTACAATGTAGATGTTTGTCTTCTGCCCGTTTCCATGATGAGTGTGGACATTTGAAGCCCTCTAGCAACCTCTTCCTGGATAAGAGATCTCGTGCATGCGCGTTCCAGCGGTGGCCGTCGCGCCAATTGTTTATCACGTTGCCATCACAACGGGTGGCGACGCTTTGATCCGCCTTCAATCGCGTAATTTCCTGTCGGGAAATAATGCCATTTTTTAACGCAAGGATGCCCACTGACTCCTGGGAAATGATGACTCACATTTCCCAGGAGCACAGGTGACAGAGGAAATGATGCGGATAGCCGCGGAGCAGGAAGTGGCAGATTACAAGCCACCGCCTAGCAACAGGGCACTTCTGGTAAGTTTAAAAAAATTTTTTAGTGCACATGTTTTTTATTATAATTAAAGGACTGGGAAAATGCAAAAATAGTTTTCTGGGTGGAACTCCGCTTTCAGTTCAGTAGATCTTTGAGCGTGAGTCTCTGGGTCTTCTCTCCATTACTGGGGATACCACCGGAATAGTAGTCTTTTAAGGTACCCACACATGATACATAATACAGATACATAGAGTATATATATATATATATATATATATAATTAACACTTATTAATGTCACATTAAAATGTCATAACTCACAATAACAGTTAAATGCATTACCAAACACCAGTACCTATTGTGGTCCTCCTCCAGCACCCATTAGCCATCTTATTATTAGTGCATTCTCTCACATAGTCATAAGACTCAGTATACCAATAGGATTTCAGGTATGCTAATGCAGCGGTGGAATGGAGAGCTCTCTTGGCATGTTCCTTGGAAATTAATTCTGCTTTTTGAGGAGCATAGTTAGGGCAAATTTTTCATGACGCTAATCTGTACCACAGTATAGTAACTAAAATCCCCCCCGGGGCCAGCATAGGGGCACCAGAAATAGAGAACTTGACACCCAAGGTCAGCCAGGGACTCACATAGGTTCTTGGAATTCCTGATCCTTTAGGTATCCAGCCCACTCCCCTACTCGTTTGCCAATGAGTGTGGTTCAGTTAACTATCCAGTAATTGCAGTGCACCCCCTTCCATTGCTAGCATGTTATAGAAAGTAAGAGAAAGTGGTAAGAACATTACTCTGAGTTCTTGTTACAAATATTCTAGATATCCATCCTTATAACAGTTATCCCCAGGGCTGGTGTCTTGTAGCTAATAGCAGACTGAAATAATGAGGGTGGCCTATCCCGTATTTTGTGCCTAAGCATCCCTGGAAGTGGGAAGACAGTACTAGGGGACAGGAGGGACATGAGTACTGAAAGATGTTGATTGCTTAACCTTAAATTGGAGATCTGGACCAGAAAGATCCAGCAGAGCATATGGCTAGAAGTATCAGTCGAGGGATCAGCAGAACCATGAGGAAAACTGGCAGAAGTTAAAGGGGAACTCCACAAGTGAGTATACAATACCCACGCTCAACCGCCGACTCAGCTTCCTGTGGCTTAAGATCGGTGCTCTGGCAAAAGTGTTCCTGCACTTAAGCAAAGTAGTCCATAATCGAATTAAGCCTCCACTTGGTACAATCCATAAAAACTCCAGTTGGGCTGCAGGTTCAGGATGATTGATTCTGCGAATGATCCCAGTAGGCAGGTAACAGGAATACACATAGATGACTATAGCTGGTTGTAAAGGTGTCCCGAGCTGGCACTAGGTGGTTGCATGAAACAAATTCAGAAACATTAGAAAAGTCACAGAGAAAGCCAGGATCAGCTACAAGCAGGCGGCACAGTACAGAATCACAAGCCGAATCAAAGTGGTGGATGAAGCTGAGGTCAGTAGAAGTACAGAGCAGGATCTAAAATCAGGTCAAGGGAGAACCAGGTCAATAACAGGAATCATATGCAGAACACAGTTCAGAACAAGTTGAAGACTCGTCAGCACTGGCACTGAGTTATAGCTTCTCTTAAATAGACCATGTGGGGCCAGTACTGGCCGTGGGTGTGCACATGCCTCAGCACGCACAATGTAAAGCACATGAATGAATATGCACATTTCTAGCCTAGCCACTGTTCTATGTGCACAGCCATGAGTAAAGCTATGCGCATGTTTCCGAGCCAGCTGGCTAATAGGAATCCCTGATGGCTGCCATCAATCTGGACCATTGGGTGATATACTCATGGGAGAAGGGAAGGTACTAAAATACAAAAGAAGGTGCTGGAACATGAAAAGTTGTCCCAGATAGACTGGAAAAGCATTGGGCACTAAGCCAGGGAGAACACACCGTTGGAGTATCATATAGGGATATACTGTATAAGCAACCAGAAACCCAAGCCACCAAGGTCTACCCATAGCTGTAATGTCACTGTACCTTTAAATAGAGTGTCGCTGTCATGTGTATTGTTTACAGCCAGAGTGCTTGCATCACTGTATGAACCATATATCCCTATAGTGACACAGCACATTGGAGTTTAAATTACATCTTGTCATCTGTGTGGCAATTTTGTTATTTCATTGTTTATTTAAACACATTTGTACTGCATTGGCTAAATACGTCTAAGCAGATTGTGAACACAACATATTTTACATCTGCCACATGTTCATACTCACAAGGTTTAAAGGTGACTTTTATTTGTACACTAAAATTACAATTACATTTTCAACTGAAAAGCTTCTAGTTGTAGAATGGCTCCTCAAAGCGTCTCACTTGCTGTTTGTTACGCAGAAGATAGAAACAGCTACTACTAAACTCTATGATCTGACAATGCACACAAATTAGCTATTAGTGTTTAAGGCCCCATGCCCACTAGAGTTCTGCCCATCTCTTCTAGATGCCTTTCCTCCTGGCAGAAACACAAACGCTCCTAAATGTGTGTACCATGTTTAGCTGTGTCAAGCATTTGGGCATTAATTAATTTCCTTGGCCAAAATAATCATTTATTTTGGCCACTCAAATGAATTAACACTCAAGTGCTAAACGTGCCTAGCATTAACGCGTATTTAGGCAGGTTTGCACACTTTTTTCAGACAAAGCTCTCTTCTGTTCAGTGCCGGTTCACAATGGTATGATGACAGACATTGCATGTAATTCGCGCCGCAGTGCTGTTCACATTACATGCGATGTGATTTCAGTCATACAAATTGTATAGCTGAAATTGCATTCGCACCAAAATGGTACAGGACCCTTTTTTTGGTCCGCACTGGAATCGGATCACATGGGTGTATACACTTATGCAATCCGATTCCTGCACCATTTCACAGTTTGCACTTCAATCTGCGAACCAATTTGGGGGTGTAGTTAACTTTGTATTGATAACCGCAGTGATTGTAGATCTCAGTGTGAAGCAGTGTGCGATTCAGGTGCGATGCGGGAACCCGCACTAGATTCGCAGGGCTCTTGCATCGCACAAGTGTGAACCGGCACTGAATGCGCAAGTGATGGATTTTTTTTTTCTGCCTCTAAAGGCTTAAAGGTCTCTAAAATGTGTGCATGGACACATAGGCTAACATGGGGGGGGCATTTAGAGGCAGAAAAACACGTCAAACACCTGTAAAACAGGTGTTTTTGAGCTGCAATGCACATGAGGCCTTATTCACATGAGTGATATAGTGTGAATTGCAAGTTCTCAACTTGACTACCATCTATATTTATAAGCCAATTAAACATCCTTAGATATTAGCATGCCTAATGTACTCATAGAGTCATAGCATCCATATGTAATGCTATCAGCACTTACTAAACAGTCTGCCATTACCCATAGATAAGACATATAACATGAAAGCTTATACTGAGGTCCACAACAAAATACTGTTAATAAAGCTGCTGTATAAAGCTTTTACGTTTTCATAATGCACACATAGAATCATTCCTATGGGTACTTCTATTAGATAAGTATTTTGGTTCAATAAAATGTATTGTTTCTTCTGTGTAGCAATTATTGGATTTCATCTACTGTTTATCTTGTCGTATCACATATTAACTGACATTATTCTCACTAAAATAATCAATTCATGTGGCCAGAAACATGTTCATTACTGATATAAAATGTAAATCAATGGTAGAAAAAGTAAAATCTTTGTTTGGACCAGTGTTTATCAACCCTTTTGCCTTCGGGGAACCCTTGGCAAAAAGTTTGAGATCTCGGGGAACCCCTGAAAAAAAAAATTCAGATCTACAGTTCACGGAACATTGGATCTGATCAGTGAGTTGTAGATGTAACAGCAATAAAGAACCAGTATCAAATAATAGTATAGATATTGTAAAAACACTTACTTCCTTAATGTGAAACTTGAGCTTGCTTTTTTCTGCTCAGATGCTCAATACTGGGTCGAACTTGAGATAAGCAGGTGTCCCCTTTAGAGCCCCCTTTCCAGCAGGTGTCCCCTTTAGAGCCCCCTTCCCAGCAGGTGTTCCCTTTAGAGCTCCCTTCCCAGCAGGTGTCCCTTTTAGAGCCTCCTTCCCAGCAGCTGTCCCCTTTAGAGCCCCCTTACCAGCAAGTGTCCCCTTTACAGCCCCCTTACCAGCAGGTGTCAACTTTAGAGCCCCCTTCCCAGCAGGTGTCCTCTTTAGAGCCCCTTCCCAGCAGGTGTCCCCTTTAGAGCCCCCTTCCCAGCAAGTGTCCCCTTTAGAGCACCCTTCCCAGCAGGTGTCTCCTTTAGAGTCCCCTTCCCAGCAGGTGTCTCCTTTAGAACCCCCTTCACAGCAGGTGTCCCCTTTAGAGCTCTCTTTCCAGCATGTATCCCCTTTAGAGCCCCCTTAACAGCAAATGTCCCCTTAAGAGCCCCCTTTCCAGCAGATTTCCCCTTTAGAGCCCCCTTTTCAGCAGGTGTCCCCTTTAGAACCCCCTTAACAGCAGGTGTCTCCTTTAGAGCCCCCTTAACAGAAATGTGCTCTGATGGCTCTCTGTCCCTCTTGCACTCTGCATTGCTGCAGCTACAAGACTCTTATAGCTGTGGTTATACAGAGTGCATGGGAAACAGAGAGTCATCGGAGCACATTGCACAGTGCAGGGGGGAGGCAGAGAGCAGCTAACCTTCGGATTGAGCCTCTGGTGAGCGCCACCATAGAACACCTCTTCCTTCTTTGACTCCCCGTTCCCGCTCTCTGCACTCCTCCCCTGCTCTGCCCCTAAGCTGGAACTACAGAGATACCATCGGGTATCCATGTGTGCTGCGTGTCAGTGACTCAGCGCGCATTAAGGTTGAGATTTAAGGATGAGATTGGCGTTACACATCCACCGTAATCACGCGGAACCCCTGGGGACTTCCCCCGGAACCATACAGGCTTCTCAAATTCTAAAAATCCATTTGATATAGAACACCTTTTCCCAGACCTAGATAGTGTTACACTAAGGTCCAAAATTGTGAGAAAATTGCATAATGTATGGCAGGCCAGCACAGAAGGACGACTCTGAAATTCCAGTTATTGTATTCTGACAGCCGGCCCCGACATTGTCAGAATACCTGAATAGTAACCGCATCTGAATTTTCCACCCAGTTCCTTCAACAAAAGGTGAGCCAGGGGGTGCTGACAGAGCCACCCACTGGGCAAATTTTAATGATTCAGTTCAAATTTGCCAAAATTCAGTCCATGTATGGCCAGGTTAATGGAAACACATGCAAACACATGTTGAGGCATGTAGACATGTGTTACATTGAACCTTACTTTTCACATCAACATGGCTCATAATACAATGTACATGTCAATGGGCATTAACATACATTGATGTGCATCATGATGCACATCAGCCTGGAATGATTATTTATTTATTTTATTTATTTCAGGTACTTATATAGTGCCGTCAATTTACGCATCGCTTTAAAGCATTTTACAATGCGCTCTGACATGAATTTTAATGTGTTTCTGTTGATTTTCATAAATACACACCAGGCAAAGGTGTAAATCCATTATAGGGATAGCCATTATGTTTTTCCCAGTTGTGCCTGAAAATTGGCTTATCCCTTACAGTATAAATACAATGCATGGTCCATGACACATATGTGTAACTGTTGGGTTGTCTTGCTGATGTAGTAAAGTGGTTGTAAACCCTTACATATACCCAGTGAAGTGACTAGCCCCTAGTGATACACAGAGATGAAACAAATCCTCCTACACAAGTTGTACCTATCCACCTGCAGCCCTTTCTTCTCTACATCCATTCAAAGTGCTGAATTTTAAAGCTTGTCTGAGTGTTCAGAAAAAAGGGGTGGAGAGCTGAAGTTACACTCTGCAGAACTCAGTGAGAAGAGCTTTGACAGCTGATTGGAGGGAAGGGACACCCCCACACGCACAGCACACAGGAACAGGCTGTCAATCAGCTGGAGGTCCCTCCCCTGTCACTATTTTTCTCTTGGTGTCAGGAAGACTTGTCAGAAGGGATTCAAGCTCATAGCAGAGGAATGAAGCAGCAGAAAAATGTGACACTTAGTACTCTAAATTGAGACAAGTACACACTATAAAGGGATATGCTTTGTTCATATTTCATGTCTGAGGTTTACAATCACTTTAAGTATGGCAGCTTAGTACTTGTGCAGTTCTTGGACTTGGTATGTCACCAATGATGAATTTGTGATCTGTAGTACTATAGCAATCCTATGTAGTATGAAGTGGAATTGCAATGTGTGGATTTTAGCCCTTGGGGATTCTGCCACAAACAGTGAATTTGATCAAAAAGTCTGTATGCTAGCTCTGGAATCTGACCTCTTTCAACTCTGAAAGGGTGCCATCAGAGAAGTTTGTGTTCTGACCTTTCTCTCCACTTCTGCACATTGCATTGTATGTCCCACAAATTCCTCACCACTTTTCATGGTGACTTAGTACCTTATCTGAAAACTATATACCCCCCCCGGAGTCCTTTTGCTACTTACATACTGCTATTCTAGGCTCCCCAGTCCAGTTTGGTGGATTGCTGCTACCCCACCCTGTTACCTACTAAGGTCGTTGCCTGGTACCTAACCTTACTGTGCATTAAACTCTTACTAATTACTCCCCTGCGTATGTATATAAGCCTTTTACTAATTTCTTGCCACTGCATGTTCATTAATCTTTTGCTGATCATGCCTGCATTAGCACTTCTCTGATCCCTTCTCAAATAATGCTTTACTGATCATTTTCTGATGGATATTATATTACCCATTTTACTTACTGATTTTCCATTCTTCCAGTGCCCTTAATAGGCATATTTTGCCATTCTGTATCATATAAAGAAATGAGCCAACTTCTGGTTTCCTTTACCAGTTTGTGGATGATTCTGTTACCTGTAGAAAATTAAAGTGTTACAGAGAAAGCAAAATCTTATGGAAAATTGAAAAAAATATCCACCAAGGCAGTGCCTTCCTGCTGATCACCACTGCCTATTCTGCCGTTGACCTAGCCATCCCTCACCTGGCTCCTTAGGACCTTTGGTGATGGCCACCTACCATCAGGTATATCCAGTATTTCTTTTCTTTTCTGTCTCCCTTTTTGCCTTCTCTCATGTAGTACAGCTGCAATTAAGTTACATGGCAGCAACAGCCCTGGCCTATTCTGCGTAGTCTGATCCCCTTTAATCTTATGTTGTCTGTAGGCTATAGCACTGCATGTTTGGTGTTCTTTTCCTTGTGATTCATGATCAAAATCCACTCTCATGTCCTTTGTGCCCAATCTATGGTGCTATTTTAGATCAGAGAGGGGCGCACCGCACCGACCTAGTGCAGTACCATTTAAAAGATTTATTAAAAGTAATATTGTTAAAATATACTCACAAACAGAGCAGTGTAAAAGACAAAACAAGATGAAAAGTGGTCGCTATGCCTCCAAGGCACCTACGGATCTCCACCTCAGCAGAGGGACCAGGCGGTGTCTGTGTGGCTAGGTTGACGCGTTTCCAGGGCGAACCCTCTTTCTCAGAGTCTCTTGGATGCCCATGATCCTGAGGAGGGCTGCAAGACCATTAAGTGTGGAGTGTTACTCACATCTATAGAGATTTTTTATTTCTTTGCCATATTGCAAGACTCTTGGTTGATGAACCCGAGCGCAGGAGGTTTGGGTTTTGCTATTTTAGATCAAGGTTTAGAGCATTTGAGTGTTTATCAGCTGCTTCTGGGGTACCATCACTTTATTAACTGACATATTCTGAAGCTGCACATGTGCTAATGGATGTAGGGCCTGGGGCGACAGGGAGAGGCCAGAAGGATGTTGCAGGTGATAAAAGCAGTGCCAGCTAACATGAATTGTAACAGTCCTCAACTGTGCGTGGTCACAAAGGGGAAAAACTGGGAAGACGTGCAAGGTGTGTGAAGTATGCCAACTGAGAAAGGCAGTGTAGGTCAGGGTATCTGGGAACTGGATGGAGGCTATTGATGAATGTTAATGGACCGTGTCTGCTGTCTGTCTGGTGGAGACAAGATGCAAGATCTGTTGTAGATATAGACATGTAGCTCTGTGGAGACTGTCCTGTGTACATGGATGTTGTGTGCGCTGCTGGGGTCTCTTATGTAGCATACACCCAGTTTTTAATAGTCATAATCAGTCCAAAATATTAAGATCAATGTTAAAGCAGAACACCAATGCTAATACACTGTTGTCAAAGGATAACATTTTTTTTTAACAATATTATCCTGTAAGGCAGAGGTCAGCAACCTGTAGATTGTGATCTGCCAGTAGATCGCGGACAGGTGACTAGTAGATCATGGTCTGGACTTGCTGAACTGCCATTCCAGAACATCAAACAGAGTGCAATGCAGAGGGACTACTTGTAAAGTTGGAGCTTTTAGTAGGGAGCAAGAGCCGCATAAGCTGATGCCTCCTCTGTAGCACTGGCTCCTGTCCCATCCTGAATGCAGGGGTTTTGGTGTGCTTTCAGAAAGTGCACCACACCTGCAGGTTATAATAGAAGCCTATGGCAAAGTGCAGCTAACCCAGCAGTGTTATAGGGGGTTCAGAACAGTAAGGGTTCATTTACATTTTCAGTTTTGGGGGATGGTGTTTTTACCACCCCTTGCTCCAACCACACTCACTTTAGCTGTAGTGGCCAGGGATGTACACATGTCACAGCCAGTGGCGTATCATCCATGGGTGCAGGGTGTTCACTGCACACGGCCCCCGAGGGGGGGGCCCACTGTCACCCACCTTGCACACATGGATGATTGTCCCTTGAGAGCTGGGGATGATCGGTGTGACGGGGGACAGCTGTAAGCATCGATCTCCCTGCATGACAGCTGCTTCTCCTCCTCTCCATCCCGCAGCTATCAGTGCATACAGCTGTTCACCCCCCCCCCTGCACTGATCCTCCCAGGCTGTTCGTGTTGCCTTCCTCCTCCGCTCCCTGTGTTCTCTCCCAGCCCACTATGTCCTTCTTTCCCCGGCTCCCCGTTCACCTCCTTCTCCGCTCCCCTGTTCTTCCCGGCTGCTGTGTCCTTCCAGTTCTCCTCCTTTCCCCCCGCTCACCTCCTCCGCTTCCCCGTTCTCCTTCTCTGCTGCCCCGTTCTCCTTCTTCGCAATTGGCAGGCAGCAGCACCCGCCAAAGCAACAAGGAGCTTAATTCCTACTGCAGCATGTGTGCACCTTTGGCTGATGCCTCAGCCACACCTGATTTAAACCTATGATTGCTGTGCAATGTGTGCAATTGCGACATGGTAGTACGGCAATTAGAGGTTTAAATCAGGTGTGAAGAGCGACACTGTGCCCGGTGATCTTTGTTAGGGTAGATCTCCACCTCTTTAAGGTTGCCTACCCCTGTTTTAAGGGCTCCCCTCCAACTCCAAGCGTGACATTGCCCTTACAATATATTTCTGCACTGTGCAGCCTGGCTGGGCTCTTCTTTTTCCATGCATGTTACCACAATTTATTGATTTCCATACAAAGGCCCTCCACAGCAACCTTTATCTTCTAGTAACAACTATCTCGAGTAGTGCCAATGTTAAGATCTGAGTTTGTCCGAGTGTATTGGGAGACCAGGGTACATGTAATAGATCATAATGCTTTCTATTTAGATATATTGGCCCTAAATAATTTGGGTTTCTAAAGGCAGAGCATCAGGTGCAATTCGTAGTTCTAATTTTTTTAGGTAATTTAAATGATCTCAGATGCAGAAAAAGCATGGAGAAACCTAATTGCAAGTTTCTGGCTTTTTATTCACGGTTTGCATATTGTGACTTAGAACGTCCTTCAGTCTAAGAATGTAGTCACAGCTTTAGTTTATCAAAAATGACTTTCCATGCCTCGCTCAGAGTTTACAATTTACAATGTTATTATCCAGTGTCAGGGGGGGAGGCACCATAATTATTTCCCCTGGATTTTGTGGCATGACTGGTATGAATAATATGCTGAGCTCCAGTTATGCTAATCATTTTGTCTTTGAAGCAGTTATCTTTGCTAGTAGCCTTGCCTTTCAATTCTACTTTTTTTTTTAAATGCCAAGCTTTAAAGTGAACCTGACTATCAAGCATTTAATTATTCTTAACAAACAGTTTTTCAGGGTTAAATAGGTGGTGAGAAGCCAACATAATGCCAACCAGCTGCCTGCCAACCACCCTCTGATAAGCAATCCACCATGGATCGCTTTTCTGAGGTGTGGCTTGGGCTGCCACATGTATAAACAAGCACTTACAGTGACTCCCGCCCTGCTAATCTCTGCCCACCCCCTTGCACCCTTACAGCTCATCTTTATAGCATCCTAAATCCCCCCTGCTTACCCCTGTACACCAAAGCCCCCCTCTCTGCTTACATCTATATGCCACCTACTGCTCACCTTTACACCCCAAAGCCCCTCTTTCTACTCACATCTAAATTCCTCCCGCTATTCACCCTTGCACTCCAAACCCCCCTGCTCACTTGTACACCCAAATGGTTCTCCCTCTGCTCACCTCACTCACCAGTATTCTCTGTGGTGGCAGAACCAGGTAGGACTTAAATCTTGCTGCTGACTGTGCACATCCAAGTGGGCAACATTCAGGAGGTGTTGATGGGTGAGAACTGCAGGGGGCATGTGATCAGCATAGGAATGAGTGAGTAATTTACTAATTCGTGCCACAATATTTACATATGGAACTAATTCATATGTAAATAATATGACATTCATATAGAAATTACCCAATTCAATTGTACACTCTGTAAGGCTGGCCATAGATTATGGGATTTTCTTTCCTGTAAAGACAATCGCTCGATTCCTCACAGTAGGTGTTAATGGGGGAATCCCTCCAGCAGAACTATTGTATTCTCCCGGCAGGGGGATGTGGGGAGTTGTCCCTGCCGGGAGAACACAATGATTTTTTGCTAGTGGCTTTAGCCACTGGAAATAATCGCATGCTAGAAATTCAACATGCTGGTTGTACCCAAGTTGATCAATGCATAGACTGATTACAATCAGCCTGTCCATAGGTGGATCAAATCTCGGCTGGTCCCTGCTGAACCAACTGAGATTCAAACCAGCTATGTCTGGCTTAAAGTGATTGTAAATGTTCAGCTTTTAAAAAAAAAAAAAAAAAAATAACAAGCATGTCATACTTACCTCCTCTGTGCAAGGGTTTTCTACAGAGTGGCCCCAATCCTGCTCTTCTGGGATCCCCCAGCGGCGCTCCTGGCTCCTCCCATCAGGGAATCGCTTTCCCTGGGGTCACCTGTGTGGGCGCGCTCCCCTGTCCTGCTGCTGCGTGCATTGACACAGACAGCAGGACTCGGCCCTGCCCCCCAGCTCCCGCGTCATTGGATTTGGTTGACAGCACTGGGAACCAATGGCTGCACTGCTCGATCTATCCAATGAGGACCCGATACACCGGCTGGAGCGGGTGTGCTCGTCCCCGGTGTGGGAACGATCGGGCTCAGGTAAGAAACGGGGAACTCTGAAGACACCCGCAACAGAAAAGGTTTTTCACATTAATGCATAGAATGTATTAATGTGAAAAGCTGCGAGGGCTTACAACCCCTTTAAGGTTGGCCATAGATGGGTGGACTTTTGAAGGAAAATTTGCTTGATTTTCTAATCATTAGTGGCTCTACTCAACGTTTGTTTTGGACCACAATGACGGGAAAATTTGAAGGAGCAGGATGAAAAATGAATGCACTTCTAACAGTGTAGGTGGATTTTATTCAGTTCAATCCAAAATCTAATTTTAAAAGCTAACAAAATCTTACATTTTAATGTTCTGAGAATTCTCATAGGTATTTGACTTTTTTTGTTTGAAATTCTATCCATCTACGGCCAAGCTTACAGAGCAGGGCTGGGCAGGGGTAGTGCCTATCCCAGGGACCATGCTATGATCTATGCCATGATGCTGTAACCTCGGGGTGACTAGAAAGTGGAGCTGTCCTGCTAAATCCAGAACTGTTGGCAAGTATGGTAATAAGTTCCTATCAGATTCTTTTCCATTTTAAATGACCACCCTTGACTTGCTGCTTCTCTCAGTATGCAATGAACATTGTTCAATTTCTAACTTTGTAATCTCTTATCTGCTATATCTTATTTATCACCCCTTTCATCGTGTCCTTGAACTTCTCCTCTATAGTCATAATAGGAGTGCTTTGTGCTGTGTTACTCATTCCTTAGAGTTGAGCAAAGGATACATTTACTTTCCAGGAATCATTTTAGTTTCAGGCATTCTATTTTATTACAAATTTTCTCTATCATCACCCCACAAAATCACACTAATTGTATACGTAAATTTGCATAGTTTCTTATTCTACATACAATTTGCACATTCTGTAGCCACAATAAGAATTACTGTCTACGTATAATTATGGTTAATTTTCTGTTTGGCCAGTCTTTGCTTTATCAGTGTTGTTAATGTAATGCTACTTAAAGCGGAGTTCCACCCTGTTAAAAAGTCAGCAGCTACCAAAAGGGTAGCAGCTGACTTCTAACAATCGGCCACTCACCTGTCCCTCGTTCCAGCGATGCGGCCGCCCGAGGGCTCGCTCGTCTCCCCCTCCCCTCAGCGGCGCTGGCATCACAAGTGTGGGCACCCGGCTTTGGCTTGAAAGCCAGGCGCTCACTGCGTATGCGCGAGTCGTGCTGTGGCTTGTGAATGGCTCGGAGTATCTTCTGTGACCTGGGACGTGTCCCAGAAGATCGCCGAGAGGGGGGGGGGAAGATGGACTTCCTTCTGGCTCCTTAGCGCCAGGAGAGGAAGTGGACCTGGGACCCTGTGAAAAAAAATAACATGTTTTAATTATGGCATGTCAGGGGGTCCACCTCCTCTTAACTTCCCTTTTGGGTGGAACTCCACTTTAAGCCTGGTATACACAATGAGAATATCGTACGAATAATTGTCTGCTTTTTGTTTTTAGCATGCTAGTCTCATATCGAAAATTTAGAGGTTACCAAAGTCACGAACATTCTCGTACAACAGAATACAACATCAGAATTTATGTAATATGTTGTATTGTAATGTTTTATTGCATTTCTGAGCATGCGTGGTTTTGGTCTTCCCTTTTTTTCAGACGAATACTGTACTGATTAACCGGTTCCCAGCCGGCTTGTGCTTTTACTGCTACAGAGCAGCAGCGTCCCGCGAATCGCCGTCTATAAACGGCGGCAAACGCGCGTGGTGTAGCGGGCGGGAGCGCGCTCTCGTGCCCGCCGCACACTGCAGGAGTGTGACCGCGGCTTGGACGTACTTGATCTCCACCAGCGAGCCGCAATTGCCTGTCAAAGAGGAAGAACAGGGAACCGCCGATGTAAACATGGCGGTTCCCCGCTCTGTCATTGGGCATTTAAAAGATCTGGTGAGATCAGTTAGATCTCTTATGCCTCTGGCAGCCCAGCCCCCTCACAGTTATAACACGCCTAGGGAACACAGTTAACCCCTAGATCTCCCCCTGCAGGTTAACCCCTTCACTGCCAATGACATTTATATAGTAATCAGTGGATATTTAAATTTCTGATCCCTGAATAAATGTCATTGGTCCCAAAAAAAATGTCCGACATGTCCGTCCCAATATCGCAGTCCCGTTAAAAATTGCAGATCGCCGCCATTACTAGTAAAGAAAAAAAAAATTGCGTTTGTGTCACATGCACTAGGCGATGCATAGTAGCCCATTATGCCTCTACTTTGCAGGGGAATATTGAGGAAGTAAACCCAATCAGGGTTTACTTCCTCTTTAAGCAAACATGGTTAGCGCTGATATGGTCCCAGAAATTTTTTTGTGCTTGCCCTTTGGATATTGTTGCATGAACTTTTGTAATTGGCTCTCGAAAGCTGTGCGCTAACGATTAGATTATCATACGATCCCTGCGAAAGTGATTTTCTGATAGTGTGTACCAGGCGTTAGCGTGGACCTTGCATTAAAATGCAAGCAACTACTATAGTTACTGGGATTTTGAATCCCCAACTTTCCCAAGATCTTGCAAGAAGACTAAGTGATGCCACTGGCACCTAGGCACAGTGGCGTATCATCCATGGGTGCAGGGTGTTCACTGAACACGGGCCCCGAGGGTGAGTGCTCTGACCAACACTGCATGTAAGGATGATCTGTCCTTGGTTGACAGCCAGGGATTATAGGTGCGGAGTGGGCTTGCACACGGACCCACTAATTTCATGATACACCCCTGCCTAGGCAAGCAGGCCAGATGCAAGTACCCAAGGTAAAAATGTTTTCTGGTTATTACTAATGTTTTTTTTTTTGCTTGGTTTTCTTAAGGTGGGGGATTAGAATAGCGGTTACTTGTATATTGATGCAAAGTCCACTTCAAACCTGAGCCACTTTTAAGAAACCTAAAATAATTTCTGAAGTGTTTCATGGCTACCTCTTGAAACATACTACCTGTGTATAAAACTGCAAATCATGCAAAAAGGAGCCGAAAGCTCCACCTACTGTCTGGAAATAAGAAAACATAACCTTGATATTCAGTATCTCAAATATACTTCTCATTTTTATTTTTTTAGTCCTTACCTTTATATAAGTTATGTGATAAAGAAAGAAAACTGTAGCATGATGGATGTAACAGAGACCTAAAAGGGAAACTATTAAGGCCTCATGCACACTGGGCTCTGCCCAAAGCCTAAATGCGCATTTCTGTAAACACGCGTGTTTAGACTTGTTTAGGTGCATCAAGCGCTTGGGTGTTAATTAATTTAATTGGCCAGAATAATAGTTTATTCTGGCCATTGAAATTAATTAACACCCAAGTGCTAAACACATGCCTAACAATAACTCATGTTTAGACACGTTTACACGTGTTTTAGCACGTCAAGCATTTTTTCTGCCAAAATGCCGCTGCTCCTGAATGTGCTGGTAGTTTTTTTTCCACCCTATAAACATCTGTAAACGACTTTGCACATAGGACACATAGGCTAACATTGAGGGGCGTTTAAAGCAGAAAGAAAAAAAAAACGCCCAGTCTGCACAAGGGTTAAAGCTCGCACTCTTTTTTTTATGCCATTTATCAGGAAAACCTGAACAATCATAGAAAAAAAGTGACAGCAGAAAAAGACAGAGTAGTCCATCGAGTCTGCCCTTTTCATGAACTGAGTATAGATCTATGTTTGTCCCAAACATGTTTAAAGCCATTTACTGTTGACTGTCTCACTACCTCTGCTGGAAGTTTATTTCAAGCATCAACTACCCTTTCAGTAAAATAATACTTTCTAAGATTGGTTTTGAACTTCCCTCCAGTTAGTTTGAGGTCATGTCCCTGTGTTCTTCATTTTGGTTTCATATTGAAAAAACTGCCCTTGTGAACCTTATTCACCCCCTTGATGTATTTAAATACTTGCCGACCAGCCGCCATCGTTTGACAGCGGCAGGTCGGTTCTCCTGCACAAATTGCCATAGCTGCACAGTAGATAATTCAAAGTCCTCCTGAGCGACCTGCGATCGCCTTCTGCAGAGGCAGAACGGGCATCTGCCAATGTAAACAAGGCAGATCCCC
The DNA here is from genome assembly GCA_018402905.1 of Glandirana rugosa. Classification (NCBI taxonomy): domain Eukaryota; kingdom Metazoa; phylum Chordata; class Amphibia; order Anura; family Ranidae; genus Glandirana; species Glandirana rugosa. Next base: position 862,643 of record BLSH010559290.1, read on the forward strand.
TTTCTGTTAGGGGACATGACAGAGATCTACTGTTCCCAGTGATCGGGAACAGTTAGATCTGTCATGCCCCTGCTAGCCCAGCCCCCACTCAGTTATAACACGCTGAGGCAACACAGTTGACCCCTTGATCGCCCCCTAGAGTTGAACCCCTTCCCTACCAGTGACATGTATACAGTAATCAGTGGCTATTTTTAGCTCTAATTGCTGTATAAATCTCATTGGTCCACCGCAGTCCTGATAAAAATCGCAGATCGCTGCCATTACTAGTATGAAAAAAAAAAATAATAGAAATGCCATAAATCTATTCCCATAGTTTGTAGACACGATAACTTTTAAGCAACCCAATCAATATGCGCCTATTACGATTTTATTTACCAAAAATATGTAGAAAAATATATAGCGGCCTAAACTGATGAATAAATTACTTTTTTAAAATATTTTTTTGGATATGTATTATAGCAAAAAGTTTAAAATAATTGTTTTTTTTTTCTTCAAAATTGTCGCTTTTTGTTTGTTTATATTGCAAAAAATAAAAACCGCAGAGGTGATCAAATACCACAAAAAAGAAAGCTCTGTTTGTGGGAAAAAAAGGACGTCAATTTTGTTCCTCCAGACTGTACATATTAAGTTCCTGAAGTCGCTCTTGATATGTTTTATCCCCCAGACCTTTCACCATTTTTGTTACCTGTCTCTGGACTCGTTCTATCTTATCAATATCTTTTTGTAAGTGTGGTCTCCAGAACTGGACACAGTATTCTAAGTGAGGTCTCACTAAAGATCTATATAGGGCAGCCTTTCTCAACCTTTTTACCCCAGAGGAACCCCTAAAATAACTTGCAGGTCTCGGAAAACCCTAACGAACACGAATCCATCGAAGGGCATTCGAAAAAATGGTCCTTACATTGATGGTCAGTAGGAGGTTTGAACCCCTTCAGTGGTGGTCAGAATGCCACCCTTACAAGCAGCTCAAAAGATCATCGGTGCCATGCTGCTGGCTCTACCAAATGGCATTGGACCTGCAACTATTCAGGCACCATTAAATAGGAGGTCAAACTGGAAAAGCTCAAGGAACTCCTAGCAATAGCTGGAGGAACCCTAGGGTTCCTCAGAACCCTGGTTGAGAATCACTGATATAGGGAAATCAGAACCTCCTTCCTCCTGTTGGTGATCCCTCTAGTGATGCATTCTAGAATTTTATTCGCTTTTCCCATTCCCTATTCACAGCCCAAAAGTTATTGAATATCACAATTATTGGGCATATTATGATATGGTACATATTCCTATTTGCAATAGGCTCTGCATATGAAAGGATCTGCTGCACAACCAGTTGTAAAGTGAGGGTTAAACTGTGAGCAGGTATCTGGAAAGTGTGGTTCCAGACCCTCATCCTTTATCCCTTCTTTCCACTAATACAGTCATTTTGTCATACTGCTTATCTTCATAAGGTGATCATCTCAAACTGTCCACATATCTACGCACGGATATAAATACGCACAAATTATACACTGGCACTTTGGGGTAAACATTAGACAGGAACTGATTGCATAATATATAAAGGAGAAGAGCCAAAGAGATTTCTGTGCTGTCAGATGCTGCAATTGGCAGGTAGAGGCACTGGGGAGGGAAGACGAAGCACTGTGTATTTAATGTCTAGCTATCCAGCGTGTGGTGTGAAGAATGTCTTTGGGCTTTCAACCGTTTACAGTGACCCTTTCATGACTCGGACGTGACACACAAATTTGTCCTTGTAATTTACCATTTTACCACTTTATAAACAATGCCACACATTTTTTGTCATATACAAAAAGATTAACAAATAACATATTGTTTAATAAATATATAAAAATTAAATTTGACATATGTACCCAATTTCTGTCATAAATGTTGCTTCCCTTAAGCTTAAAGGAATTCTGCACTTTAAACTATTTTATAAGCTCAGAAATGTGAGTGAGAAATATAATATTATATATTTGTGTTAAAAATGTTCCCTTACAATATTGCTACAAGCACCACTCAAGTCTCAATTGCTGCTTAAATTCAGCAGGTTGCCACGTCTGATATGCGGTACGTGGGTTCACACTGCTCTTAGTTTCTAGGCTTTAAGAAAAGCACAGGTGTAATGTAGAAAATAGTAGTCAAGCTGCAGCAAAGGAGATGATTGCCAACATAATTTAATCTCATTCTGCTCAGTGCTTAAGATCTCCCGTGTGGTTTAACCAGTTCCCGACCGCGTGCCATCTTTTCACGGCGGGATGCTGAGCGTGAATCGGCGTAAAAAGGCGGCGATCTGCGAACGGCCGCTAGGGGCGTGCGCGCGCGCCCGCCGCACTCCTGTGAAGTGTGCCCGCGGCTCGGGCGGACCCGATGTCCGCCGGCGAGCCGCGATGAGCGGCCACAGGGAAAGAACGGGGAACCGCCGATGTAAACATGGCGGTTCCCCATTCTGTTAATGCAGGCATGGGAGATCTACTGATCCCTGTCACTGGGATCAGTTAGATCTCTCATGCCCATGGTAGCCCAACCCCCCCACAGTAAGAACACACCCAGGGAACACAGTTAACCCCTAGCTCCCCCCCCCCAGGTTAACCCCTTTACTTCCAATGACATTTATACAGTAATCAGTGGACATTTAAATTTCTGATCGCTGAATAAATGTCATTGGTCCCAAAAAAGTGTCAAAAATGTCTGACATGTCCCCTGCAATATCGCAGTACCGCTAAAAATCGCAGATCGCCGCCATTACTAGTAAAAATAAAAAAAAAATAAAAACCCCAGAAATGAATTCTCATCATCCGTAAACGCGGCCACTTTTGCGCAAACCAATCAATACACGCCAATTGTGATTTTTTTTATCACAAATATGAGGAAGAATATAAATCGGCCAAAACCGGTGAAAAAAAATGTTTTTTTATATTTTTTTCTTGGATTTGAATTTTAGCAAAAAGTAAGAAATTTGGGGTTTTTTTGCAAAATGGTCACTCTTCTTTTGTTTATAGCGGTGATCAGAAATGACGCAGAGGCGATCAAATACCACCAAAAGAAAGCTCTATTTGTGGGAAAAAAAAGACGCAAATTTTGTTTGGGTACAACGTCGCACGACCGCGCAATTGTCAGTTAAAGCGACGCAGTGCCGAATCGCAAAAAGTGCTCTGGTCCTAAAGCTGGAAAACCTTCCAGTTGGTAAGTGGTTAAAAACCCAGTCCACCCAAAAAGTGATATTTTTTTTCTAGGTGGAGTCTTATGATCTCAGACGGCCCCTGGCATCTTAAATGTCTCATATACCACCAAGCAAAATCTCCTTGCTATAATAATATGTGCTTCCAGTAATCACAAAGGAGGGGCGCCCACTAATCCAATAGGGCTAACTCCAGAGAGAGAACACCCTGGAAATCCAGTGAGGGTGAAAGTGAGATTGGGTGCTTACCGGAATTATTTGGCTTTCAAACAAATGAAAAGCCAACGGCGCTTTGGGGATAAAGCCCAAACAAATCCACGGTGGATGATGGAATAACACTCTGACTCGCAGCTCCACTCCAACTTCACCACTTGCTCACACGAGGCGCCAACAGCCAGTCGGCTGATTAGAGCAGAAGCACCTGGGAGCGCGAGGCCAAGCCACGTCCCTTTCACAGAAAACATGAACAGTCAAACAAGAACAAGTTAACTTTTTATTGCAGTTGTCCAGGTTATAAAAATGGACAGTCAAATGTCTTTTCAATACCTTACTATGCAGGTTTATTTGCGAACATATTTTTTAAACTATATTATTTTTATATAATAAATTTTCTGAAAAATTCCAGTATACACAAAAAGTTGACATAATGGTGACCTCTGAAATTTCATGCAGTACTTTTAAATTAGTAGGTTGACATCAAAGTTCTGCTGGGCAGATCTGACACAGAAGACTTACAGCCAAGATGGTGGTTTGCCTTATTACAGCTCACTAAAAAAGTTTGCAAAAATGGCAATACATTTGCTATTGGCTGTCTAGACTCTAGAAAGATGATAATGAACAAATCAGGTTTACTACTTAGGCTGTCATACATAACACCAAAAGAACTCCAGATGTTTATTGCTATTCCACTGACAGTGCTTAGTTTGTTGAAAAGACGAGACAGGACTAAAAAAAAGACTAGTTCAGCAAGGCCAAGAGTTGCCAAAAGGCTTGTTTCAACACCATGCTTTTTTCAAAGTTGTCCTCATGAATCTAAATTTAAAGTAGAACTATAGACAAAACTTTTTTTTTCATTTTGGATAGAGCAAGGGATAGTTAAAACCTCTGCCCGATATTTATTCTCCATCTGTGTCTCATTGTGGAAACTTCCCTTCACTTCCTGTCCCACAGGAAGTAAGAGGAAATTCCTGCAAATGAAAGGAAATTCCATGGGGACCCCCAGGTCACCAGAATTAGTATCCCCATTGGAAGGGTTCCCCTCTATTACTTTTCTGAGGACAACCCAACATTTGTGAGTTTCCTTTTACTTTCACTTTTAATGATAATAGTAAACTGTACAAATAGAGGGGGTGAGGCTCCTTAAAGAGGAGTTCCGCCTGGGAAAAAAAAATTAAACATCAGCAGCTACAAATACCTATGCTTGCAGCAAAAAGGGAAGGGGATAAGGAAGATGGACACGGATCTCAACTCCATATATAGGGTTGAGTTCAATCACAGTATGGCCGACTCACCTTGTAGTGCAAGGTGGGGTTCACCTACAATGGACCTGTATGCACTGTACACCACAAATGGGAAGGGGACAGATCCTGCCCAAAGCTGGTCCATAACTCCGAAGGAGAACAGAGGGATAACCCAGCAGCATATGCTTTACAAATAGAAGCTTTATTAATCATACACTTTAATGGAACACAATGATACTTGGCATTTTAAAATGATGACGTCTGTTAAAAAAATACCGTAGCTGCTGACTTTTAACGTATGGTCACGTACCTGTCCAGGGAGCCCGTGATGTTAGCATGCGTGAAGCGTGCTGCGCTTTCTAATTGGCTCAGCAGCGGAGGAAGGAGGAGGGGGGCCGAACTTCTGAGGGACGGCACAGCTGCGCTGTCTCCTGGAACGTGGGGAAGGGGACCATTCAAAAACAAATCGGAGGGGGGAGGAAGCAAATAAGCAGAGCTTTCACTTTTGAAAACTGACAGATTTTCTAATCCCTCTCCACTCTATCCAAAACTAAAATAAAAAAGTTTTGCCTTTAGTTATATCCAGCAGGGTGGAATGTAAAAGTGAGTCTTCCCAAATCTTTCAATTTAGTTACAGTTTTCAATTTATATTACATTATGGCACAAGCATGGTGAGCCAATGGCAGCGGAAGCTGGTGAGCTTACACCTTCGAGGGTGTTAGAGATAAAAAAAAATAATGGATTACACAGTTACCGATTATCTACTCATCTTAATAAAATATATATGTGTAAGCATAGTATTTAAAAGATAATTGCATTAAAAATATATATTTTTGTCTGCAATAGGCATTCAATGTCTAGCACAAGTTTAAAAGGTAACTCCAATCAAAAGTCCAATGCCATTGTACTGGTAGTACAGCATTTTTAAGGAATGTATGTATGAAGTCAGGCAGGGTAAATCGGGTTGATAAAAGACACATGTCCACTTAGGCTCGGTTCACACAGGGGTGACTTGCACTCCGACTTGAGTCGCCTCAAGTCGCCCCAAGTCGCTTGACATCTCAAATCCCATTGAAATGAATGGGAGCTGTCTTAATGTACACTACTGAGTCACTCCGACTTCAAAAAAAGGTTCCTGTACTACTTCAAGGCGACTTCTACTCGACTTGTATCCATAGGATTCAATAGAAGTCGCCTCCAAGTCGGATCCCCCATCTTAATGCAAGCGACTTTACAGTGAAAAGAATAGAATTTTATTTGGGGAAGCCCCCTCCCTCCCTTCTCTGATTGGCCACAGGCAAAGTCGCCTGGCATAAGTCGTGTTGTAAGTCACCTGAAGTCGCGCCACAATCACCTAGCAAAGTTGCGCCGAAGTCGGATCGCCCCTGTGTGAACCGAGCCTGAGAAAAAAAAGTAAAAAAAGAAATGACAAAAACTATTTTTTTTTCCTGACCATTATAGTTAATCTAGCGAAGAGTAAATAACACTTATAAAGCATGGTCCAATTTTCTCCAACAGAAAAGAGACAGTCAGATAACTCCCCGTATCCACTTTTTTTTTTTCTGATTAATATTAGTAGATTTTGTGCATTTATGAACACATCCAACTCTTTTTGAAAGTTACTATTAGGGCGTGTCTCAAAAAGCTTCTGTTCGATTCAAGCGGGGTTTTGCCTTCCTACACAAGTCTATGGGAATGCAAAATCCACGTGAAGCAGGTCAAATGCAATTCAGAAGGTGGTCAACTGTAACTGTCAATGGATTTGGAATGATCTCAGAAGTATCTCAAACCAATGTCTAGTCTAACCCTTTTATGGGTTCGATTTTTTTATATAAATGTATATAATATGCCTATAATTTCAGAGTAATAAATGTTGACGTTTTAGCAGTGCAGCATGATTTTGGGGTGCTTTGTGTTTCAATAGTTGCTACATTTTGTTGCAGCACTCTGGGTAGCAAGCCAGGGCAGTGCCACCCAAAATATAACCTTTTACAAATGCATATTTATATCAGTGCATTGCCATTAATCCTTAATGGCAACCAAATATACATATACAGTATAAACCAGCACACCTATGCTAAGATGCTTTTTACAATGCACAGATGTGTATGGCCTTGTTTGGCCAAAAACAGTGTAACAATTGAATAGACTGCTTTAGTACAATGCATGCAAGTGCTTGCAAATGGTGTAAATAAGTCTTCTTTCTTCCCTGAATCAAGTAAAAAAAAAAAAAAATTATATATATATACTGTATATATAAAAATTGCTTTAATGTTATTATTTATGGGTGGGGGGGGACAGGGGGTTGCCTTCCTGTGTATCAACTGTGGGTATAGGATAGTATATATCAGTGAGGGCGAACCTTGGCACCCCACATATTTTGGAACTACATCTCCCATGATGCACACTGCAAAGTGCATGAACATCATGGAAATGTAGTTCCAAAATATCTGGGGTGCCAAGGTTTGCCATCACTGGTATATCTGGATGCTTTTTATTTGTGTGTTCTTAATTTTGTTTTTGTTTTTTTAATTTATCTGGATGGACTAGTGTTGTATTTTCATCTGACTAACTATGTAACTTTTTTGTTTGTAGCGTAGCCTAAAAAAACCCCTTAGGCCTCATTTACACTGCTGCTGGTAAACGGGAGTTTTGAGGCGTTTGGGCGTTTTTTTGTCTATGTTATACTATCAGTACATTTACACAGGGTCGTTTAAGGTCGTTTCCAGGCAGTTGAGTTTAAAGGCTTTTTTTGGAACGCAAAAAAATGGGTTCAGACGCCAGTCCAGAGGCATTTGAAATGCCAAACAGCTTGTACACGCCGCTAAACGTGCCTTAACGCGGTAACTCACGTCTAGGACCATTTCGTTTACAGGCGTTTCCATTTTTAAAAAAATAAAACAATCTTTAAAAACGCTCCTAGACGCAAATGCCGCTAAACGCTGCATGCAAAATGCTGCAAAACATCCGTTTTTGCAAAAAAAGAACTGTCGATCTTCGGCCGCAGATTTTGCCTACAAAACGTCGTAAAACGTACGTCGCAAATCGCCGTAAACGCAGATCCTCGCAAAAATTTCTAACAAAATAAAAAAATTTTTACCTTTGCGGACATTTGCTT
>BLSH010559290.1:870747-881963 GCA_018402905.1 Glandirana rugosa
GTCAACAACGATTTTACCTGTAGTAATTAAATGACTAACTTGGTATTGAATGATGAATTATAAAGTGTAAAGTAATTGTAGAATAATTGAAAAATAAAACAGTTTATTTAGCTTTTTTCTTCTTTTTTTGTTACATAATATTGCCTATAATTTGCTGAGAAAAAAATGATATATGTATTATTTTGGTATATTTAGCAATATATTAAGTAGTAAGTTATGGTTCAATCAGTAAATTAATGATGTCCATTTTAGCAACAACTGTGGAAATGTGTCATGTAATACATCTATATTTTTTTACACACCGATTAGTCTATGTTAGAACTTGTATTTTATGTTAAGTTGTTTTTTATAATGACATTAATTCCTCTTATAACAAGTTATGATCTGCCTGTCACCAAAAGTCTTTGTAAGTTTCTTAGAAATAACGAATTTGTGAATCATTACAAAAATATGTTAAAACAGGTCTAATGTTAAATTCTTTCCCATGGAAGGTGAAGAGTCTTGAAATGTTTGTGACTGTCTTTATACATTGTAGCCTTCCTTCAAAATTGATGGATTTATTTGTTTTAATTTTTTTGTGGAGTTCAAATAAGCCGCAGATCTGTCATGCCTCTGGTTTTGAAAATGCTGTCAACATCATCAATCTTATTGCTGTTTTACGATTGAAATGTTTAACCACTTCAATTCCGGGCCTGTTTTTTGGACTTGGTGTTTACAAGTTAAAACCATTTTTTTTTTTTGCTATAAAATTATTTAAATCCCCTAAACATTATATATATATTTTTCTAACACCCTAGAGAATAAAATGGTGGTCGTTGCAAAACTTTATGTCACACCGTATTTGCACAGCGGTCTTACTAGCACGATTTTACAACAGTAAAGTTAGTCCAATTATTTTCCATATCGTGAAAGATAATGTTACGCCAAGTAAATTGATACCCAACATGTCATGCTTCAAAATTGCGCCCGCTCGCAGAATGGCGCCAAACTTTGCAACCTTATCATTTCCATTGAAGACATTTAAAAATTTCTACAGGTTACCAGTTTTGAGTTACAGAGGAGATCTAGTGCGAGAATTATTGCCCTTGCTCTAACGATCGCGGTGATACCTCACATGTGTGGTTTGAACACCATTTTCATATGTGGGCGGGACTTACGTATGCATTCGCTTCTACACGTGAGCTCATGAGGACGTGACGCTTTAAATTTTTTTTTCTTATTTATTTTACTTTTTATTTTTTAAGTTTACACTGTCCTTTAAAAAAAAAAAAGGTTGATCACTTTTATTTCTCTTACAAGAAATGTAAACATTTCTTGTAATAAAAAAAAGCATGCCAGGACCTCTTAAATATGAGATCTGGGGTCAAAAAGACCTCAAATCTGATATTTACAGTTCAATGCAAAAAAAAAAATTACGGTTCAAAAAAAAAAAAAGTCCCCTTTAGGAGCATTGGGCGAAAGTGACTTGTGACGTCGCTTCCACCCTGCAATGTTATGGAGCCGAGTGGGGGGCATCTTCCGCTCACTCAGCTTCCTGTGCAGGGGGGGGGGAACGGACCCGATCATCTCTGCTCCTGCCGACAGTCTGGTAAGCGGCGGAGATGACGGGAAAGTGGCGGGGGGGGGTCTGCCCCTAAGACCACTTTTATCTTGCAAAGGATCGCCGGCTCTAAAAAATTATATCTGAAGGGTGCCTGTAGCTGAAGGCACCATTCAGATATCACCACTCAAAGTCAAGGACGTCTTATGACGGCCTGCGGGCGGGAAGTATTAATTTGTCTTTTTCATTTATAGATTGCATTTGTCTGAAAACATTGTAGCAGATATATTTGTAGAATAGAGGCTGTTTACTTACAAAATGAAAAATCACACTGGAAGTGTATTTAGTACATAGCGAACTAAATAAGAGCTGTGTTCATTTTGAATACTCAATCATCTGCAAGGGCAATATAAAATTGGCTTGCAGATGTTTGGATGATTGACATGAACACGGCTTCACCTTACTTAGCTAAGTTCACTCTTCAAAGTGAACATATATAGTCTATTCCTTAACCCGCTACTGCCCACCCCATCATCCCTTTAAAATGTTATGAATGCCTGAGGGACAGGAAGGACTGGCGATCATGTAATCACTGTGATTAGTTGTCACACTGGTCACATGATCGGGAGCCGGTGCCACCGGCTACTAATAGTTAATCCGGACCAAGAGCTGTCTTTGACAGTTGGCCTCTGTGCTGGGAACAAACAGTGAGCGCACTCTCAGCTCAGATACATTGGCTGCACAGAGGCACATATGTGTGACATGGGCATTAAAGTCCACACTTTTGCTGCCCCACATACAGTAGATGTTATGCGGGCAGCAACAGATTAAAGCCCATCTCTGGGCAAAAGTTACCTTCTCTCCTGCTGCTCCCTCTCATTCCCTCAATTAATCCTGCACTTTTTATCTTCTGAAGCATCTCATGCTCACCCAAGCCTGTCTTCCATGTCCCCCGTTGGCTCTATTTCTGGGTGTAGGGAGCCAGTTCCTTCTGGGTCTCTTCAGGTAACGTCACCCTTTTTTGGATCCTAATAGGACTGGACATCTAATTGGAAGTGCCCACATCACACAGGCAGTGCCGTGTATGCCTGAAGAGGGACCTGCCTTCTGTACGCAAAAGAAAACCGAGGACTGGATGTCATGTAAATGTGGATTTAGGTGACTAAAAGGGGCATTTATGTGTTCTTTTTCAATTCCGGTGTTCCATCAGATTAGGCAACCCACCAATTCTTGTAACGGGAGTGACATTCCATCACCGCCATCTTCCTACACCCCGCACTTGTCCGTAGTAAGGCTACAGTGAGAAGGCGGTAAGCGGACATCTTATTACACCCACCAGAGTTTTGAATTTCACACTTATTTTTTATAGTAAACTGAGCTTATATTCACAGTGGTGTAGTGGATAGCACTTTCGCCTGGCAGCAAAAGGGTCGCTGGTTCGAATTCCAACCACGACACTACCTGCCTGGAGTTTGCATGTTCTCCCTGTGCCTGTGTGGGTTTCCTCCCACACTCCAAAAGACATGCTGGTAGGTTAATTGGATCCTGTCTAAAGTGGTCCTACTATGTGTATGTATGAATGTGAGTTAGGGACCTTAGATTGTAAGCTCCTTGAGGGTAGGGACTGATGTGAATGTACCATGTATACGTAAAGCGATGGGTAAATTGATGGCGCTATATAAGTACCTGAAATAAATAAATAAAATAAAATATACTGAAATACAGTACTTAGAAATACATGACACTGTTTTGATGTTGAATTATAAAAGCAGCGGTGTTCTGTCAGATTTGCAAACCTGTCAGATCAGCAGGCTTGCCGCTGCTTTTAAAATTCAGCATCAGAACCATGTCACGTATTTCTAAATACTGTATTTCAGTATATAAGCTCAGTTTACTGTAAAAAAATAAGTGTGAAATGAAAAACTGGTGGGTGTAACAAGATGTCCGCTTGCCGCATTCTCACTGAATCCTTACTGTGGACGAGTGTGGGGTGTAGCAAGATGGCGGCAACTGAACCTCACTTCCGTTACTAGACTTGACGGGTAGCCAAATCTGATGGAACACCAGCAATTTGTTAGTGAGGTGGGATATTTAGGGGGATGCCTCTGTAAGCAAGCAGTTAAATATGAGTTCTTAAAGTTTCTAATAGGAGATCTGTCATATTTCACGTTGGCAGTACAAATGTGCTCTGTCAATAGATTTTCCATGTAGCATCAGTAAAACAAGTCCTGGGGTTTGGGCAACCCTGGTGCAGCCACATGCAGCCAACTTGTTCAAACCAAAGCGGGCAGACAGCTGCAATGATCTTCATGTGCACCCCTTATGGCTGGTACACACAATGAGATTATCGGACGAATGGTCGTCCGTTTTTTTTTTTGCATGCTAGTCCTATATCAAAAATAAAGAGGTTACTAAAGTTACAAAACTTCTCGTATGACAAAATTTGACAGGGACGTCATGTATTTGTATTGTATTTTCGGACAACTGTACTGATTATACGAAAATTGTACGATCTGGTATCGTACAAGAAAATTTTTTACGCTGGTCCCATTGGATAATTTTGCATGAAGTAGTATACTAATGATCGGATTATCGTACGATCGCTTAGAAAGTGGTATTTTTCGTACGATTTTCTGATTGTGTGTACGACCCTTAAGTGTAAATCCATGCAGGCCCGATGCAGAGCTCCAAACACAGGGCTTGATATTCATAAAGACTGGCGCTGACAGATTTGGCGAAAGTGTCTCTCATGCATTTCAAAAGTGGTGCAGCATGCGCCAAATTTTTGTACCTGTCTAGAACTTGTACTTGAATTTGGCACATGCTGCACCACTTTTAGAACGCACGCAGAATCTGTCTGTGCCAGTCTCTCTCTGTACACCAAAAGAGAGTTGGTCTTAATTAGCTCCAGCAGATGCTTCATGAATTATTATATTACTATTGAATTACTCCCCCCATAGTTTCTTTGCATTCTTAGCTGTAGTCCTGCACAGATGTAAAAGCAGGATTCGTCTACCCATGTGAATGAAGCCTAGGAGTTCTGTGTTATTATACTAACAAACAAAAAGTCAAATTGGACAAAATGTACTTAGGGCTGGGTGGACATGGACAAGTTACGTATATATGCAAAACCCCTTTAAAGTGACTCTGTCATGAGAGAAGTACAGTTGTTGCCACTGTTGGTCTAGTTGCCTCGCTGTGTCTGATCCCTATACCTAAGACAGCCAGAAGCCAAAGCATCACCATAACAGCCAGGGAACTAACATTCTTAAAAGTATAGCTCAGCAATGGCTATTATTTCCTCATAACATTGTCCTTTAGGCCCCTTGCAGTTTTCAGGCGTTTTAAGCTCTAAAAATAGTGCCTGTAAAGCGCCTGAAAATGGCCTCCCCCAGCAGCCCCAGTGTGAAAGCCCTGAGTGCTCTCACAATGGGGCGGTGCGCTTGCAGAATGGGAAAAAAAAGTCCTGCAAGCAGCATCTTTGGGGCATTGTGGTAGCGGTGTATACACTGCTCCTAAACCACCCCTGCCATTGGAATGAATGGCCAGTTCTTCCAAATGCCTCATTTTAACCCCTTCTGGGGGGTTAAAAGCGCCCCGCTAGCAGCTTAAACATTGGTAAAACGCCGCTAAAACTAGCAGCACTTTACCGATAATGGACCCACCGCCCCGGTGTGAAAGGGGTCTTAAGCATAGATCTGAACTGTCCCTGTTTTAGTAATGTATAGTAACTATTGTAGTGCAGGAAGTGCACCTATACAAGGGCCTGGAAGTTAATGTGGACATATACAGTATGACCCCTGGTTCAACAAACTTGTGACAATCAGGTGAAGATCAGGCCGAGCTGCTCTAGGTTCCCACTATGTGCAGCTCCCATTACTTTTCTGGCATAATGCCTAGAGGCATAACTAGAACCTTCAGGGTCCCGATGCAAGAAATTATGAAGGGCCCCCGGACCCCTGGCCAGGGCCCTTCCCTCTTCCCACTGATCCTGGGCCCTTTACTCCCATTGCGGGTACCTTTATTACAGTCCCACCGAATAAACAAATAGTTGTGTACCGAGCCTCCCATTCATTCAGAAATGGAAGTATAGTAAAAACAGTTTGTTATGCTTCAGTTATGAGTGAACCAATTGGTACCAATCACTGACTCTGTCCATTCAGAAAAGGAAGGAGCCGGTAAATGACAAATTTACCGACCCGTTCCCATCTCTCTATCCTGACACATCTTCTACAGCAGCTGGCAGGAGAGAGGAGGGGGAGGACAGCAGCTCTGTGGGGGGACCAGGGAAGCACACAGGGACCCTGGGAACAGCAGAAGACAAGTAAACTGGACAGGAGGGGTGGCGGGGGCAGCATATAGAGGAACCAATCTCCTCCATTAGGAGGAAAATGGGGGAGATTGGTTCCTCTAAATGCCGCTCCCGCCATCCCTCGGGCAATTGCAAACCCTGTAGTGCCAGAGTGCCAGGATGAATGATGCTTGGGAATGATGTCATCCCGCACCAGCCAAACAAGACAGCCAAAGTTTGGCACCTGGAAGAAGCCGGGGAGAAGATGTCACTGTTGCAGAATAGGTGAGTGTTCCTGTCATTAGTTCCCCTTTAACTACTACGGCAGCTTCAGTACCTGAATGTAAAACAAACTTGCAGTCGCAATAGCAGCCAAGAGTTTCTTTAAGTTGTGTTTAATCAACTGCTGGCTTTGTTGTAGAAGCCATTTGGGTGGCAGTAAAGACCCAGTCCCTTATACATTTATTTGTATCTGCTGTTGACAGTGCACCTTATGCACGGAAAATCAGACCTGATCCTTTTCTTTTTCCTTTGTAACACATCGCTCTGTCATATGCGGCATGTTGTGGCGTGTGTGCCCGCTACCGCAATAGTGCATTGGGGTAACCTGCAGTAAAATGGGTGTTTTTACTACAGCATTAAAATTTGAGTGGGCTCTTACTATTATAAGAGATTGAAGTTGGGTCCTCCTTTAAGATTTTACAATATTGTGAAGTCTGTTTTAACACCACCATTTGTTCTAGTTCATTTATATAAAATATTGTATGTTTTGGCCTATATTGTTAATGTTTGCTTGGCTTCACACCATAATTATACTTTCTAGTATCTGCAATATTGCCTTGTTAAGTTTTATTCTACTGGAGATAATGCTTTCGATGCACTGATTGTTTATGGGTTTGTCTTGGTTGAGCAGTCTTTTTGCAAAATCCCCTGTGTGTCACTTGGCATTTCATCCCCTTTTGTAATGGATTTTCTGACCTTGTGAAGGCTGGCTGACATTCCTCCATATAGCTTGTAAAGTGCCTGCAGTGCCTTGCTTCTTGATATGCCCTTGTGTTATCAGCATTGTGGAATGTGCCTGGATCCTTAAAGAAACCCTCATTTGTAAATGTTTCTTGCATAGACCTCAGCCGGTTTTCTGGCAGTAACAATGTATCAGTCGGTGCTCGCCTTACATGTGTCTCTCTGCTCACTCATAGTCCTAAATGGATCTGCTTTGCTAAAACGCCACATTCACACTTCACGTTTCACAAATGCGCATTTTTTTGCGTGTTTTTTTGTGTATGTTTTTCACACGACAGCGTTCCACGACCACACACAGTAAGCACGCTACTGCACATTTTCTGGAAACGTGTGAAAAATGTACATCAGGCTTGCAGTGCAAGTGTTAATGGCACCACAAACGTGCAGCGCAAAATGCTCAGTAAAAACGCGCAAGCCAATGCTCCATAAGCTTCTATGTTTGTCATGTGTAGGGCAGCCCATTGAAATGAAAAAGTAAACAGTGTGAGGTGAGGGTTTCTCACAGCACACATCAGCGGCTCTACAACCAGCGCGACTCACTGATATGAATGAGCCCTCTGTGATGATCTGACGAGGTCCTCTGAGTTTAGCCAGGAGATAAACATAACATACGGTATGTCTGATAGGTAAAAGTACATATTAATATCCTGTGTGATTAGAGCGTAAAAAGGCAGTGATAAACTGCCAGAACCCCAACCAGTGGCAAAATGATAGGTAAGTGGACGTGTGGAAATCCAAGTTGGGAACGACCTTGAAACCCGGTTCCTCTATGATAGTGAATCCGCCACATTTGTAGCTAGGCCTTCTGCACAACAACATTGTCATCTGCCTGTGCTGCATCGATCCCACAATGCTAGCATATGATAACAATTATCCATGCTCGTGTTCATTTGCTTTAGTAAACCAGGCCTAATGTCTTCATTTTATTTGATTTTTATAGAACTATGCTCATCTTTGTTTATTGCTTCATGTGATTTGCTTTAGTTGGGTAAACATAGAATATCCTATTCTGCTATGTCTGACCAGCTTTTATTCCCCATACAAATCATTATGAAAGCAAATGCAAGGAAACTAGCATCAGGTCAGCACCAGGGATGGGCTCAGGCGTGTTTGGACATGAGTCGGAACCCGCTGAGCTATCCCATCAGGAAGCTGTCAAAGCAGACAGCCAATCATAGGCAGCAAAGGAATTCTCTGCCCAGAAGAGCTGCATGAATACACCCCCCAGGTATAAGTGCAGCCGCATGATGGGGCATTCCTCCGCAGTCTATGATTGGCTGTCCGCTTTGACATTTTCCTGGAGAGATAGCTCAGGTGGGTTCAGACTCATGCTTGAGCTCATCCCTAGTCAGCAGCAACTTCAGGTTAAAGCAGAACTAAACCCTCCTATCCTTTTCAGCCAAGGAAGCTGTCATCTTGGCCTCTGTTTGATCTGCAACTGCCATGTGATCAGTTATGACACTAACCATTCGATGGTTTGACAGTTTAGTTGAGAGCAAAAGCAACTGTGACAGTTAGCAATTCCTGCATGGTGGGAATGTAACAGTTTTTTTGAAACCGTTAAATCGATGGGTTTAACCTCCCTGGCGGTATGATTATTTCAGATTTTTGGTGCTGAAAGCGGTACGACTATTTTGCATGGAAATTTGGCATTTTATATTGTAGGCCTGTAATTCTTAGGAATAACTCACTTAAATCGTTCCAAACAAGAGTCTAGTAGACATCCCGGGTATGAAAAAATTTGACACATGAAATCATAAATTATGTTATAATAAATAACTAAAAATAATTATCAAAAATAATAACATAATAGTAATACAATTTATTCAATAATGTAATCAAACCAAAAACACTGAAATTTGCTCAGTTGCAGAATTGTCGCTGTCGTCACTTTCAGTGTCTGATGATAAATTTCCCCAAAAATCAGTATCACTCAATTCTGCAAATGATTCTTATTTACTATCGCTGTTTACTTCAAGTTTCCAGGCAGAAAGAATGACATATATAATATAAAAGTGTATGCAGGGCACTAGGCAAACCACTAGGGACAAAGGGGATGTGAAATGATTTGATACAGTAATGTAATCTTACAGATTACAGAGTACTGGATGTTTACTGTGTGTTTCACTTTTTGAATCGGCACACAGAGGCATCGGGCGGCGGACACAGCCCGCAGACACGGTGGGGGACATCGCTGGATCCAGGGGACAAGGTAAGTAACACTGCCTGGATCCAGCAATGCAATCCCGAGTGTGGCTCGGGGTTACCGCTAATGGTACTGAAATTCCACCCCGAGCCACACTCGGGAATACCACCAGGAAGGTTAAGGCAAAAAGTAAAACAGAAAAAACACAATGCAAGTACAGAAAAATAACTCTGTCCAGCGATGTCTGCGAGTATCTCAGCCATCCGAGATTCTCTCTCCTGATTGGCTGAGACACAGCAGCAGCACCAATGGCTGCCACTACTGGCAATCAAAGTCAGCTAGCCAATCAGGGGAGAGAGGGGGTGCGCCGGGGTGGGGCTCCGTGTCTGAATGGGCACAGAGAGCTGTGACTCAGCTCGGGTACCCCCATAGCGAGCTGCTTGCTGTGGGGGCACTGAACAGGAGGGAGGGGCCTGGAGCACCGAAGAGGGACCAGAGAAGAGGAGGATCTGGGCTGCTCTGTAAAAAACCACTGCACAGAGCAGGTAAGTATGACATATTTTTTACTTTTATAGGGAAAAAAACGAGACTTTACAATCACTTTAAACCTGAAATCCAGGTAGATATAAAAGACACAAATGAATTCAGCTTTGTAATCATTAATTAATCTATAAATGTATTTGTATATGCAAGCAGTGTAAGTACCTGAATTTGACAACCCCTTGCAGTCCCTGGACAGCAGAGCTGAGGGAATGAGAGGGAGAAGCAGCACAAGGAGCACGTTGATAGGCAGAGAGAACATATTGACAGAGAGACAAGCTCTGCAGTGTGCTGTTTCTCCTTTCACTGTCCAGTCTCAGGACGGGGGTGGGGAAGAGACCTGTAAATGAAAGTGAAGCTGCAGCTGAAAAAGATCAGGACGCCTCCTCTGTGAGGCAGCCACACGGTGCTGTGTGACAGGCCTGTGTAAGTATCAGGACTGTATGGACAGAAATACTAAAAAATACAAAGAAAAAAAACACAAAGGGGCATATTAAACAGTGAATCTGACATTCCCCAAACATTCACAGCAGATGAACCATTCTAATGCATGGGTTTTAAATGATAGCAATTGATTCACTGCTTTATAAATCTGCCCTTAGGGTAATTGAGCAATAGCTAATAAAATGCAAGATATTTGATTTTTCATGTACTTTCTATACATTTGCAAACATTGGCATTCACTGTCCGCTCCAAGGTGATAACTGGAAGTACATGCAACTTAGTAAACTTTTAATTTGAAGTATATTTCTTATGGCCATTATAAATACCGGCAGACAAAAACCCGTGACCTCACAAATCTACAAGTCAAGGCTGTGCTGTGCAGCTGTAAAATGTTAACAGAAGCAAAATTCTGACTCGTAAACATAGTCCAGCTCATGCTACTGTATACAATACATTAAGGGTCCGTTCACACCAGCAGGCAAGCGTTATACTACACATATGGTAATATAAAGCTAAGCAGGAAAATAACTTCACAACAGAATGTATAGCAACTTTACAAGAATAAGACCTAGTTAAAATAGAGGAGTAAGCAGTCATATGGCAGATGAGGTTTAATATTGGAAAATGTCAAGTAATGCACTTGGTAGCAAAAAATATGCATGCAAGTTACAGTCTAGTCAAGTGGGTGAACCCCTGGGGGATAATCGATGATGGAAAATTATCTGGGGGTCCTAGTAGATGGCAAACCCAGCAATAGCATGCAATGCCAAGCTGCAGCAAGCTGACTCTTACAATGCATTAGGGTAAAAAGGGTATTTACTCAAGAGATAAAGGTAAAATTCTACCACTTTACACGACTATGGTTTGGCCACATCTTACAACGACGTTGGGGTGATTAGCTACTTTTAGTTTGTTAATAAGTTTTCACGTTAAATACTCGTTTTTTTGCAAACCTTAAGTTGTACACATATCCGCCGTATTCCAAACACTGGTCTTGACCTACCATATAAATTCTACACCGGTTTGGTATCAGCACATTTCACCATCTTAAAATGGAAATAGAGAACTCATTTATGGGAAAAATGGGATTACGTAACATTCTCAGTCGAACGACGTCGAACCGTAACGTACGATAACGACCCAAACGGTAGATGATCCTGGGGGTCTATTAAAAGGTAGTAGCTAATAGGGGGTCCCCAAGTGGGTGAACTGATCTGACATTGAACGTACGT
>BLSH010559290.1:909895-936885 GCA_018402905.1 Glandirana rugosa
TACAAAAAGATATTGATAAGATAGAACGAGTTCAGAGACGGGTAACAAAAATGGTGAAAGGTCTGGGGGATAAAACATATCAAGAGCGACTTCAGGAACTTAATATGTACAGTCTGGAGGAAAGAAGGGAGAGGGGAGACATGACTGAAACCTTTAAATACATCAAGGGGGTGAATAAGGTTCAGGAGGGCAGTCTTTTCAATATGAAACCAAAATCAAGAACACGGGGACATGACCTCAAACTAACTGGGGGGAAGTTCAAAACTAATCTTAGAAAGTATTATTTTACTGAAAGGGTGGTTGATGATTGGAATAAACTACCAACAGAGGTTGTGAGACAGTCAACAGTAAATGGCTTTAAACATGCTTGGGATAAACATAAATCCATAGTCAGACAACAAGGTTAATGTAAAAAAATAAATAAATAAAAATAAATAAATAAATAAAAAGGGGCAGACTCGATGGACTACTCAGTCTTTTTCTGCCGTCACTTTTCTATGTTTCTATGTATATCATGCCCCCCTGAGGTCATATTCACCGTCACCTATTCTGAATGCTGCCCACTGGGGAGACAAAGGCATGCTTGAAAGTCCACAGCACATGTCAGCAGATGCGTGAGGGTGTCATTAATAATTGATGGCACTGCTGTGTATCTACTAAAGGGCACCATGTTTCTGTGGTGTCAGAAAGCGACTTTGCGCTCCCCAGTCCATGGTGTGCAGGCAGTGAGGAGATGATGTGCTGTAACCTCTAGCAACCAATCTGTGGGCACTAATGATGTGCAGTAACCTCTAGCAACCAATCAGTGAGCAGTATTGATGTACAGTAATCTCTAGCAACCAAACAAGCAGAAAGCATGTGCTGTAACCTCTGGCAAATAATAAGTGAGCCGTAATGTGTGCTGTAACCTCTAGCAACCAGTCGGTAGGCGGTAATGATATGCTGTAACCTCTGGCAACCAATTGCAATCACTGCCTGATCTGATTCAGTAAACTGATTTTGAGTCTAGCTGCTACTTATTGTATGTCTCAGAGCAGGTGGAGAGTGAAATTACATGGGGGGGGGGGCAAGAAAATGTTTAACCAGGACCATGTCATATGGTCTGATGAGACCAAGATAAACGTATTTGGTTCAGATGAGGAGTACAAAGACAAGTGTGTCTTGCCTACAGTCAAGCATGGTGCTGCTGGCACTGGGGAGCTACAGTTCATTGAGGGAACCATGAATGCCAACATGTACTGTGACATACTGAAGCAGAGCATGATCCCCTCCCTTCGGAGACTGGGCCATAGGGCAGTATTCCACAATGATAAGGACCCCAGATACACCTCCAAGATGACCATTGCCTTGCTAAATAAGCTGATGGTAAAGGTGATGGACTGGCCAAGCATTTATCCAGACCAAAACTCTATTGAGCATCTGTGGGGCATCCTCAAACAGAAGGTGGAGGAGCGCAAGGTCTCTAACATCCACCAGCTCTGTGATGTCGTCATGGAGGAGTGGAAGAGGACTCCAGTGGCAACCCGTGAAGCTCTGGGGAACTCCATGCCCAAGAGGGTTAAGGCAGTGCTGGAAAATAATGGTGGCCACACCAAATATTGACACTTTAGGCCCAATTTGGACATTTTCACTTAGGGGTGTACTCACTTTTGTGGCCAGTGGTTTAGACATTAATGACTGTGTGTTGAGGTATTTTGAGGGGACAACAAATTTACACTGTTATACAAGCTGTACAATCACTACTTTACATTGTAGCAAAGTGTCATTTCTTCAGTGTTGTCACATGAAAAGATAGAATAAAATATTTACAAGAATGTGAAGGGTGCACTCACTTTTGTGAGATACTGTATATACACTGTATATAGTTGGCATTTAAGGCAGTTTATGCATATGGATTTGAACTGTTTGCTTATACATATGCTATAGACTCCTTGGCAAATGATTCGCAGAGTATAGCGGGTACGCACACCGATACCATTTTGAAAGGCTGAAACAGTTTTCGATTCATCAGCAGGGATGAGCTGTCATTGTGAGTGTTCCCATGCATAAAGGATGCCATGTCATCTTTTGCCTTTCACAAGATATGATGACAAAATCATTAACACTAGATACCAGTAGCTGTAGGTGGCCAAATGCAAAATAAATCTTTATTCTCCCTCTGAATATTGCAGCTTTAATTACAGTCTAAATAAAAAGAGTGCTGGCAAAACAAAGAGATTTCTTGCTTCAAGGTGACATCAAATGCATGCACATCCTTTTGCCACATTATTTTAGCTAATGTGTTATCACCATGGTTACACCTCAAACTATCGTCACCTCCTTACGTGACTTTAGACTTGAGGACAGTGCAGTGAAACCCAAAGCTGCGTCTACAGATGTCTCTAGAGAAAAAAAATGGACTCTTTATTTTATCTGTGTGCATTGCACAATGAACGTCATTGAGCCTTTCATGATTATTTTTATTATCATTTTAAAAAGTTGATGTGTACGCCGTTTTTTTTCAGCTTGAGTAATTATACACAATGTAATTATGTAAGGTGTAACATTTTGTTTCAGTGATAACCCCACAGAGAGTATGATTAAGCTATGGGCAGAATAAAAAATGACATTGTCTATCACTAACTTTAAAGCAGGAGTTTATGTTCTCTGGAGTCTCCCCTGTTACATAGTTTTATTACCCGTGATCCTGCCAGTGGATACATTATTTTTCCACTTCCTTTTGCAGGGTGACAGTGCTGTTCGTTGTGCATTGACATCACTCAGCCGCCTTGTCACCTTGTGAGCAGGATAGTCTAAGGCCCCTTTCACACGGACGGATAGAATCCAGCTTTTAGCTGCGAATAGATGAAGTTATCTACTGCAGCTATACTGTGACAATGCTTTCCTATGGCCCCATTCACACTCTGCATTTAGCAACAGTTTTGTTACAGATGATTTAAAACGATTAGAAAAAATGGATTTCAATGCGTCCAGGAATGATTTAATGTAGCTATCTGCAGCTATCTGCGGCTATCTGCAGCTATCTGCAGGTAAAAGCAGTGCACTGTGTCACCTACGGATAGCAATGGCAACAAGCATAGAAAATCAATAGGAAGCACTTCAGAAATGTCAAGAATGCACTTCAGAATGTTTCCACTGCAGCTAAACGTAGCTGCACGTAATTGTGGCTAATCGGAATGTACAAATGCAAGTAATCGTTGTGCTTTGGAGTCTGGTATCTGGCTTGCATTTAGCAACGGCAGAACAGCTGCCCGTGTGAAAGGGGCCTTAGATAGACATGTCGTTTTGACCTTTGCCGACCCCTCCCACTGGCCCTTTAAATCAAAACTAAAGTTCCACTGTTGCATAATGTCTCTTCTGCGATAAACTACACCTACCTGCCTGTTTGCAGCGATCCCCACAAGGTGGCTTGATTCCTGTGTGCCAGAATGACTAGCTCCAACTCTGTGAAGGAATGAAGCACAAGTACTGTCAGCCACCATGGCTGACTGCTTGTAGTTCTCAATGAACCGCAAGGGTGCTGGTGAACGTCTTCGTAGTTCAATGGTTCTTCCTGCTGTTCAGTAACTGCCTGCCCATATCGAATGTACGGTCAGACAGCGTACTGAAGCTCTGCAGGAGCCTGGCATTGCGTCCATTATCTTCTGATTGTAGGTGCAATGTTCCAATGTAAGCAAAATAATAAATGCACATTTTTTACCTGCAAAAAGAAATGAATGTATTTTTTATTTTTTTAATAAAAGGTGAACGTATCCTTTACTGGTGATTGGGAGCTGCCAGTGACCACTTATTCAAAGTCCTGGGAGCATGCATGGAGTGCACAGACCAACAGTACACTGTTAAGGCTCATTCACCCTGCTGCTGCACATAGGCATCAGCGGTTGGCAAAAGGTTATATTAATATTCATTTACTGACTCAGCCTCCTAAAACTGCTCCTCTATCAGCACCTCTGTATTTCAGGAAGCAGGCTCTGTGAAATGTGTGACACAGCAGTGCCTATGTATCGACACAATCGGTGACCCGTCAAATCTTGTCACGGAAGTGACATTCCATCGCCGCCATCTTGCTATACCCAGCACTCATCCACAGCAAGGATAAGTATGATTTCACACTTATTTGTAACAGTAAAATGAACTTACATAGCGAAATATAGTATTTTTAAATCAGTCTCACTGTTTTCATGTTCAATCTTAAAAGCAGCAGTGTTTTGACACATTAGCAAAGCTGTCAGATCAGCAGGCTTGCCGCTACTTTTGATATTCAACATCACAACAGTGTCACGTATTTCTAAATACTGTATTTCAGAATGTAAGCTCCTTTTACTGTTAACATTAAGTGTGAAATTACAAACTCCGGTGGGTGTAAATGATGTTCGCTTCCCGCCTTCTCACTGTATTCTTACTGCAGACGAGTGCTGGCTGCAGGAAGATGGCGGCGACGGAACGTCACTTACGTGACAACATTTGTCGGGTCGCCAATTGCGTTGCCACACCTACTCACAGGATATAGTGAATACGAGTTACAGAATTCAAGGAAGTAAATGTATGGAGATCTTAACAAAGTAGGTTTACAAACTTCAAGATTGTTCCGGTGAATAGTAATAGGCTAGAGATAACTGAAATACGATGTGGAAATGAATATCTGATTTTACATTTGACCTTAGATACACTTTAATTACTTACTACTAAATTAAAGGCTGTACCAGAATACAATATGTTTCCCTATAGTGGCCCTGTAAGTTACAGATAAAGTGAACTGTGACATCATAATAAAACAAAAATGTAAAATGATGAAATGGGTTATAAGTACATACTAAGATAAGGATTTGATTGTTCTGATATATGATATTAAATATGACCAAATAAATGTGTCCAAGGTCAATGCTCAAGTGTTCCAGTTTGATGAAAGTTTCCTGAATAGGATTTTGTTTCACTGATGGTGATTATGGAAGCTGGAACTAGTGGAGCTGTTGTTCATAGCAGCCAGCATGATTGTTTTACTAGGAAGCTGAAACCTAATTGACCTGCTTTACAGTGGAACAAACTATCAGAAATACACATCTCCACCTTCCAGCGATGCAGTGGTTACATCCCCATCTTCTCTCCAACTACTTCCAGGTGCCGTGTTTGTGGCCTCTTGATTGGCCAGTGGTGGAATGACATCATCCTGCGTCTGCGCATCGGATTCAGTCATTATGAGTCATGTGCAGCTTGGCGTGCATTCAATAGAAGACTGTGAACAGGCCGCCTGCTTGCAGTATTAAAATCCTTGAATTTTGTTCCACTTTAAGAAAGCAACAGACTTGGCTGTTTGTCAGTTGAAATAAATCTGCCTCTTTATGTGGCTCATAATCATTTGTTCTTCTTGTGGGTGATTAATAAAATTACCCTCCTCACGTCCACGCCATAGCCGAATGATGGCTATAGCGTGGCTCTAAAATGCCGGGAGGCCGTCAATAGACGTCCTTCCCTTTTGCTCACGCTGGGAGCGTGCCGCGGGCCCGCGGGACGGGTGGACCCAATGTCCGCCGGAGACCCGCAATCTCCTCACAGAGAGTCAGAACGGGGAACCGCCAATGTAAACGCGGCGGTTCCCCGTTCTGTTCGGGGGTCATGTCAGATCTACTGATCTCTGTCACTGGGATCAGTTAGATATGTCATGCCCCTGCCAACCCCGCCCTCCACAGTTAGAACACACCCAGGGAACACATTTAACCCCTTCACTGCCAATGACATTTATACAGTAATCAGTGTCTATTTTTAGATCTGATCGCTGTATAAATGTCATTGGTCCCAAAAAACTGTCAAAAATGTCGGACATGTCTGCCGCAATATCGCAGTACCGATAAAAATCACAGATCGCCGCCATTACCAGTAAAAAAATAAAAATAAATAAAAACGCCATAAACCAATGTCCATAGTTTGTAGTCACTATAACTTTTGCGGCACCCAAATCAATATAGGCTGATTGCGTTTTTTTTTTACCAAAAATATGTAGAAGAATATATATTGGCCTAAACTGATGAATACATTTTTTTATTTTTTTATTTTTGGACATTTATTATAGCAAAAAGTAAAAAATATTGTTTTTTTTTTTTCAAAATCGTCGCTCTTTATTTGTTTATAGCGCAAAAAATAAAAAACGCAGAGGTGATCAAATACCACCAAAAGAAAGCTATATTTATTGGAAAAAAAGGACGCCAATTGTGTTTGGGTACAACACCGCACGTCCGCGCAATTGTCATTCAAAGAGTGGCAGCGCTGAAATCTGAAAATTGGTCCGGGCAGGAGGGGGGTTTAAGTGCCCAGTAAGGAAGTGGTTAAACAAAGAAAGTTACAGGTAATTAGGGTGTAGCCCCACCAATTAGGTAGATTCTTAAATATTAACATATGTTTTTTATGCTGAATTCCACGTGAAGTCAAAAGCTACCCTTCTAATGCTCTCACCACACCCATCCATGCAAGGGTTAAATGCTCATTTTGTCTAGGGGTAACATAAAAATCCGTTTTACTTACCTTATTCTGCAGGCTTTCTTCCAGCTGTACAGCAAGTCCCTCAAGACCAACCTTGGTTGCAGGCACTCTGACATCATCACGTACACTACAGGGCCAGTAGTCTGGCATTGTAAGTGAGGATGCCAAGGGCCACCCAGAGCATTGGAGAACAGAGGAGAGTGTTGGCTTCCGGGGGAGCAAGAGATAAAGTAAGTATAACTGCTGTTTAGGTTCTCCGTAGATCAAAATAAGCATTTAACCATTGCAGTACGGAGAGAGAGCACACGATAAAGGTAACTTTTAACTAGAACCAGAGTTCAGCTTTAAAGGTTAAAATGGGATTACAGGACCTTGTTAACCCAAATTCACTGCTTTGTCCAGTAACTAAAGCTGGCCATGCACTGTTAAATTTTGTTGCTACCTGTTCAAGAAAGATTGTACAACAGAGCATTTATCATTGACTCAAAGAATGTTTGTCTGACTATAACAAAATTTCATTTAATTGCCATATCAACATATAGAATTTTAATATTCACTTTTCGATCCTTTACAATAATATACAAATTCTATACAAATGATTTCTCCCAAATGAGGACCACATTAAGGCCCCTTTCACATGGACGGATAGAATCCAGCTTTTAGCTGCCGATAGATGAAGTTATGGCCCCATTCACACATTGCATTTAGCAACGATTTCGTTACAGACGACTTAGAACGATTAGAAAAAATGGATTGGAATGTGTCCAGGAACGATGTTATGCAGCTATCTGCACAAATCTGCAGCTATCTGCAGGTAAAAGCAGTGCACTGTGTCATCTATGGATAGCAACGGCAACAAGCATAGAAAATCAATAGGAAGCACTTCAAAAATGTCAAGAATGTTAAGAATGTTTCCACTGCAGCTAAACGTAGCTGCATGTAACCGTGGCTAATCGGAATGTACAAATGCAAGTAATCGTTGTGATTTGGAGTTTGGTATCTGGCTTGCATTTAGCAACGGCAGAACTGCCGCCTCTTTGAAAGGGGCCTAACAGTTCAGGCCTGTACACACGATCAGAAAATCTAAAGAATAATGACGAACAATCTGGCGATTTTCTGATCGTTAGTATGGTGCTTTTGACAGCCGATTCCTGAATGCAAAAACTGATGTGCAGGCTAGAACATTTTTGTCGTTTTTGGACACAACGTCCGATTTTGGATAATCAGTACAGTTTTAGTCCAAATCGCTAGAGCAACACTACGCATGCTCAGAAACGAAAGAACACATACAAAACTATTCAATGCATTATGTCACTTCTGAAGTTGCATTTTGTCGTATGAGAATTTTCTGATGTTTAGTAACCTCTTCGGATTCGATATGAGACTAGCATCCAACAAAAAATGAACAAAAATGCGTCCAATTATCTGATCGTGTGTACCCAGCTTTAGAATTTAGTTTGACCACATAAGAAACCACAAAAATTGCCAGTCTTAATTCTCCAAATGTTCTTGTCCATATGGTTAACAACAAATGTATTTTTATCCTTATTAACCGCTAGAAAACCAAGATAACATTTCGAAAACAATTTTTTTAAATTCTACTAGTGTATGGCCAGCTTAACATTAGTGATTTTTGATATTATTATGGATTTATTAGGGATTTAATGAAAAACTGAAAAATTAAAAAAAAAAACATGAAAAGAAAAGTTCAAGCATGATGGACATCTAAATTTAAAGGGTAACTCCACGTTCCTTGGGAAAAAAATAGCAAATAGAGAAAAAATAGTGTAGTGTATACAATTGCGACACAAATCATATTGTTATTGAATGTTATTAAAAACTACCTTTCCTTTTCAATCTGCAGCCTCTGTAATTTTCTGAAAATGCAATGCAATATGGCTACCTGGAGTTGTTCTGTACACAGAATGTGTACAGAACGCCCCCCCCCAGAAACATAATTTCCTGCTTGTGTGATTGGCTCACTGATTTTCCCAGAAGTCTGCATTTAGATAGAAGTCACACTTCAGGCATCCCCTGGAACAAAAATATCATTTTTGGTGAGATAGACCCAATAGCAACATGTCTAAAGGGATGCAGGCCCAGCAGTTTTCCATATTAGTGCTCTGCAGGTGCACAGCTGATTGATAATTATGAAACCACTCCCATTAGATTCATTTTCCCACATGGGCACAGAGAAACACAGAGGGATTTCTTCAGAATAACAAAAGGTAGGAATTTGCAACAAAGTTATAATCCTTGCAATGTACATAGATCACCCACACCCCACAAAAGTGGAGTTAAACTTTAAGAAAAAAAACAATCCCGTGAACAGTCAAGTACGTCATGCACATGAATGGAGACTATTGGCAGCCTTATGTGGTCATAACTTTGTGTAATAGTGCTCTTTGGTGGGAGCAGGCACAAGGCTTTCGCTAACTCTTGGTTATCTAATACGTTGCCGCAGACACTGAATACAACCAATTGTGGAAGCAATCTCGTTTTTGTAGGCAGCTGCCAACTGTCCTAACCAAGAGTTCTTTAAACATGTTATAAAACGTGCATAATTACTGTTATTTCCTCTAATATAACCTGATGACAGGATTGTCTGCAGGCGGTGCACTGCACCAACCCCCAACACTCCTTCCTTACTCCCGTATCACACACAGTAGTATTTATGTGAAACACGTGTTCCCGTATAGAGCTGAATCTGAACCAACAAACATTGTCAGATAATTGAACCATGCTCAAACATTCAACTTTTCCATGATGCCTATGGATAGTTTAAGGGAACCAGTGAAAGCTGGGCTTATGATATAATGGGACCATTTGGGATGTGTGCAGGGCCAGATCTAGCCTGCCTGATCTGGGTTTGCAAAGTATCCACACCCTTTCATTTTATCTTTGTGGCTATGTGTGGTTGAGCTAAGCTTCTGTGTCTCATTATAGCGTCTGCCATGCTGATGCCACTGGTCCCTGGGGTAGGGTTGCCACATCATCCCTTTAATCCAGGACACATATGAATTACCCAGGTACTGAGGCTAATTTAATGCAGATAAGTCCGCCTGTCAGCTCCTTGTTGTGTGTCTCCACCGACCCCCCCCCCCCACTGCTATTAGTACTAATCCAAAACTTTTAAATGGTCACTGGCAGTGCCTTTATGATACTCAGGCATAGCACACTGTATATGTGTTTTCTAAAAACGAGGCTTGTAAATACCTATTTGGAGCTATCTTCAGGCCGGTCACATGACTCGCGTCCGCTTTTCAGCTCCGATACATGGCTTCAGCATGGGGAGATCACGTGGCCGCGAGTCATGTGACCGGCCTGAAGAGAGCTCTAAATAGGGATTTACAAGCCTCGTTTTTTTAAAACACATACAGTGTGCTATGCCTGAGTATCATAAAGGCACTGCCAGTGACCATTTAAAAGTTTTGGATTAGTACTAATAGCAGTGGGGGGGGGGGGGGTGGAGACACACAACAAGGAGCTGACAGGCGGATAGGGGGAGGGGATGAGGGGACGAGATGAGAGCAGAGCAGGGCTGTGGATGGGGCAGACCCATCTCAGATAATGATGGTCAGGGCTTAGCAGCCCTGATTATCTTGGTCAGAGCAGAGAGGGGACACAGGAAGTGGCAGGCTTTTTTACAGTTTAGAGGGGGGCAGATTACACAGCACAAGCTATTTAATCTGCTTTAAGGGAACAGAGTATCTTTTTTTTTTTTTTTTTTTTTGGGTTAACAAACACTTTAACACATTTCACTAGAAGAGTTAAACAACATTCAACCTATAGAGCAAATGGGGAAACACTATAGGCTAAAGAGCATTCAACCAGAAGGGTAAATAATACGAGATCTCTGTACCGTGTACAGTGTTTATGAACGTCAGGTTCAGTCCCTATTTTGAATGGGAAGTGGGAATGAATGGCAAAACAAATGGATGTCCGGCCAAGCTGAACCTCCATCAGCAACAGAACTGAAACATATAGCAGTGGTATTGCCATTGCTGCCAAATTTGAAAATGTCCTGCTTAGGGCCTCTGGTTGTTAGGGAACCAGCACCTGCCAGCATCCTAACAACCACCAAAGACCCTTCAGGACTAGATTTGATATCATTATTATATTATTATTTTTTCGGCCCCTTTAGTATAATTATTTTTAGAATCTTCTGGGCTTACCTGTGAGTTATATTTAGTCCCTTATTTAGCTGTACTTTTTTGTCTAAGGACTTTTGGAGCCAAGAATCAAAGGCGAGAGACCATCTGAGGTTTGACAGCACCTGTCATGTTAACTGCTTGAACTCATTATCGTACCACGCGTTTCCAGCTTCTAAGTGACTATAATAGTATCAAACATAAGAGCTAGTAGTTTACATTTGTCCTAGCTAGAGATTTTGCAATCTGGTTCAGAGCTTACATAACTTGCATGTCTCAAAATCTTGTAACTCTGTTTGTCACACTTCAGTGGATTTAGCGAAAGGGGCCCTGCTGTCCCTGTGACCCCAACCCGTCTAACATCAGTTATGATCTGTGTGAAAGTGGAAGCTGACTTCAGAAATAAATGTTTGCAAGCAGGCAGGTTTTTTATTCTGCAATAAAATATTTTTAACTGCCTTTTCACGATGCACATCAGTGCCCAATATTGTCATCTACCAAAATGAGTCATCTCCTGCACGTGTGGGGGGGTTACCTCACCAACACATGGCCAACCAAGATGGCGAAGGATCCCACACCCAGGGAAAGAATGGGCAAAAATGATGGCGGTTAGCGAGGGAGCTGGAGGACGTCACGTCACTGAAGGGAAGGCGAGTAAAGTTTCCCTTCAACTACAATGTAACACATTTTTATTTTGTAGTTGGTGGTAGCAAACCTAAAATAAGAGTAAGATTTAACCCCTACTTAGCCAGTTAAACATGATGTCCTGGGAAAAGCAAACTATACCCTTGCAGTGGGTCCCCTACCACAGTGTTCCCCAACCCTGTCCTCAAGGCCCACCAACAGGTCATGTTTTCAGGATTTCCATTATTTTGCACAAGTGATTTGATCAGTTTCACTGCCTTAGTAATTACCACAGCTGATTCATCTGAGGGAAATCCTGAAAACATGACCTGTTGATGGGCCTTGAGGACTGGGTTGGGGAACACTGCCCTACCACACATAAGGGTTAACTGCTTGTTTTGCCTAGGGGATGATGAATAAGGTGATAAGCTAACCTTAACCCTGCCAGCAGGCTCTGACTTGACTTTGCTGTCTGACAACCAGGGTTGTGGGAGGGTCCTTGGCAACCCCAAGTACAAAGCAGGATTGCTTACTGCAACAGACGCCTCCTCTATGTGCAGCTTGTCCCCCATAGTTGCTTACCTTTGCAGTAAAACCAGTTCTCATCACATGCAATGCAGGACTATTACACCATGTTTGATGCAATCCTGAAAATGAAAAAAAATGTCTTAGGGGGATGTGGAGAATATATCTGTCTCTCTGCAGAGAGGGATGAGCTCAGACATTTTGGGACATGAGTCTGAACCCACATGAGTTATCCCTCTGTCAAAGCTGACAACCAATCATAGGCGGCGGAGGCATTCCCCACCCCGCAGCCACATGTATACAGTAGTGGTGCACCAAAATTAAAATTTCCAGTGACAAAACCAAAAATTTAGGATGCACTTGGCTGAAAACCGAAACTGACGTTTTTTAAAAAATGTTTTAAATGTAATTAACGTGGCTGCCCTTTTTGAGCTGAAGTCAATGGGACTCAATTTTGCATTGCAGTCAATAGTGGGCATTTTTGCATTGAAGTAAATGGGATGTAATTTTGCATTGAAGTTGATGGGACGCGGTTTTGCATTAAAATCAATGGGACGTGATTTTGCTATGAAGTCAATTGGATGCAATTTTGCATTACAATCAATGGAATGTGACTTTGCATTGCAGTCAATAGGGGCATTTTTGCATTGAAGTCAATGGAACGCTATTTTGTATTGAAGTCAGAGGGGCGTGATTTTGCATTGCTTTCAATAGGAAGTGTTTTTTCATTGAAGTCAATGGGACGCGACTTAGCATTGCAGTTAATAGTGGACGGTTTTGCATTGAAGTTAATAGGATGCAATTTTGTTTTGAATTCAGTGGGACGCAGCATGCCGTTATCGGAACCTTTTCTTTATTATCGGCAAAATACTGATAACCGTATTTTCAGCCGATAATTTTTGGCGGCCGATATATCGGTGCATCTCTAGTATGCAACTGCAGGGAATGGATCACCTCCACCACCTTTGATTAACAGCTTCCTGATGGGATAGCTCAGGCAGGTTCAGACCTGCTTCCCAACCCATTTGAGCTCATCCCTGCCTGCAGGTGTCAGTATACATTTATCTCACCTTCTTACTGCCTATTGGAAGTGTGTAATGGGACAGCTTAATTTTAATTAAATGAAACATCATTGGAACATATTTCCATTTTGTTTCTTGCTTTTTTTTGTTGGTATTGCATCATCAAGAGTATACGTGGTTTAGGTAATATACAGTATATAGATACAACACAGCTTTATGCAGACTGATGTATACAATGTACAGAGACATACTAACGATAGTGGATAGGGATGCTCTGTATGTTCAGTGTAGATGCTGAATATGAACAGACAGACTGAGGTGTAGTATAGTCGCTGTGCACACTGAGCCCTCTGTATGTGTGATGGAGACAGTTTGTACAAATGTCACTTTACAGCATGACTCACCAAGACATACGCTCCAAGTCGCTCCATGCTGCATTAAGTATCCATGGCTGCAGAGTGCAGAAAAAACAGACCCTTAATGACTCTCCATGTGTACAGCTGACTGCCCAAACTGAGTGAAGCCCTTGTGCTGCTGATTAACCTTTTGATGACAGATTCTTCACGGTTTTCTGGCACCGTTGTCATATTATGCGATTTCAGTGATTAATATTGTGTAGATGCTTGATATACACAGATGTAATATTAGCATATTTTGTCATTGAAGAGGCATCCTACGAAACAGATTTTGTACAGTTAGAATTTCAGAATTGCTCTTTGGGGGTTACTTGTTTCATATTTACTTTGAAACACTGGTTACTTTTGTGGCAGATAGCCCAAATACTTAACATAGACCTGGATGCAAGGCCTACACGTCCTGGAACCAACAAACATCCCAAGAAGGTCTTTTTTAGGATGGCTTGAGACATGGGTATGGAAAGGCTAAGCCTAACATTTACAGTAAAATGTGAAAATTGCATGTAGGTTCAGCTGCCTTTATTTCTGATTAACTGATCTGTCATGGGTTTGTGCTTTTGTGTTTTAATGGGCTGTTCCAGCTTTTCTCAACCATTTTAATATGGAAGAACCTTGGAAATAAATTTCTGCTCTCGGGAAACTCCTAAAATATTTTCTATGTCTAAAGCTTAGTGTGATAGTCATTGGGGAGAAAGCTCCTTACATTTGAGAAGAATCCTGTCTTACAGATCATTAAACAAATCATTGGTGTCTGGTTACTTATCAAGGAACCCCAAGCAAGCTCTGGAGGGGCTCATTCACTATGATCCCTGATACTGCTGGGACATGCTGATGAGTAGAAAAGAAGCATGTTAATATCTGATGTGAGCCCTACCATGGGTCCCAGTGGGTCCATTGGACCCAGGCAGAACTTCTATTTACCCAGCAATTTGTCGACCAAGATTTTTTTTCCAGCAGTTTTGTGTGTCATGATAACTGCCCCCTGGGCCACTCCACCTGCCCCTATACTGCCCTAGCCTGTCTATATACTGCTCTGGTCTGTCTATATACAACCCTAGCCTGTCTATATACTACCCAAGCCTGTCTATATACTAGCCTAGCATGTCTATATACTACCCCAGCCTGTCTATATACTACCCTAGCCTGTCTATATACTACCCTAGCATGTCTATACACTACCCTAGCCTGTCTATATACTACCCAAGCCTGTCTATATACTAGCCTAGCATGTCTATATACTGCCCCAGCCTGTCTATATACTACCCCAGCCTGCATATATACTACCCTAGCCCACCCATATACTACCTTGTCTATATACAACCCTAGCCTGTCTATACACTACCCAAGCCTGTCTATATACTAGCCTAGCATGTCTATATACTACCCCAACCTGTCTATATACTACCCTAGCCTGTCTATATACTACCCTAGCATGTCTATACACTACCCTAGCCTGTCTATATACTACCCAAGCCTGTCTATATACTAGCCTAGCATGTCTATATACTGCCCCAGCCTGTCTATATACTACCCCAGCCTGCATATATACTACCCTAGCCCACCCATATACTACCTTAGCCTACCCCTATACTGCTCTAGCCCATCCCTTGGAATTGAACATAATGGTATGTCATATAATTTTTGCATATAGACAAGGTGCTGTTGCATGTAAATCTGACTTCTTGATACATTTAATTTTAGTTTAAATTATCATCATATAATATAATGGATGTGGGGGGCCTTTTGGTGAGTGTGATTTTTTTATGGGGGTGGGGGGGGCAACATTTCTTTCTTGGACCCAGGCAGCACAATGTCTTGGACCAGCCCTTGCTCTTGCTATTCTTGCTATAAAAAATGTTCTATTGCTTGGATACACCGGTATTCATGTTTACAATAACACCCATGTATATGTGAGTACAGTGGTGCACAGCAATTAGTGTTGATGCCAGGCTGTACGCTGCACCTTAGCTGCCCGGTAGGAGAAGGTATGGCTGCCTTATCCTGAACAGGCTCATCCGCCCCATGTGCAAGACCCTTTAGGTTGTTGCAGTGTCTGTATTATTACAGAAGAGAAACAGTTTAACAGTCCGGTGAGATGTATGTAAATTAATATGTTTCAAATGATATTATACTACAAATGACATTATACATTTTCTGACATGCCGGTTTAAATTAGAATTAGATGAGATATTCTACAGGGTATTGAGGGGTTGGGGCAAACCTGCCAACTGCAGTATGACTTGATGTTCAACTCTTAGATACAGTCCTAAGCCTTTGGAAA
The DNA here is from genome assembly GCA_018402905.1 of Glandirana rugosa. Taxonomy (NCBI): domain Eukaryota; kingdom Metazoa; phylum Chordata; class Amphibia; order Anura; family Ranidae; genus Glandirana; species Glandirana rugosa. The sequence continues at coordinate 925,389 of BLSH010559290.1, forward strand.
CACTTCTTTCAGATTTGACACAAAACTCTGGAATTGTCTAGCAAATATGGACCCATGCCCAGAGATACGACTGCATGTAGGTCACATAGTAATTTTCCAGCAGAAAATAACACCACCTGCAGCAAAACTTGTGTAAGAAAATGACAGACCCTTTTTAAAATGAAATGTTGCCAATAAATTGCTGCTTATGTTCCTTGCAGTACATCTCTGCCATACCTCAAGCTCCCCTTTTCATACTCCATGAAGAGGGCTCTGTGTGATCCGGCTGGTTACAACCAGCTTTCATATAAACAGTCCCCTCTACACCGTCTATACCTGCTTTTAAGGAATAACACACAGCATTATGCTGCCTTTCTCCCCCTCACCTCCCCTTATAATGGCCATGCTGCTTTTAGTTGTGGGGGGCACCTTTTTAATGCATAGCCTCCTTCAAATGCTGTGATGCCTCTTGGGCAGCTCCGGTGGAATGAGCCAAACATTTCTTGGAAATTCACTAAGAAACTGAGGCCTATTGATTTATATTTCTCTTCTCTAATGCCAGGTAATATTATAAAGTATAGCGGAGTGGGTTAATGGAATGGAAATATTCAAATTTTGCTAAAACATTTCTATGGATTTTCTGCTATAAAATAAAGTAAGAGGTTCCCATAATAGAGCATCAGTGTTTTATATTTGCGTTTGTGTCTTGTCATTGGTTGCTTTGACAGCCACAACAAAGAGTTGCTTATTCATACGCTTAATCTGTTACAGATTTTTTTTCTTTATTAAAGTGGATTAGAGTCTACTAACTAGAGCATACTTTATACTATTGTTAGATCTACTTTTAAAAGTGAAGGTTGCAAAATGCCTAGTCTATGTCCATAGCATTTCAAAATAATTAGGAGGGGAAGATGGGAAAAACTGACACCGCCGATGGTGTAGGCCATGACCAAATATGGATGTGGCCAAAAAGTGGGCATTGCTTCACAGCTTGTAATGTCACACCTTTCCCATTGTGCTTCACTAACTCTTGGACAAATTAAGACCAAGGGCAAAACTTAAAGAGGGGGCTCTATATGATGATTAATATAAGTTATAAATTAAAAACTCACATTCGGTTGTGGCAGATGTAAAAGTAGGTGTGTTTTTAAGGGCTGTAGTTAAATAGCGATAAACTTTTCAGCCTCCACATGCTAACAGCCTAGAATCCCCCCTAAAGCAGCAGGATTAGCGCTCTTTCACATGGAGCCGATGTGCCGGAATCAGCAAAGGATCTGTAAGCAGATACCCTGCTTAATTGGAGCTGAATGGGACAAATGTCAGTTTTTTTACAGTTTGTGTTCGGTGGACACGGTTGGACCCGAGATAGCAGTATGGGTGGCCAGATACACATAGACTTGTGTCCATTTGCATCAGGCTACCTCCTATCAGCCATGTTTAGAAAGGGATGCAGTCTTTTTCCATTTTATTTTTTCCGAACCTAGACAGTCTCGAAGGTAGGTGGGTGTGAATGGACACAAGTCCATTTGCATCCACCTGCCCATAGAGCTCCATGGATCTTCCGATCAGATCTGCCTGAAAAACTGACAGGTGGACCTGATTGGAAAGCCCAAGTTAAATGCACCTAACACATCCTGCAATCAACAACATAACTATTTATTAATAATTTATTTGAAGGGGAAATGGGATGGTTCAGAGCAAGTTTGCTTCAACAGATAGCAAAATATGCCCCACATTTTCAGAAGTATAACAACTTCTTAGCTTACTGACTGCAAAATTCCTCCAGTGGCCAGATGTTTGTGTGTATCCTTGCTTGAATGCCCATTTCAAATCTCCCTACAACAGTTCCATGAGATTCAAATCAAGTCTTTGACTAGACCAGTCCATAACACTCTATTTGAGCCTTTCTCAACCTTTTTAATAAGGTGGAACCCTTGCAATAACTTTTTGGTCTTAGGAAATGGAACCCTTGCTAATGCTTTCTATATCTACAGCTCTTTAATGTAATGGTCCCCTCCTTATAGATCGCTAAAAAGGTCATTGGTGTCAGTGGTTGCTAATCAGAGTAGCAGACATTTCTCACTGCTTAACCCAGGGAACTCTGGTTGACAAAGTCTGCTCTCTTCCTTTTTTTGAGTTAATTGTTGGTGGATTTGTTAGTGTGCTGCAGATCTTTGTTGTGTTGAAAGATCGATTTTCTAGTTCAACTTCACTCTTTGGACAGATGACCTCCATTTTCATCAAGCACACTTTGATGTAATGTAGACTCCTAAACTCCATGATTACAAGCTGCCAGCTTGCAGCAAACATCCTCAAACCACAACATTTCCAACTTCATTCTTCACTGTTTTATAAAGTTCTTCTCCTGAAATGCTGTCATTTTGTGGCAAACATGGCACAGTGGTAGTATACCGCCAAATAAATAAATGGGTCCCCTGCAGGTTTTTGACATAATGTGCTTGTATGCTCTGCATATTATCACAATATGACAGACTTACCAGCAAATGGAGGCCTCCAGTGCAGCACTGTCAAGGCTCCCTCAACGCTTCCATCTGCACCCGGGCTATCTTTCGGCTCGATGACGTCACTCCGGTGCATGCGAAAAGGTGCATGTTTAGGAGATACGCATCGCACCTACAGGTAAGCTTAATTGTAAGCTTACAAGTATAAATACAGACTTTGATCCCCTTATCTTTGATTCATCAGTTCACAGTTACTAAGGCTACTTTCACACTGAACCGGCGGTCGTGGTAAAACCCCGCTAGTTTTAGCAGAGTTTTACCAGTAATATGGCTCCGCTATGCGGGCGGGAGCGCTGCGCTTTTAACCCCCCACAAGGAGTTAAAACAGGGTTAAAAGTGCCGGTGCTCAACGCTACCGAGGCAGTGTGCAGCCGCTTCGGAATCGCTTGCCATTCATTTCAATGGCAGGAGCGGTAGAGGAGCGGTATATTAGCGCTCCCCTCACCGCCCCAAAGATGCTGCTTGCAGGACTTTTTGTAACGTCCCGCAAGCGCACCGCCCCAGTGTGAAAGCACTCAGGGCTTTCACATTGGGGTGGATTGGGGGGGATTTTTGAGGCACTTTACAGATGCTATTTTTAACTAAATAGCGTCTGTAAAACACCTCAGTGTGAAAGGAGCCTTAAGGTATGATCTTCATCAATATATTCAGTCTGGCTCTAAATTGATGTAGTCTTTTTCTTATTGTACATGCAGGCACTTTGATACCAACTTTTGTAAGAGTTACATGCAGATCCTGTGATGAAATGTTGGGGTTCTTTTAGCATCATCTAACATCTGTAATTGCCTACTGCATACACAGAATGCCCTAAAGTCCCACAAATACCTGTTGATCCTGCCAGTAAAGTCCATCAAATGCACTTTCCTAACATGGTGTGGCAACAATACTGCACTGCTCCTGAATTCAGCGCAGAGTTGCCACTCTCATGTAGGCTTTGCCTGCTTGCATTACAGTGGGATGAAAAAAATAGCTTTTTTCACTGCTAAGTCACAAACCTGTAGCTTGTCAATCAGCACTTGGCTATGCCTTGTCTCGCCCACTGCTTTCTGGATTGACAGCACCCCACTGTGAGCTGCAGTGTCTGGGAGGGGGAGTGCATTAGACACAAATGAAGGAAGATTTGGAACAGTTATGGAAATAAAGGACAATTTTTGTTTACTTTATGCCCTTTAGATACACTGTGACCTTTTTCCACTCACATAGCACACATGCAGGGCAATAAGAGTGTTCTTTAATGCCTACATACCACACCTATGAGTCCATGGATCATCAAAATTTCTGTGCTGAGCGAGCATTCATTGCACACTCGCAGGTCAGCTATAATCCCTGTCAGGTTTTTTGCCATCTTTCTCTCATTGCGGAGATTTCCCATGGCCAAAACAGGAAATGTTAGGAAAGCCCTCCAAAGTTAGAGACTCTCTCTCTCTCTATATATATATATATATATATACACATACACAGTATCTCACAAAAGTGAGTACACCCCTCACATTTTTGTAAATATTTTATCCTATCTTTTCATGTGACAACACTGAAGGAATGACACTTTGCTACAATGTAAAGTAGTGAGTGTACAGCTTGTATAACAGTGTAAATTTGCTGTCCCCTCAAAATAACTCAACATACAGCCATTAATGTCTAAGGCTGGGTTCATACTAGAACACGCAGCAGCTCACAGCAGGGGTCTGGTGCGTCCTCGTTCACCGTTTCAGGACCGATTTCAGCCTGCATTTTGGGCTGAATTCGGACCTGAAACGGACCAATAGTCGCACAGCGTTTTTGTGCAAAACGCACTTGACCTGCTGCGGAGATATGTGAACAGGCTCCATAGAGAGCCGGTCAAAATCTCCTGCTATTACAAATTGGATCCGCATCTAATTCGCAATGGTGTAAACCCAGCCTAAACCGCTGGCAGCAAAAGTGGGTACACCCCTAAGTAAAAATATCCAAATTGGGCCCAAAGTGTCAATATTTTGTGTGGCCACCATTATTTTCCAGCACTGCCTTAACCCTCTTGGGCATGGAGTTCACTAGAGCTTCACAGGTTGCCACTGGTGTCCTCTTCCACTTCTCCATGACGACATCACAGAGCTGGTGGATGTTAGAGACCTTGCGCTCCTCCACCTTCTATTTGAGGATGCCTCCACAGATGCTCAATTGGGTTTAGGTCTGGAGACATGCTTGGCCAGTCCATCACCTTTACCCTTAGCTTCTTTAGCAGGATAGTGGTCGTCTTGGAGGTGTGTTTGGGGTCGTTATCATGTTATAATACTGCCCTGCAGCCCAGTCTCCGAAGGGAGGGGATCATGCTCTGCTTCAGTATGTCACAGTACATGTTGGCATTCATGGTTCCCTCAATGAACTGTAGCTCCCCAGTGCCGTCAGCACTCATGCAGCTCCAGACCATGACACTCCCACCACCATGCTTGACTGTAGGCAAGACACACTTGTCTTTGTACTTTGTACTCCATGTCCTTAGTCTGCTTGTCTTCAGCAAACTGTTTGCACACTTTCTTGTGCATCATCTTTAGAAGAGGCTTCCTTCTGGGATGACAGCCTTGCAGACCAATTTGATGCATTGTGTAGCGCGTGGTCTTAGCACTGACAGGCTGACCCCCCACCCCTTCAACCTCTGCAGCAATTCTGGCAGCACTCATACGTCTATTTCCCAAAGTCAACCTCTGGATATGATGCTGAACACATGGCCATGGTGAGGCCTGTTCTGAGTGGAACCTGTCCTGTTAAACCGCTGCATGGTCTTGACCAACGTGCTGCAGCTCAGTTTCAGGGTCTTGGCAATCTTCTTATAGCCTAGGTGATCTTTATGTAGAGCAACAATTCTTTTTTTTAGATCCTCAGAGAGTTCTTTGCCATGAGGTGCCATGTTGAACTTCCAAGTACCAGTATGAGAGAGTGAGAGCGATAACACCAAATTTAACACACCTGCTCCCCATTCACACCTGAGACCTTGTAACACTTACGAGTCACATGACACCGGGGTGGGAAATGACTGAGACCAATTTGGACATTTTCACTTAGGGGTGTACTCACTTTTTTTTCCAGCGGTTTAGACATTAATGGCTGTGTGTTGAGTTATTTTGAGGGGACAGCAAATTTACATTGTTATACATACTGTACACTCACTACTTTACATTGTAGCAAAGTGTCATTTCTTCAGTGTCACATGAAAATATATAATAAAATATTTACAAAAATGTGAGGGGTGTACTCACTTTTGTGAGATACTGTATATGGATGTACAGGATGATATATACAGTATATTATGTGGATTGTAAATTTTGATATTTGCCAATATATGTCAGGTATGATCGTTTTTGTGCAACATATCATTTGAGTATTTTAAATCATTGTTGCTTTGGAAAGAAAAGTGTTCAGTTTATTGTAGGGTACAGAAAGCAGTCTATGTACAGGATTCACTGACATAAATCATTCCTGAGTCTCAATTGCTACTCTGGAAGTTAATGAGCTGCATGAATCAGCTGCTGACAGACATTATGCTCCATCAGTTGTCTTTGAAAACTGTAATTTTATACAAGCCAGCACATCTTTCTTCCCACTCTGTGTCCTGATGAAGTGGGTGTTCTGTGACTCCCGAAATGCGTTGGTCTTTAATAAAGACCTTTGATCAGAATCTGGAATAAATTTATACCTGGTCGATTAACGGTTCTGTTGGAGCTATTCGCTCTCAAATTTTCTCTGTTCTCTACATCCTTGATGTAGAGAAGCTGTCTTCCCAAAATGCAGGTACCCCTGCCAATCAGTACTATCACTCCTAAACAATAGGATAATCCTAGGGTTTAATTTCTCCTAAGTTTATAAATCAGTCTTGGACTTTAGTAAGGTGTAAGCCATTCCTACTGAGTAGGGAACAGCTGGGGCCTCATTCCAAACTTGGACTGGGCCAATGAGCTATGGATGGGAGATGCAAATATACAAAAGGGGTATGCCTGTGACATCATGGACCTAATATGGCCACATGGCCATGTGCTCATGTAGCCATGCCCCCTTAGGGGCTGCTGAAAGTAGGGGTTCACCTGTCACCCTGCCCAATCAGGCACACATTTCACAGACATCCAGAGTCGGGAATCAGTCCAAGTGTTTTGTTTTGTTGTTTTATTAGGGGATTTAATTTGAATCGGAATAGGTGTTATGAGATGCTGAAAATAATTTTTGTAATTGTTTAGAATGGGACCACTATGAACAATCGCTGTACATCAGACTACAATCTCCTCCTGCACAAACTTGCTTTCAGGCACAGCTAGCACATGGTGAGGCCAGCCTCTTGCTGTGGCCAAGCCTTGAGGAATGCCTTTTGCAGGCAGGGACCACAGGTCCCTCTAGTGTAGCGATTAGTTGAAAGAATGAAATGCTAGCTGCCCTTAGTGAACTACTGCTCCCACTCAGTCCTCTTCAGGCCCTGCCAGCCCTTCTGGCTGCAGCTGCCTTGTTCCACTGCCCATGACACCACAGTCCACTGGCTCTGCACCCATTCCTGACTGCAAACGCCCAGTCCTTTCAGGCATGCTGCATGTCACTCACCAGCCCTCCTGGCTGCGATCAGTTGTTCCTCTCCTGAAGACTTGCCCAGCAGTACTCTCTCCGGCTGTCCTCCTTGCTCCTCTTGTGCCTCCTGTCCAGGACATCTCCATAATTTCTTGGAGGGCCCCGTCTGCACCCGAGCCCCAGGCCCAAGGTGACCCTCCTCAGACTGGGGTGCTCCCTCAAAGGCCACGACAGCCTCAGTACTCCATCTCCAGCTCTTCCACACAAACAACTCCTCCCCAGCTGGGCTGACCCTAGGCATTTAAGGAGTCCTGCCCCCTGCCAATCCAGGTTGGGGATTAGTCAGGGCTCCCTAAACTACAGGTAAGCTCCACCTCTCCTCCCCTCCTTTCTGCTTCCAGAACACTCCAGAAGCTTCTGGAAAGAAAGAGGAGGTATCAGCGATGCTGCCTGTGAGTCACCAGTGGCTAATCTAGGCCACTCCCAGCCCACATAAATAAAAACAAACAGGCCTAGCTTCCAGCTAGGCCTGCTTAAATTTACCTGTGCTACAACAAAATCCTACCACTCTAGCACCTACATAGGTAGAGGGTGCTACACTCATATTAGATAAATGATGTCATGAGCATCCCTGTCCCGTTGTGTATATCATCAGCTATGGCATGGAAAATCTCCTGCCTGCAGCTTTTTGGCCCAGCAATGACTGCCAACTTCCGTGGTCAGGCAAATCAACCCAAGGTTATCACTAGTACTAATTAATGTCACTGCTTCTGGTTAGTTTGTTAAGCTGATTATACTGTATATTTATTCCATATAAATGACTGCCAGCAGACAGTACCAGTGAGGGGTATAAACAGTGCTAGTTTATGCATGTGGCAGCTCTTGTTGCCCCACTCAAAAGCGATCCACCACGGATCGCTTTGTGAATCGTGATATGTTGCCTCCCCCCAACCAGTTTTAAGCACGTAAGTGCTGCACCACCGTATTGCAACCATTGGTTTTACACAGCTAATGGGTTGCAAGGGGCAGCAGTACTGCCCACTAAATGTAACATGCTGTTTTATTTTTGCCATGGCTGTGAAACAATGCCCTTGGTGGCTGAATGCTTTTATTTAGGTGGGCAGTCAGGGGGCAGTAAAACTGTGACTCAACTGCCTGCCTTTATGGCTTCCTGGCACCCCGTGTGAACAAGCGCATATAGTGTGGATTTTGGAGGATTTCTTTTATGTTAAATCTGTTATTCTAGTAAATAGCCATCTCTCCTTAAATGACTATCGCTATTGGAAATATCCTTCTTGCTCAACCTTGTTAACCGATTCCTCAGAAAGGGTTTTCATTTGATTTACTGCATTTGCATTGGGTGTCTAAGTATAAAACTTGAAGGAAGGATTGCAAGACCTTGATTATCACTTGACTGCACCTCGGTATTTATAGAACAGCTCCAGCTTTGTTTAGATGGTTTTAGGTTGCTTTAGTGGTGATAAGACCTAGCTTAGTTTGTGTGACACTCAGCTGGCTCATAATTCACTACAGGACAACCCATAGCTTAGCTATGAAACGCTTATTATTCTTGTATTTCTTTTATTTTGTGTGAATATCGTTCCAAACTGCTTTCATAAGGACAGCAAGGGAACAGTATAAACAAAGCTTTTTTTATTGCCCACCTCTACAATAACATAAAGCCGAAGGGGGCTGTCCTCAAGCAGCGGCCTTGATGCTTTGCCGCCTGCCAGACTTGCTCATTCAGGTCATTGAGGTTGCGCCAAATGGTTGCCTCATGGTTAATTCTGTTGAAGACAGCCTTTTGGCCAAAAAAAAAACAGGCATGGAAGCCACAGCTTAACCATCTGCTGAAAAGCAATCCACTGCAGATTGCTTTTCAGAGTGGGCTGCAGAATGAACCTAGCCTTAGAGAACATGTTTTTTTTCTGTTCCTGCAAAGGCAAAAAAAAAAAAAGTGTTAGCTATTTTTGGGCTTTACTGTGTTGGTCTTTTACTTTTAGTCAATTCAACTTTAGAACTTTAGTCAGAAAATTAAGTCTGGCTAGGTCACTTCAAGCTGGCCCTTTTTGCAGGTATAGCTATGTATTAAAAATAAGTGTGTATACTGTTTAAAATTCAGTAATGCACTGTCTCATCCTGCTTTGCACATGCTCAGTTACTCTCTATTCTTGGCACTGCGCCTAAAATCAGAGCCACTAGAGGCCAAACTACAGCCTAAAGATTTACTGATGCTCAGGGCCCTGGGCTTCTGCAAAATGGTAGCCTCAGATAAAAAGAAAAAGGTGGAATGACTTACAGCACGCACTCATTTTGGTAGCATAACTATTAATGTGGAATGTCGCTTGCTAAAGAACAATTCTTTTTCATCAAGTTGTTATGGCTAATGTTCCACTTTAAAACGACACATCCATCTAAGTCTACCCTGCTCATGGGGTGACAACAGTGCTGGCCACTTGCACTGAAGAACGAATTAAAAAAAACCAAAAAATACAAAATGGGGAAATGAATGGATATACAAGCAGCATCAAGAGGTTCAAAAAATATTACAGGGGGACTGCTGTGTTATTGCTACTTATAGACTGCATCATGTCATTTCTAATTTGCCCATAGATACGCTTTCAACCGGTTTCAGGCTGCAGAGAATATGCCTGTCCTAAATCAAGCATGTTCAGAATAATTTGATGTTCCAGGTGTCAGTCGCTCTTATGCATATTTTGTATCCCTTCTGCATTGTATAATACATTAGAATTCAGACTCATATTATGTTCATTAAAATGGTATTAAATCCCAAACTTGGAAACAAAAATTATAGCAGCTTACCTGGGCACTTACTTTGTCTGCACCTTCATCTACTTTAAATATATTCTTCATTGAGCCAGTCCAAAGGTCCTTGCTGCAGGTTACCTCTTCTTGGTGGCTATACTGCTTTGTGGGATCCTATGGAGCCACCCTTATATGTGCTGGGAAAGAGACCACAAGTTGGCTACCTGCATCATCAATGCCCAGGCAGCAATGGAGGACTAAGACAAGATACGCATGCAAAGTGGCACTTCGATTTATGAGACACATAGACCTGAGGGGGGAAAACGGAGGAAGTCTTCTGCTGTTATCACTGCACACTTTCCAAATGGAAGTTCAGGAAAGCAGCGCAGAGCAAGAGGCTAATAAGCGCATCTGAATGTAAGTTTTTCTGCACTTAAAACAAATAAAGCAAAAATAAAAAAGCATTATCCTCTGCTCAGATGATTTTGCTACATCTGATCCTGAGAAAAAATGTGAGTTTTTAATACTACTACTGTATAATGTGTTAGTGTTTGGATTGTCTTAGTAACTAGAGCTAAATGCAGAGAAAGGGTTACTCCTTGTCTTAGTGATGAATCTGCTCTCTATTGTACACAGTTCATCACGAGTCATTGGGTCATCTTGAACTTGTGTTAGTTCTAGTGTTAATTCTGTGGTGTATGTTCAGATATTTGCAGCTATGAACAATGTGTATGCATTTATATTACATGAAAATTAGACGGATTACCCAGTCATTACTACTTGCTCAGACATTTCTTATCTGTTATTTATAAAGCTCTAGTTTGTTCAAGTGTTGACCTGGAAATACGTAAATCATGGCAAGGGCAAATCCATTAGAAAACTGGAAAGTAAATGTTAATTTCTTCTTATCATTATAGAGTTGTGTTGATATTGTGATAATGTACAGAATATGAATCTAATACAATGTATTTGGGGTTTGTGCAGAAACAGGTCTTGCACCTAAAAAAAGCAAGGTCTGCTGTTTACCCCCCTAAAAAACCTCTAAGAAATTAATTAGATAGTGTAGTCACCTTTTCCTAACTTCCTCTTGGGATGCCTAGGCAAAGATGATGTCATCCTCCTTCTGCCAAGAGTTGGGGAATGTAGGGATGTAGGGCACTCCAAATTTTGCTGAGCATCTTCTCATGAAATGTAGAGTACTCAGCTGGGATCTCATAAAAGCATGATAAAAACATCACCCTCTGCACCACAGAAGCCAGGGGAAATATGAGTATAATGTATATTTTCTTCCCCTACAGATGTTTTCTTTCATGCATTTTAGCAAGGGGGGGGAAATGGGGGGGGGGGGGAACGATTTTACGTACTTTCTTTTGTAGACATCCCCTTCTTTTATATGTAATATGAGTATAAAGGGGACCGAAGACACCACGTCTCCCACTACAAAAATAGTACGAAAATACTCTAGGGTCGACTCATGAGATGTAAAGTACTCTTCTACGAGTCGTTTTAAACCTCACGGGATGTAGGGATGTAAGGGGTTGAGAACCGTCTTCCTCCTACTGTAGTAGAAACGGATCCGTAGGGTTCTCCTTCAATCCTTTTCCACTGATGTGATAGATTAATTAAAGAATCTCCAAAAAATCCCCCCATTTGTCGTCTGGAACGAAAAAAATCCACGTTCTGGACAAAGACGTGTTTGGGGTTTA
>BLSH010559290.1:936895-954349 GCA_018402905.1 Glandirana rugosa
ACTTCGTCTAGGATTAATGGAAATGAGGGGGGGGGGGGAACGATTTTACGTACTTTTTTTTTTCCCCTACAAATCTTTTTTTTTTTTCATGCATTTTAGCAAGGGGGGGGGGGGAGTAAAGGTAATTAGGATCTGCTTCAAGACCCAATGTGCAGTGCAGGTTTGAGCCTGCTGCATGAGGCTCTGGCATTTGGGTGCAGGCAATAGATGCACCATCCAGCCCTGAAAAGCTCTATGAAAGACTGATAGCTGCTGAAGCTGGACTGGGCTGTTCAATGCATTGAGTGCTACAAATGTTTAGGGCAGACATCCAGGAACGTGTAGGCCCCCGAGAACGAATGCCCTGAATGCAAGGCCTCATGCGTTCTGGCATTTGTTCCTAGGCACATACTGCCCTAAATGTTAGTATCACTTGGTGCACCATCCAGCTGAAGCAGCTTTCACCTAATCATAACGTTTTTGAGGCTGCTGGCAGAGGGGCTGGGCAGTGCATCTACATCTTCTGCCCACACCGAAATGGAGCTAAACGACCAGTGTGCATGGAGCCTTATATGACTGCAATTAAATTGATTTACCAAGTCTATAGATAAGAAAACTGAGCGCAGCACTTTATATGAATTATACATTCACATCAGTCCCTGCCCCCAAGGAGCTTACAATCTGAGGTTCCTACACACATACTATGGGGGGGTAATTTAGAAAGCATGCTAAGTTAATGGGCATGCTAATTTAATGGGTAAATGTGCTTACAGTATTTCCGCCTTGTCTCCCTAGTATTAGTGTGTGCAAAGCACACAATGCTTCCTGCTTATCCGTTGTTAGACTCATTTACTTTTGGCTCTGATGCTGACAGTGGTAAGGAATAAAGGTGTCCAGCTATTTTCAAAGAAAGGATGTCTTAGATCAAAATAAAAGTGATACCTGAGTGCTGATACCTGCTGATTAGTAAAGCCTTGTACACACGGGACGACGATCGTACGACCGATCGGCTCAAATCGTATATTGGCTGTTGTATCTGGCATACTGACTGCACTACACGATCGTACGACCAAAGAAAGAACGTTCAGGTGCATGTAATTAGTATCCGACCGTTCCTGACTTCTGAGCATGCGTGTTTTGCACAATACAACTTGTTGGACCAACTTCTCTGTACACACGATACAACGGTCGTATGACTGCTTTTTGGTACTACCAAGTTTTCTAGTTTGCTCATACAACTCCCGTTGTTTGACCGTCGTACGTCGGCTGTTTTAATCGCGCATACTAACGATCGATTTCGCTTACAATGGTCGTTCGTACGACCTGTTGTATACGATCGTCGTCCCGTGTGTACGAGGCTTTACTGTGCAAGGCTGGTATTAATTTACATATATTTATCTTTTTACACCTCCTATACTGGTCTATTTTAGACCTGAATTAGATGACCTGAGTGCCAGTTAGTTTTGTATATTAATGTGGTTGTAAACCTGAATGAACGTTTGCACCAATATAGCAATTAACTAGCAGTTTAAATAAAGGCATGGAAATATCTTTATTTGCTGTCTTTCATCCAGGTCATCTGACTATCTTGATTTTTTTGTTTTCTAAATGGGTCAATTGGTGTGTGGGACATAGCTGAAATGCTTCCCTGGGGTGTGCCCAAGGTAAACACAGTCTGCCCCACAATGAATACCAATGAGGCTGTGGAGTCATTGTCAATCAAAGCCCAAAGATCTATCTTATCAGGCAGCGCTGCTGGTGGCATACGCAGTTGGGAGCCTGATGACCTGAGTAAGGCATAGACATGTTTTTTCGTTAGTTGGTCTGAAGCGGTGGCAACATTGCTGAAGGTAGATGAGTCTGTAGACCTTTGCCACTATTAACCAGGGAGGGGAGGTCATTTGCAGAACCAGCAGGTATTTCCATCAGAATGCAATGTATATTAAAAAAAAAGAACAATGTTATAAAAAAACATATATATATATATATATATATATATATATATATATTATTGTGTGAGAAAATTGTATTTGAGGCCATGTGGACTTTCATGGTACTGCCATAAACATTAAAACATATATAAGTTAAAATAAAATTGCTTTATTACATCAATCGAATAAAAAACATCAGACGGTACTGTGCCAAGGGAAGGCACTAAAAGCCCTCTCATAACTGGATTGGTAGGAAGTAGTACCATAGATTGGATGATATAGTCTGAAACATAAAGTTCAACCAGTTCTTCTCAACATGATTCGCGGTTCTATTCGCTTCTAAAATGCTCCTTTTAGTGCCTTCCCCTGGCACAGTATTGTCTGATGTTTTTTATTCAATTGATGTAATAAAGCGATTTTATTTTAACCCTATAAATATTGTAATGCCTGTGGCAGTATCACGAAAGTCCATGTGGCCTCAAACACAATTTTACTGACACTTTAATGACTGATAGTTGTATAGGCTGACGAATGACATGATAACCCCATTGGAATATGAATGTAGCCATTGTGCAAATGTGGCAGAGAGGCTAACTGACAAGATCATATGGCTTTGGTTATGGCTGAGATGAGTCAGAAAGCCGAATCTTTGCATCTATAACTAACTAAATACAACCCCAATTTCAAAAAAGTTGGGATGCTGTGTAAAATACATAAAAAAATACATGATTTACAAGTCTCATAAACCCATATTATATTCACAATACAAAATAGATAACATATATTTAAAGTCTTTGCAATCTTACATTGAGGAATATTATTCTTAAAAAAAAAAAAATTACTGTATATACTCGAGTATAAGCCGACTTGAATATAAGCCAAGGCACCTAATTTTACCACAAAAAACTGGGAAAACTTATTGACTCGAGTATAAGCCTAGGGTGGGAAATGCAGCAGCTACTGGTAAGCCAGACCACAGGTATTGTAGCCATTATACATGGACTCAGTCATTACACAGGGGCTGAGCCATTACACTGACAATCTGCATCACACAGGGGACTGAGCCATTACACTGACAATCGCCATTACACAGGGGGCTGAGCCATTACACTGACAATCGCCATTACACAGGGGGCTGAGCCATTACACTGACAATCGCCATTACACAGGGGGCTGAGCCATTACACTGACAATCGGCATTACACAGGGGCCATTACACTGACAATCGGCATTACACAGGGGCCATTACACTAGGGCTGCAACTAATGATTATTTTCATAATCGATTAGTTGGCCGATTATTGTTTCGATTAATCAGATAATAACCTTAAATAAAACATTGGTGTATAATTTAGTTAGTATGTAAAGTTAAAAAAAAAAGGCAATTTATTCTTAAATATCTCTATGCAGTGGTAAATATAAATAACCAACTATATGGTTTGGAAGCAACAACTCTAATCCACTCTGAGAATAACAGACAGAAGAGATATACTGTATATACTATTAGAGGTTGAATCTGATAAATATCATCAGACTCAGAGATCAAGTTTTTTATTTAAAGAAACAAATAAATTAAAGACTGTTTTGCAGATTTTCAGACATAACTGTAATGTATTATATGCTGGCCATACAAAAACAAGGTCTAACTTAAAAATATATATATATTATTATTTTTTTTCATGGATACGATCATTTTAAATATAATGCACAATACTGGTAAAAGTTTACTTTACATGTAATTGTAATGCCTTCTATTACCTCCAGACTTTAAAGTATTTTTTTTTAAACAACAAACATGTTATACTCACCTGCTCTGTGTAATGGTTTTGCACAGAGCGGCCATGATTCTCCTCTTCTGGGGTCCCCCACTGACGCTTCTGGCTCCTCCTGCCTTCAGAGTGCCCCAATAGCAAGCTGCAAAGTATAGTATAGAGTGCCCCTATAGTAAGGTAAAAAAACTTCTGACTTTAGAACCACTCACTTCCTGCCCAGGACTACATGTCCCATGAGACATTGCTCCTCACACATTCACAAGTTCTCAGGCACTTAATGTATGGATGGTGTACTGAGCTATATGCGTGCTGCACTGTGTCTTCTGACATGTATGGACGGTGTACTAAGCTGTATGTGTGCTGCACCATATTTCCTGATATGTAAACAAATAATGCATTCTGTAGGCAGGCCAACTAATCGGCTGGCCAATTAATCGATTATGAAAATAGTAATTGATTAGTCGATTAATCGATTAGTTATCGATTAATCGATTAGTTGTTTCAGCTCTACATTACACTGACAATCGGCATTACACAGGGGCCATTACACTGACAATCGGCATTACACATGGACAGGGAGCACAGTACTGTCTCTCTTCTCCTCTTCAGACTCCATGTCAGCCGCTCTGACCCGCGCTACGGCTCCGGATCCGCCCCCGCCCGCAGCACAGTGACAAGCCAATCACTGGCAGTCACTGTGCACTGCAGCCAATCAGCCTATGTATGTGCGCTATTCAACACACATACATAGGCTTTTCAGATGAGACACTGACTCGAGTATATGCCGAGGGGGGCCTTTTTCAGCACAAAAAATGTGCTGAAAAACTTGTCTTATAATAAAGTTCCTAATACTTGTGATAAATCTGCTGTACTTTCACAATGATTTGTGCACACAAACTTCAGTCCTGCACCTCAGTTGAAATAATACACACATGTACCACCTCTGTGTGCACTCTGCCCTCACCTTTATTATACTGAATGACCTCAGTGATCAAGGTCATATGGCACTTGTTAGTATGCTTTGATGGATATGTACTCATCTGCATTTTTTAGGACACTGCTAACCCAATTAGGTTGTGTACCCCTTTAAGAGGTCTGGGACCTGGCTGCTAAAATCATTAATAGCTCTCCATACCATAAGCACAAACAGTAAAAAGGACTGCCGAAGTGTAGTAATATATAATAAATACCCTGATTTTATTCAAATTGTACTTACAATGTATGTATAAGATAAAATCTCGCACAGCAATGAAACATCTGATATAATGCAATACAATCCTGAAATGCACTTTTGTGTATGAACCCGTCTCTTCCTTACACATTATGCCACGACCCAGGTGACTTCCTTAGAGGAGGGGCTGGGTGACTAGTGCCGCACATACATACCACCTCTGACTAGTGCCGCACATACATACCACCTTTGACTAGTGCCGGACATACATACCACCTCTGACTAGTGCCGCACATACATACCACCTCTGACTAGTGCCGCACATACATCCCACCTCTGACTAGTGCCGGACATACATACCACCTCTGACTAGTGCCGCACATACATACCACCTCTGACTAGTGCCGCACATACATACCACCTCTGACTAGTGCCGGACATACATACCACCTCTGACTAGTGCCGCACATACATACCACCTCTGACTAGTGCCGCACATACATCCCACCTCTGACTAGTGCCGCACATACATCCCACCTCTGACTAGTGCCGCACATACATCCCACCTCTGACTAGTGCCGCACATACATACTACCTCTGACTAGTGCCGCACATACATCCCACCTCTGACTAGTGCCGCACATACATCCCACCTCTGACTAGTGCCGCACATACATCCCACCTCTGACTAGTGCCGCACATACATACTACCTCTGACTAGTGCCGCACATACATCCCACCTCTGACTAGTGCCGCACATACATACCTCTGACTAGTGCCGCACATACACACCACCTCTATGTTGATAGGTAACTAAAGAAAGCACTTGCAGACATATTCTGAAATTGTTCAACAATTTTTAGAAGCAGCTTTTCACAGATTGGTAAACCTCTACCTATATTTACTTCTGAGACACTGATCCTGACTTCTTCCACTTACAGCATTTTGTTGCCCAACTCTTTTGAGAGGTGTTGCTGCCATCAATTTCAAACTTACCTTTTTTTCTTAAAATTATATATTTTCTCAATTTAAACATTTGATATGTTTTCCTTTTTCTATTGTGAATAAAATATGGGTTTATGAGATATGCAAATCATTGCATTGTGTTTTTATGTAGATTTTACACAGACAGCATCCCAACTTTTTGGGAATTGGGGTTGTATAACTAAATATAAGTTAATAGTTTTTATATAATATAAATAAAAGCATAACAGAGCAAAGGATAATCGTAACAGTCTGATAGGAGTTCCATCCCTTCCCCACTCTATGCAAAACTAGAACAAGGTTTTTGGCCTGACATACAATTTACCGGCATAATAGTTAAAGTGGTATTAAAGGCTTGATTTAAAAAAAAAAACATGTTATACTTACCTGCTCTGTGCAATGGTTTTGCACAGAGCAGCTCTGATCCTCTTCTTCTCAGGTCCCCCACCAGGACTCCTGGCTCCTCCCCTTTGATAAGTGTCCCCAATAGCGATATGCTTGCTATGTGGGCACTGGTGCATGCCTGATCCCGAGCCCCGCTCTATGGGGTTGATTTACTAAAGCTGATTTACTCTAACAGTACATAGTTGTTGGGGGAGGATATGTAATATCATATTGTAATGTGTCTGGACACTTTCACATTATCAACCATTACAATGAATTGTTTTGTAAAGTTTCAAGAGTGGAGACAATAATGTATTATGTTGGGTCAATCTGGGCAGTTTCCTGGTGCCTATAGCTTTCTTCTTTGTGGGGAAGGGGGGGGATGGGGGTCCAGGTAAAAACGAATGGCCCATCTATGATTTTTACAAGTAGCATATGCTTAGCATTATATTAGTGAGCTTAATACATTTTTTACAACCAGTGGATCATTGCTTTTATCATATTTTTTAAACCTTGTTCATGTCATTGTGGCTTCCTATCTGCATATAGCTAGTGTATAAAATATGAACCGGTTAATTTACGGAGCTATTTTTAATTTTATGTTATACACCCTGTTAAATAATTAATGCTCCTAAAATATAATTTGACATCACTGGATTTAAAATGAATAATTTAGATACATGTGGCACTTTTCAGTTAAAGAGGAACTGCAGTCTGCTCACATAATTTGTAATAAAAACATCTTTGCCATTCTGAAGCTTCCCTCCAACCACTTTGCATATTATTTTCTATATACTGTGATTCTGTACTCACAAAATATGCTGCAGAAATCTCCCTCCACCAAGTCTGGCTGCAATCATTTTATCTGTGGGTAGCTGAAGCTGCTGCCTGTTTACTTCATGGATTTACACAGAGGCATACCTCCAGCCCTGCAGCTTTCATTGGCCCTCTTATGACTCATCCCCCCTCCCTTCCTGGCAAACTCTCACAAGGATGAGAGGGAGAGCTGTGAATGATGTCATAAGCTAATGACCAGACAAGAAACAGGAAGTGGGCTGTATAAGGTATTTACTGACAGAAATAAAAGGTTTTACTATCCAAAGTTACAAACAACAAGGGCAGAGGATTTAATAGATGGAAAGTTGAAAAAAATGACTAAAGGTCCGCTTTAAGTCTCTGTGATACCAGGATTTATTTGCTAGTGATTAGACACACGTTCACATCTTATCTTGGCTATTTCCTTAGCAAAGGGACACGAGTTTTTGCAGCCAAATAAAGGCTGGGCTGGGTGGGAAGGGGGGCATTTGCCCAATGGGTCAAACCTAATTCTGAAAGTTGTGAAAAGTTATGCACAATAGACTGTGCCCTTTAGACGCACCAATGCCTTACCATCTTTACCAATTGTGTCCGATTGTTTAGTCCACAAAAATCTGTCCCTACCACTTATTTATTACAGGTACTTATATAGCACTGACAATTTACGCATCGCTTTACAGATATATTTTACATGCACATCAGTCCCTGCCATCAAGGAGCTTACAATCTAAGGTCCCTAACTCACGTTCATACATATATATATACTAGGGCCAATTTACTTACCAGCATGTCTTTGGACTGTGGGAGGAAACCCAGAAGGCACAGGGAGAACACGTAAACTCCAAGCAGGTAACGTTGTGGTTGGGATTCAAACCAATGACCCCAGTGCTGGTAGTTGGAAGTGCTAACCACTTAGCCACTGTGCTGCCCTGTTCATATCAGTCCCTGCCCTAATTTTGTATGAAACCCAGGCCAAAGTTTCCCATTCTTCTCATGATCCAGGCTGCAATTCATCTTAAAGCCAAACGAAACATTTGGTTTAAATCAACTAATACATATAAAGATGCGTCAAAACAAAAAGATGTATGAAGTCTTACAGTGTGTCTTCTTTAGAAAGCAGCCACAATCTGAACAGAAAAGCCTGCTCCCTGCTAGAATGCTGCTCTCTGTGTAGAAGCAGTGGTTTCTCTGCAGAGATCCAACACATCCTTTAATAATTCAGGAATAGAACTCCCCAATCAGCATGGAGCATACACTTTGCAGATTAAAGATCTATTATATGAACCTGAAATAGAATTAGATAAAACTTCAGAGGGCTTTAACTAAGGATTACTAGGTATCATATTATAATAATAGCCAAATTCAATAATAATTTACTAAATGCTGGTATCGGGCACATTGTGTGGTGACAGTATACATGTGCTGCTTTGACTTGCAGAGTAGTAGTAAACTGAACGTTTTATCTTGCACTACTCCAACACACATTAACGCATTGGTGCATGTGCATTCTACAAGGCTGCCATTCATTTTGTATGGTAACCTTAACACACACATACAGTCAACAAATACATACCTGCCGTATAGCACTACAGCAGGGATATGCAATTAGCGGACCTCCAGCTGTTGCAAAACTACAAGTCCCATCATGCCTCTGCCTCTGGGTGTCATGCTTGTGGCTATCAGTGTCCTGCTATGCCTCATGGGATTTGCAGTTCAGAAACATCTGGAGGTCCGCTAATTGCATATCCCTGCACTACAGTCTGTTGGATTAAAAAATTGCCTGTGTAGCCTTGGCAGGAAACATTGATGAAACCACATCATTTTATAAGCTTTGGTTGATTTAGTTATGCCAAACTGTATGCCAATAACTTCAAACAGTTCAAGGATTTCTTATAATATTGTTGATGGTGCAACCAGATCAAGCTGCAACAATTTTGTGATAACATCTCAGCGCTAATATGTGGTTGAAGTGCACCTGTGCCTAGACTATGGACCTGGTAGTATCACTGACCTCTCTAGCTGTTTGCACTGGGAAGCAATCCATTCTCAAAACTCCTCTAAGACTGAGAAGTCGGGGTTTAGCAGGTTTCTAACAGCTTAGACCTCACAGCATAAATTGCAAGCACAAAGGGAGGATCTGACCTCACTTTTCTCTGTACAATTAAAGCAATATAGTTTAGTCACGGCCACCCCAGCCTCAAGCAGCAACATTTGAATGAGGTCACTCTTGTACTTTCCCCCTATCAGCCAGTAGTTCACTGTGGAGAAAAAACTGGTTGCCCTTACCTGCCCAAGTTTTTATCCGGCAGTGCTGATAACTACACAAAGCTAATATGTCAGACTTAAGTACTATTCAAAATCACATTAGGATCGTGTTAATGAACACATCACGTTCCTGGGTTTATGGTGGTATTTATGTGTCTACACCGTTACATTGTGTGAATATGAAGAGAGCTAAAAATGCTATATATTAAATGTTCCATTTTTAGAGGAAATGTATAACTAGGTGGAACTATTTAGGTAATGGAAAATTATTTGAAAGCCAAGAATAAGTGTAATAACTTTTCTTTTTTATATATTTCATTGTAGATTCATGATTTGCAGTATACTAAGTAATGTTTTTCAATATTTGCACATTTGTACTGTCCTGTGTATTTTCCAGATGTGCAGTTTGTCTTTAGATTCACATACTTCCAGTCCTTCTTCCCTGAATCACCACAGGTTCACATTCTGTAACGTTGGCAGGAGTTCTCCCCTCCACAGGACGCTGTTATTACAACTATCCACAGTATGAAAAGATAAAATCTGTGCTTAATCTGTAAATACAATTTTCCTAACTGGTCTGCTTTTAAACACTAAAGGTGTTGCCTTTAGTTACTCATCATGGATTTGGCATTCCCATATAAGTCTATGGGAATGCAAAAGTCATTTGAAGCAAGCCAACTGCAAATCAAATGCACCTGCCAATGCATTTTGAATGATCTCAGAAATTTCTCAAAATGTCTCTTTTTTCTCTTTATTGGTTGAACTAGATGGACTTGTGTTTTTCAACCAGACTGACTATGTAACTACATGTAACTACATGTAACTATGTAGAACTCCTTAGGAACAGGGAGATCTTGGGAATACAAGGCATACAATCCCTTCTATAGTTGATACTCCTTGAGAAGCCACTGCAAAAATCCCAAAAGGGATATGGAAAAAAACCTCTCCTTCTCCTCCTTCTCCCTCTCCCTCTCCTTCTCCCTCTCCTTCTCCCTCTCCTTCTCCTTCTTCTCCATCTCCTTCTCCTTCTCCCTCTCCTTCTTCTCCTTCTCCTTCTCCTTGTTCTTCTTCTTCCGTCTCCTTCTTCGTCCTTCTCCTTCCATTCTTTCTTCTCCTTCTTTTTCTTCTCCCTCTCCCTCTCCTTCTCCTTCTCCATCTCCTTCTCCTTGTTCTTCTTTTTCCTTCTCCTTCTTCGTCCTTCTCCTTCTTCGTCCTTCTCCTTCTTCTTCCTTCTCCTTCTTCGTCCTTCTCCTTCTCCTTCCATTCTTTCTTCTCCTTCTCCTTCTTCTTTCTTCTCCTTCTTCTTTTTCTTCTTCTTCATCTCCCCTTCCCCTTCTTTTTCCATTCTTTCTTCTCCTTCTTCCATTCTTTCTTTCGTCTTCTTCTCCTTCTCATTCTTCTTCTTCATCTCCCCTTCCCCTTCTTTTTCCATTCTTTCTTCTCCTTCTTCCATTCTTCCTTTCGTCTTCTTCTTCTTCTCCTTCTCATTCTTCTTCTTCTTCTTCTCCTTCCATTCTTTCTTTTGTCTTCTCCTTCTTCTTCTTCTTCTTCTTCTTCTCCTTCACCTTCCATTCTTTCTTCTCCTTTTTCACCTCCTTCTTGTTTTTTTCCAAACTCATGCCATTGACAAGAAGCCCAAAGCCCATCAACACAGACTCTAAGTATTCTGATTTAAGAGTGCAGTGTGATGTGCAGGCACAATATGACAAGCTTCAGATGCCCTTACTTGCCAGTAGGTTCTTAAACACAAACAGGTGGTTCATCAGTCATGCTTAACCTATATGCAGTGCGGAGCAGAGAGGTGTGTAAAAACATGTCACTGCCAACACTGTGTTTTAAGCCATGTGATCATTATTTGCCCATAGAAACAGAAGACTGCCATTTCATTTGCCATTTCATGTCTGTGGGAACATTAACTAACATAAGCTAAACTTTTTAAGGTGTGCTTTATTTTTATCAATACATAACCAGAACTGCTTTGTGTTTACTGCTTTCTGTGTTCTCAATAGGTAGATTTTTTTGGGGTATCTTTCCTGGTGACTATTTTAGTGACAAAGAAACTAATGTAACCAAGATTTTAGAGTTGCCCCCAGAACATATAGTGCATGTATTGTAAATCTTCCAATGGAGGCACCGTTTCCAATGAGAACTGTCTAAATCTGGCATTACACTAGTAGATTTTCGAATGAACATGCGTAAAAACATTTGTACAAAAATTCTTAGTACATTTGGTGATTTGACAAATGTCTTTTAAAATAACTTTGATTTGCTTTTAACATTACATTTTTTAAATAAATAGGTTTTCATGAAAACCATTCACTGTTAGAAATGTGTTTGACACACATATTCCATCCCACTCCTTCAGATTTGCAAACAAACAGCTTAAGAGGGTCATTTCCCCCTGAGAGATTTCCTCTTACTTCCCGTTGCTTCTCTGGGACAGGAAATGAAGGGAAAACCTCCCAGATGGGACAGCAAGCAATAAACTGACGGGGACTTTAAAGTGGTTCTAAAGCCAAAACGTTTTTTTTACCTTAATGCTTTCCCAGCATTAAGATAAAAAATGCTTCATAACATTCAGTCCTCCGCCTTACCTGTGTGAAGTGGAAGAGAGGGGAGAAGAGATCCATCACTGTGCAAGGCTGCATCTCTTCTCCCCTCTCTTCCTCTTCACACAGGGACTCGGGCAGCAGCAGTAGCCATTGGCTCCTGCTGCTGTAAATCATATGCTTTGAGGAGGAAGTGGGGGCGGGGCTTAGCCCTGCTGTTTGTGTCTATGGAGCGCTGCTTGAGAGTGAGCATGCACTGTGTGCCTCCATAGCAAGCGGCACATGACAAAGAAGAGGTGAGTATAACCTGTTTTTTATTTTTTTAAAAGTTTACCTTTAGCAACACTCTAAGCCTTCCCTGCTTTATTCAAAGACAAAAACAAGTATCCCCTATTTGCCAGATTAAGGGCACACATAGCACTTTTTTGACAGGCTTGAGGAACATTAGAAAGGTACTGTGAGTACGAGGCTTTATAAAGACACAGAGAATTCAAAATTGGAGTAGTTGCCAAACACAGCTAGTTTCCAATGTTCCTAGTACAGGATAGCTAAAAAGTTATAATACTATGCCTTTGTTCCAAATTTCTCATCCTTTATCTCCAGTGGACTTCATATGTATTTCAATATTTCCTATATCTACAGAAACATTTAATTGTTGTTTTGGCAGCCAATAGAACTAAAGTAGAACTATGGTCTCTCAATTAAAAAAAATGTGTTTCAGTAAATTATAAGTGTATCACTTCCAGCCCCCTGTAATGTCTCACAAATATCTGTTGATCCTGCCATTGAAGTCCACTTGAAGCGTTTGTTACCCCAAAACTTGATTCCTGATACGTGCCTGCTGTACCATGTACTTGTATAAGAAAGTATCCTGTTCTTTTTGTATCGCTTCCTTTGTGTGAAATCACTGGTGTTCCTGCCAGCCCTTTTCCTATTAAAAACTGACCATACTAAGCAGGAGAACACATTGTGCTCAGTTCTCTAGCCATGCTGGGAATTCAGCCTGCTCTCCTCCGATGATCAGACTTGTCCTGACACCATCCCCCCCGGCTGCACAGCCATTCACTGGGAAGCTCAGTATGCTGCTGTTGCTCCTCCTCCCCTCAGCTCTTATACAGCTGAGAACACAGGGAATGTGATCACTTATAAAAAAAAAGGAAAAAGAGGTATTTAATTTTTTTTTTTATATCTATACAAAAATGTTTTGCCTTTCATTTTTATTTTAAATTGAATGGGTTATTTTACAAGGTGATCATTTACAATCACTTTAATGCAGCTTCCTGTGATGGTGTAGTGATAACGCTGCACTGCTCCTGAATTCAGAGTTGCCACTCATGAAAAAAATGTTTTGGGGCGTGGCTATAAGCATTGTCACTGCAGATTCCCAAACCTTTAGCTTGTTAATCAGCACCTGGCCACACCTACTCCCTCCTTCCTGTGTTGACAGAACTGCCTCTATTGCTGACCCCCAGCCCAATGTGAGCTGCAGTGCCAGGGAGAGGGAGCATGTGATATACAAATGAAGGAGGATTTGGCTCACTCAGGAAAAGTAAAGGAAGTTTGTGGTTTACTTTATGTGGCTTGTGCATCACTTAGTAACTGTATTTGGGTCTTGTGGGGCACTTTACCGAATTAAAAAGAAATTCTAGGCTTTAAAAACCTCAAACATTTGATGCTAACAAATCCTGCAACTATGCTAAAGTCAGAAAATGAAATCAGTTTATCTTAGGCCTCATGCACACAGGACACTTTTACAGCAGCTGTTTTTAGCTTCAGACGTTTTTTCCTACAGTCAATAAACTCTCCATCATGTTATCCTATGTGTTCTCGCACACATAGGCTGTTATCAACTGTTTTTAGCTGGGGCGTTTTTGAGCTGTAAAAAACCCAAGACCAGTGGGTTCTGAGAGACGTTTTCAGATGTAAAAATGCTCAAATGCTCAAAAATGCCGCTCACCAATGTTTTTGGACGTTTTAGATCCATCGAGGAAAATAAAACGCTCAAAAACGCTCAAATATGCTAGGGCAACAACGCTGAAAAAAGCTGAAAAACTCACTACAAAGCTACTGATGTTTTTTAACTGCCTGTGCGGATGGAGACTAAATCTCATTCTATGTAATACTGTGAACCTTAAGTTGCGACAGTTCCTCTCGTGTTGTGCATGGATCTGCTTCCTAACGCAAGTGTTGTATAATATTGGACTTCTGTGTTTGATAAGTGCCTATGAGAAACTTTTTGGCACTAACCCATAGATGCCCCAGGCATTCTGTAGATGGGAGGCCTCAAGAAGCTTGTATGGAGTGTGATTGGGAATAGCAACCCGCTTTACGGAGAGACAATCCAATTGTGTTCCTAGATCATCAGACAGATCATAAATGGTTTGTCTCAACACTCTTAATTGATACATTTGCAAGGGAGCTTGTTCTTTTGAAAACAACAAACCTACTGGCCAGATCATCTGGTAAAAAATAAAATAAAAAAGCCTATAGAGGAAAACGAATGCAGCCATCACATCTAAGATCTGCTAGGCTGCAATATAATAAATGTTTAATACTTCTTTAAGCACATCAGAAGGCGGCCATACACGACTTTTAACAACAGAGCCTTGTAATAGGTCAAGTAAAATCCCTATAATTTTTTTCTACAAAACAGTCATTTACCAGATAATTAATGCAATCATGATGTATTCGTGTGTGGGTGTTAAGGACCTAAGGCCTCTTCTGATTGCTCTGTGGTTATTGTGGGTCATGAAAACAGGCTTTTGTTTACTGTGGAA
The DNA here is from genome assembly GCA_018402905.1 of Glandirana rugosa. NCBI lineage: Eukaryota > Metazoa > Chordata > Amphibia > Anura > Ranidae > Glandirana > Glandirana rugosa. Next base: position 951,523 of record BLSH010559290.1, read on the forward strand.
TATACTAGATCACTTTCTTCTGAATTTAGAAAACAAAGCAGCCCCTCAGCACTATGTATATCTCAGGACCACAACTAAAAACAGCACTCAGGTCTAATTTCTGAGAGGGACAGAGATAGAAATGAGGCATGTGAGTCACAGGCCTGTCTAGAGTATCAAAGCATCGTTTAAATGACTTTAGTCCCTCTAGGTAGAAGAAATATACAAAAGACATCATACATGTGATATGGTTTATATATACTGCAATTACAATTAACAAAATTGTACGTTTATCCTTGGCTTTGATATACATAGGAGCTTAAAGCGTAACCTCACCCAAAAGGGGAAGTTACGCTTATCTGCCTCCTTTCCACCCTCCTCGTTACGTGTTGGCATTTTAAATTTAAATGGGGAGAGCAGGTACCTGATTTTGACACTTCCGGTCAGATCACTGTGGTGATCCGAGCAAAAATGTACCCCCTCTCTCCCCCTCAGCCTTCTGGAACACATCACCATGAAACATCCACAATGCGCAGCAATCGGCTTCCCACACTAAAGATGTTGGCGCCAAGGACCAAAAGAGCTGGCTCGGGTGAGGATCATGCTGGATCCCTGGACAGGTAAGTGTCCTATTATTAAAAGTCAGCAGCTACATTTATAAATCGCTCTGGGAACCACCCCCACCCATAAGTATGCACTAACAGCCCTGAAGAAGGGGAAGTCCCCCGAAACACATTGGCTCGATGTACATGTTTATATTTTCAATACACATTTTGTGAAACCTACATCAAGAGTTGCATTTTTCTGGACACCAGGCTCTCCTTCCTCCTCACATAAGTCTTCTCTCTGAAATGACCACATGGGCCTATCAGAGAGGTAGCAGTCCAAGCCCCTAAGAAGGTCCACCACCACCATCCACTGTTGGGCTTAACCAACTGGAAATTATTCCCACCTCACTGCCCACAGAACCTTTTGCAGTGTGAAGCTAGTGTAGTGTTTGTTTAGTTTCAGTGTAGTGTGAGTATAGTGTAGTGTCAGTGTAGTGTGAGTATAGTGTAGTGTCAGTGTAGTGTTTGTGTAGTGTCAGTGTAGTGTGAGTATTGTGTAGTGTCAGTGTAGTGTTAGTAGTGTCAGTGTAAAGTGTTAGTGTAGTGTCAGTGTAGTGTGAGTATAGTGTAGTGTCAGTGTAGTGTGAGTATAGTGTAGTGTCAGTGTAGTATGAGTATAGTGTAGTGTCAGTGTAATGCTTGTGTAGTGTCAGTGTAGCCCGCTGTTGGGCTTAACCCACTGGAAATTATTCCCACCTCACTGCCCACAGAACCTTTTGCAGTGTGAAGCTAGTGTAGTGTTTGTTTAGTATCAGTGTAGTGTGAGTATAGTGTAGTGTCAGTGTAGTGTTTGTGTAGTGTCAGTGTAGTGTGAGTATAGTTTAGTGTCAGTGTAGTGTGAGTATTGTGTAGAGTCAGTGTAGTGTTAGTAGTGTCAGTGTAAAGTGTTAGTGTAGTGTCAGTGTAGTGTGACTATAGTGTAGTGTCAGTGTAGTGTGAGTATAGTTTAGTGTCAGTATAGTGTGAGTATTGTGTAGTGTTAGTAGTGTCAGTGTAGTGAATTATTTTAACACTGTGTCAACCACTTGCTTCTTGAGGATGTACAGCCATTACTTGATTCTGATGTTGGTTCTGAGATTGAGGAAGGGAGCAATGTGAGCCTACAGAGAGGGGATAACACTTATGAACACTGATAACAAATTGGCAGTCATGTTTCCCCATGAACTTGAGTGTACTGTAATTTGGCTTCTTCACATAAGGCTTGTTCACTGTGGTGCAAAACTTTTGTTATTTCCATCCAAAATCTGCCAAAGAAAAATTAGAATTTATTAAAAAAATCTCTAATCTTGTTCCAAATGCACTAAAATTTGGCCTCATCATACAGACTGGCTCCCCAATCCATTGTTTACAAAACAAAGAAAGCTTGCAGGGAAAATCTATTTATTTATTTTTTCTTTATATATGTCAGTTTTGCTGCAGAATGTTCTATACACGGTACAGATGGGCCCCTTTCATACCAGTGCGACCTGAAAGTCGCACGATTTTGCAGTGATTTTTGCCGCAATTTTGAAGTGATTTTGACGCAACTTTAAGCAATGCCTGTGTAATCTTGAGGTCAATGAACCTTAACTTGCATCCAAGTCGGACCAAAGTAGTGCAGGGACTACTTTGAAGTCGCTGCAACTTGAAGTCGCACAGATATGAATGGTACTCATTGGAAATGATGGGGTACAACTTGTCATGCGACTTTGCAGTCCCAATTCGCAGGACAAGTCACACAAGTGTAAAAGGGGCCTAAGGGGACCCCCCAGTCACTATATTTAAAGGAATTTTTCATTTTTGTTTCACTTTAAGCATCATTAACCACTTCAATACTATGCACTTAAAACACTTTACTACCAGACCAATTTTCAGCTTTCAGTGCTGTTGCGCTTTGAATGACAATTGCGCGGTCGTGCGACGCTGCACCCAAACAGATTTTTTATCATTTTGTTCCCCAGACCATCATTTCACAAAATTCACGTATCATAACTTCACCAATTACTACGAATTTCACTTTGTTTTTACTTTTTAAGGAAATTTATATCACTGACCCCCCAGGGGAATCCGGGGAAAATGTGAACACACTGAACAGGACGCTTAACCCTGACGTTTCAGCGTACTGTTCAACATGGGGTAGTAAAGGTTACTCATGGTAAGTATAGACACGCTGAAGTTCAACGTCGCTGAAGTTTCATCAGGGACGTGATGAAACCAGGCTGAACCTACGTTCAATTCCAAGTAACTGGAGTTCTAATGTG
>BLSH010559290.1:954701-965374 GCA_018402905.1 Glandirana rugosa
TCATTCCCTGGTGGTCTAGGGTGGCATCTGAAGGTGGCACTGAGTGAAGGTGGACCTGAGCAGTATGTCACTTACCTGGTGGTCTAGGGGGGTCTCCCTGGTGGTCCAGATCGGCTCCCTGGTGGTCCCTGGTCGGCTCCCTGGTGGTCCTGGGTGGGCACATCCCTGGGCAGGCTCCCTGGTGGTCTAGGGTGGCGATCCGAGGGAGGGCTGTGCTGATAAATCATCAGCACAAACCCTCCCTGTCAGGGATGCAGCCGATCGGCTCTCCCCTCATCAGGTCTGCAGACCTGAGTACAGGAAAGCCGATAAACGGCTTTCCTGTATTACACTGTGACCAGCCGTGATTGGTCACGGCTGGTCACATGGTAAAGTGCTTCGGATCGAAGCACTTTACCGAGATCGGCATTGCGGGGGGTCAGACTGAGCCCCCACACCACCGATCGCCGCGATGCGCGCCCCCCCGGGCGCGCGGCGGCTTGTTATCCTGAAGACGTCATATGACGTCCAGTCAGGATAACTCAGCCACTTCCCGGCCGTCATTCTGCATACGGCGGTCGGGAAGTGGTTAAAATCACTGCTCATTTAAAAAGCATATTTTTTAAACTTTCTTGATTGATACATGTCCCCAGGGCAGTTCCCCAGCCCCCATACAATTTTTATGGCCAATAACTTGCATATAAGCCTTGAAAATGGAGACTTTTGATTTTTCGAGTTCTGGTCCCATAGGCTTTAACCACTTGCTTACTGGGCACTTAAACCCCCCTCCCGCCCAGACCAATTTTATGCTTTCAGCGCTGTCGCATTTTGAATGACAATTTCGCGGTCCTGCGACGTTGCACCCAAAAAAAAATGTTATAATTTTTTTCCCACAAATAGAGCTTTCTCTGTGTATATTGATTGGTTTGCGCAAAAGTTATCGCATCTACAAACTATGGGAATTGATTTATGGCATTTTTCCTATTTTTTTTTTTACTAGTAATGGCGGCGATCTGCGATTTTTATCGGGACTGCGATATTGGGGCGGACATTTTTGACACTTTTTTGGGACCAATGGCCTTTATACAGCGATCACAAATTTAAATGTCCACTGATTACTGTATAAATGTCATTGGCAGGGAAGGGGTTAACACTAAGGGGGCAGTGAAGGGGTTAAATGTGTTCCCTGCATGTGTTCTGGTCGGGACATAACAGATCTAACTGATCCCAGTGCCAGGGATCAGTAGATCTGCTATGTCCTCCTTCACAGAACGGGGAACCGCCGATATTGAGTCAGCCCAACCCGCGGGCACGCCCACACAGCGTGCGGCGGCTGCGACAGTGCGCCGCTGCAGGCTGTGAGTGCACTTGGGGAGCGCCACCAATGTCCATGGACATCCACCCGGCAATTGGGATCCGCGCTGTAGCTGTCTTTCGGCTATAGCGTGGATCTGAAGGGGTTAATAAGGCTCTGGGTTCTGGTTTGCACTTTGTTATGGAGTTCTGGTGTAGAACAGAACCCAGGGGTGTTCTGCCTTCACTATTAGTCACTTATCCAAAGTCCATCTAAGTTTACTAGTCCATCTAACACTACCCTCAGGTTGACAATGCTGCTGTCCAAGGGCAGCTATGCTGCTTCTCCATAGATACAGTGAAGGAATGAATGTAGCCACCCTAAGACAAAACTTATATTACTGGCAGAATCCCCAGGTGAAAATAAAGGAAACAAAAGCCTAAAAAAGCCACCACGTCTAAGGACTGGTAAGCTGCAATATATGTATATTTTGAGTGTTTGCTTTAGGTATGCTTTATTAAAGCTAACAAAACACTGGGCAGGGACCCAGAGAGCATTTAAAACCTGAAAGATGTTGCAATACTTTTTCTCTTCTGAAAGGAAGCAGTTACCCTCTATCTATAAAAATGTTATATTTTTACAATAATTCACTTACTGTTACATCAGCCATACTTTGGATCTCCTTAATAGCATAATGTCCCTTTGAAATGAATAGTTTGGGACTTGTTTGGGAAAGAAAAAAGAGGTATAGTCTGTGTTAGTTTTTTTTCTACAGAATCGTAAATTAAAAATTGTCTGCTATGGACAATTTCACTTCAGTTTTGTTTTTGTTCTGTTTTTTTCTTTTTTGTGTCTTTATGTCTAGAGCAAAAACAATTTTATTTTTTATTCCTTTTCACATCCTGACCTTAAAAAGTACAATAAACGTTATAGTATATTGTTCCCATGTGAAAACACTGCAGATTATATGAAAGCTAGAAATTAATAAAAATGGCTTTTAAAACTGTCCAATTTCCAGCTCTCAGTCTTTTACAGCTTGAGGTCCACGGAAAGGAGAGATGTCTTGCCTTGTCATCACACCTGTAATCACAAAGGGGCTGGATTGTGAAAAAAACATAGCAAGAATGGAGAAATATAATAATGTGAATATGCCATTTTTTTCAATGCCGAGTTCATTGCAATGGACTGTGATGGAGGTGTGGGTGGAACAGAACACACCCAGAGAGCAGGAGTGGTGACAGGCTTCTTTATTGAGAAACTGGGCCCAGAGAGTTGGGCAAGAATAGGTTCTCAAGGGCTGTATGGGCACAGACCAAAAAATGGGTCAATCTGGCACAACAAGGGTAAAGTCCACTGACACAGGGCAGTAATGCGGGCACAGAAAGAGGTAAGTCCAGCACTCAGAGCAGTAATGTGGCACAACAAAGGGTTAAGTGCAGCACACAAGGCAGTGATCAGGGCACAACAGGTTAGGCAGCAGTAGTATGGCAAGGGTCAGGTGACTCACCAACTGACAACAAGCTCAGCCAAAGGGGATCCAGATAGCATGGCAGGGATATGATGTCCAGAGGGCAACTGAAAGGTCGAAATAGTCCACTCCATGCAATAGGTGCAGCCGATAGGGAACAGCAAGTCACAGGAGTCTCAGTGTCTAGAAAGGTGGACACAGTCCATGCAGGCAGCAGTTCTAAACATCTTCTAGTCTTCTTCCAGTGGAACCTCCATACATGTTTCCCTGTGTCAATCACTGGGGGAAGCTCTGAATAGTCTGACCCCTTTCTTTGAGCACAGGTCTGCTATATTGTACCTTGAGATCGGCACAGACCTCAGCCCAAATTGCCGAGGCAGAGGTTTCTGGCTATCCTGGTACAAAATCCAATGAATTCTGTGCCCCCTGGTGAGAAAGAATACCTAACTCCAGACCCTCTGTTTGGGTACAGGAACCCACTAATCAATTAGGTAGATCAGATAATGTATTGACACACTGCTTACTGATTAGTTATCATGTAACAAATATTATTTTTAGAAGTTTTTTTATTTCACAAAATCTAAAATTTCTGATCTATGTTACATGGACCAAAACCTGTCTAGCTGGGACTTGTGGTTCACCCCTATTTTGTTTCTGCACCTTTACCTGTACCTTGCTACAAATAAACTCAATACATTGGATTTAGAGTGCCGCTGTCCAGCCTTTTCTTCATGTTCTGATCTATGTTATATGGACCAAAACCTGTCCATGCAGCATTTTCGGCAGCGCACATCAGAAGGCACATTGTGCTGCTATTTAGAAACATTGGTACAAACCATTGGATTGAACAGGCCCTTAAACTCTCTCAATCAAAAATGTTTTTTTTAATTCCGCATGCTGCTAGAATTAGGAAATAGATAGAAATGTATATTATACTTACATTTATAGTTACATTTTTTTTTACATTTCTTCAGTCGCTCCCTGGTTTGTTGCCTAGGCCAAAACCATGTCATACATCCCAAGAGTCTTCATGGGCATTTTTTACTTTTTTTTTTCTGGAGGAGGGGCTTTCTTAGCTAAGCACATCCTCCTGCCTACATGTCTTACCTAAGGGCAGATGGATTCCAGGAAGTAAATGCACCATGAAAACATCTGCCCTTATACAAGATGGTCATGGCTAGAAATGCTGGGGGGGGGGGGGTGATTTCTGAACAAAATAAAGAATGGAGACATGGATGGATTGGGAGAATTTCCTTTGAATATTAAAAATGAATTAAATAACGTTTTCCATTTGTGGTGTTAAGATACAATTTGGTCCACTTTAATGTTGCTAGCAATTCGTTATGGGCTCATTTAAAGTATAACAGATGTGGCAATAAATGTTGGGCTACCATTTATTACTATGTGGATTCAAATGTGCTGCATTTGGAAATGATCCCAGTTGAATGGTACCTGCAGCACACGGGACTCTTCAATATGGGCTGCAATTTAGCCCATATACAGTTTAAACATATGCGCTTCTTTTGAACTCAATTAATTCTGTATTTTGTTTTATCCCTTTGCAAAATGCAGACTATTAAAACCAGTGTGAACAAGCCCACTGCTAAATCTTTATTTAGCATTTCCCTCTGGATACTGCAATTTACTGAGAACACATTAAGCTACATTTTGGTTTATAGCCTTTATACATGACTGCATTATAACTCAGCAAGATGAAGACCCTTATGAAAACAGTATGACTATTTTAAATTAAAATATATCTTCTTCTATGCATTTATTCTTAGCATATGGTATTTGTTGTTACTTTCTTTAACCACTTGCTTACTGGGCACTTAAACCCCCCCTCCTGCCCAGACCAATTTTTGGCTTTCAGCGCTGTCGCATTTTGAATGACAATTGCGCAGTCGTGCAACGTTGTACCCAAACAAACTATTTATAATTTTTTCCCCACAAATAGAGCTTTCTTTTGGTGGTATTTGATCACCTCTGTGGTTTTTATTTTTTGTGCTATAAACAAAGAGCGACAATTTTGAAAAAAGAACAATATTTTTACTTTTTGCTATAATACAAATCCGAAGAAAAAAAAAAATGATTCATCGGGTTTGGCCAATATATATTTTTGGTATAAAAAAATCGCAATCGGCATATATTGATTGGTTTGCGCAAAAGTTATCGTGTCTACACACTATGGAAATTGATTTATGCCATTTTTATTTATTTATTTATTTTTTACTAGTAATGACAGCGATCTGCGATTTTTATCGGGACTTTGATATTGGGGCGGACATGTTGGACATTTTTTGGGACCAATGACATTTATAGAGCAACCCGAAATTTAAATAACCACCGATTACTGTATTAATGTCATTGGCAGTGAAGGGGTTAACACTAAGGGGGCAGTGAAGGGGTTAACTGTGTTCCCTCATTGTGTTCTAACTGTATGGGGGCTGGGCTGGCCGGGACATAACAGATCTTACTGATCCCGATCACAGGGATCAGTAGATCTGCCATGTCCCCCTTCACAGAACGGAGAACCGCCGTGTTTACATCGGCAGTTCCCCGTTCTGCAGCTCTGACAGGCGATCGTGGGTCACGAGCGGACATCGAGTCCGCCCGACCCGCGTGCATGCCCACGCGGCGGCCTAGCGCGTGCGCCCCCGCCTGTGAGTGTGTGCCAGGAGCGTGCACAGGGGCGGACGTCCATGGACGTCGTCCCGGGAATTCAGATCCATGCTGGAGCCGTACTGTGGCAATAGCGCGGATCCGGAAAGGTTAATAATGCTCACAGACATAATCTGTCACACATTTCCCCTTAGAGTGTCAGAAAAGCCTAACACTAACTATTCTTAAAAAGTTCCCTCTGCCCTCGTCCTACCTATCCTGCATACCCTGTGTAAAAAAGGTTTGCATACTTACCTCTTTTTACTCCAGTTTGGTCGTGTGATCATGCAGTTCCTGCTCCCCTGTGTAACCCTCCAGGCTGTCTCCCATTCTACGTTAGCTAATAAGTTCCAAAACAGTACTTGGTCTGTAAAACATAAAACATACTGAACACGTGTGGAAAAAGTGATGGGTCTCAGTGTTGAGATATTAGAGTATATGGGTGACCAGCACACAAGAATAAGTCATTCATTCCATATTCAACAGCACTATAAACCCATTCTTGCCAACTGTCTAGGTTTATGTCAGTAGATACTGTCCTCCATTATCTGTGTCTTGCTGGTTCTGGAATGCCCTCTGTTCCAGTATTGGCACTAAATCTATGTCAGCACTGTCATTGTCACTGTCATCGTAGAGTGATGTTCAGCCCAACATTGCATACGCAGGTTTGGCATTGACGTGTTTGAGTCTGTTAGTGGCATGACGCAGCATATGGGGGCATCTCTCAGGTAAATGACCTCTGAGCTCTAATGCTTGGGGAATTCCTAGTTCCAGTGACACCAACAATGGGGCATATTGCTACTTCCTCTGACACCAGTGCAGAAGAATATGTTAACTTCTATTGACATCAACGGTGGAGAATATTCATCATCCCACTAACATCAGTGCTGGGATATTTTTATTCTATGGACACTGGTGCTGGTGCATTTTTATTTTATGAACACAGGTGCTGGGGCATTTTTATTTCATGAACACAGGTGCTGGGGCATTTTTATTTCATGAACACAGGTGCTGGGGCATTTTTATTTCATGAACACAGGTGCTGGTGCATTTTTATTTTATGAACACAGGTGCTGGGGCATTATTATTTTATGAACACAAGTGCTGGTGCATTTTTATTTTATGAACACAGGTGCTGGGGCATTTTTATTTTATGAACACAGGTGCTGGTGCATTTTTATTTTATGAACACAGGTGCTGGGGCATTCTTATTTTATGAACACAGGTGCTGGGGCATTTTTATTTTATGAACACAGGTGCTGGTGCATTTTTATTTTATGAACACAGGTGCTGGGGCATTCTTATTTTATGAACACAAGTGCTGGTGCATTTTTATTTTATGAACACAGGTGCTGGGGCATTTTTATTTTATGAACACAGGTGCTGGGGCATTTTTATTTTATGAACACAGGTGCTGGGGCATTGCTACTCCTTTTGATAACAATCTTGGGGATTGCTTCCTCCCAGAGACATCAATGTCAGAGTTCTCTTCTTCCCACTGGCAACAACATTGGGACATTTTTCCTCCCAGTGAAGATGGACACTCAGGCATTCTACTCTATACTGTGGTTTATTTTCCTTACTGCATACTACCCCAGGTTACACACTTTGCTATCCATTCTATTCTGTTGTCTAATCTTAGGTTAGCAAGACAGAAGACTGCATTTGTTGTCACATGCCCTTGTGTGGTCAAACAGGCACACTTTTATTGTAGCTGTAAAGTCAGAATTCAATTATTTGATGGAAATGTATAGTGCTGGATTACATATTACAGTTTAGGCTCATGTAAAATAAGTGATTGTGTAATTTGCCACAACCTGTGAACACGTAACAGGATCCTTAACAGACCACTTACTCTTTCCTATGAAGTTGCTCACTCGCTGGCCGGATTAGCAAGGGTCCGGCCTTGCTGCTTCCTCACTAGTGAGTAAAATTCGACATTATTCTGTGTTAGCAAGGGAGCAGTTCCACTAATGAAAATGGTTTCTCTACATTGGTGAGTGTGTTGCTAGCAGAAGAATGGCCAATTAGACATAGCCCTAACTATTAAGTAGGTGTCCCTTGGTGTTTAGTTAAATCTAATTTTATTAAAATTGTAGAAAATACAGAAAAATATAGGAATAGAAGCATGATTTAAGTTGTCTCAGTTAGGTATAAGCAATGAGAGCCAACATATAAAGATGAAAACAAAGGAAGAAATTTACATTAAGTATTTTTAGTTACAGAGTACAATGAATTAAATAACACAAATTTGCACAGTAGCTTCTCATAGGTAAGCCTAAAAGACGTACAACTAAGGAACATGTATGTGAGTTCAATAAATTGAGTAGATTTAGGTAGGTCACAGCAGGAGAGTATTACACTGTATGGGGAAAGGAACCTGATCTTATTATGTCAAAGAGAGTATGGGATAAGTGGGTTTTTACTCCAGTGAGGAAATGCCCCTTGGTGTTTTGACTTGGGACCTTACAAAAACGATATGCTGGATTGTTCTTCAGATATGAAAATTGTTACTGTCTGCATTTCCTGGCTTTAAGTGTAAATCTGCTTTAGCAAAGAAGATTATAGCATGGATGTGATTATATTTGTTACAGGAGACATTTTCTAATGTCAAGGGCAAGAAACAAATAAGAATGTGAACACGTTTTTGGGTAAGAGATTTGAATCCAAAGCTGGCTAATGAGATGATAATACAGCCTTAAAGCGAAACTAAACCCATTGATTTAATGGTTTTAGAAAACAGTTACATTCCCGGCATGCCAGGAATACTAACTTTCACATTTGCTTGTCTTCTAAACCAAACTGTCAAACCATCAAATGGCTGGTGTCATAACGAATCACATGTGCAGCACCATGGCAGTTGCAGATCAAGCAGAGGCTACAATGGCAGCCTCCTTGGCTGAAAAGGATAGAAGGGTCTCCTTTTCCTTAAAAGAGATGTATGGGATTTTTTTTTTTCACACTCATACTTACCTAGGTGGATGCACCATCGGTCCGATGCTGCATCTGCCCCTGTCGGTTCTAATACTGAGAACCAAACGATCAAACATCGCCGGTCGCTCAGTTCTCATGGCTCCCTGAGCAGAGAGCTGGTGACTGTCACCCTGCCCCTCGCTCACTGGAGCACAGTCACCAGCTCTCTGCTCAGGGAGCCATGAGAACTGAGCGACCGGCGATGTTTGATCGTTTGGTTCTCAGTATTAGATGGATGAATAACTCCTGTGCATGTGCATGAGTAACATTGGCAGTGGCTATTCAAGATGGGCACCTGGAAGAAGCCGGGGAGAATTTGTGCCTTTAGTTTCACTTTATCTCACTAATTTAACTGTTTCCCAAAATAGTAACATTCAAGATATGCTTCTGGTGACAACTGTAACAGTTGCCAGTCTGTTTATGGCAACTCTTAACCAAACTTTCAAGCCTTCAAATAGCTTGTGTCATAGATGATCTCTTGTGCAGCACCATCAGGCCCAGACTGGCCATAGGGCACACCGGGGCATTTGCTGGGGCCCCTGGGCCTCATCTTCTGGCGGGAGCCACTTGTTGGTGACCAGGCTATGCGACTGGAGGTGAGCAGCATCCACGGCACTGGCACTGTATCAAAATGTACACCATGCTGTAGAGAAGGACGCTTGCTCTATGTGGAACCAGTGGTGTCTCTCTCCAACTGATGCTGACCATGGCCGCTGCTTGCCTCCTGTTGTGTGGCCATGCCTGTGTCTCCTGTCCCGGTGTAAAAGATCTGTATCTGGATTCAGGCAACACAGACTGAGCGCTGAGCTGCATCCAAAGAGGTAACTGAACTCAGTTAACATCTTACATGCCAAATATTTGACAAGGACACAGGTACGACACAAATTTGGGCACCTTAATAGCCAAGCAGGGACACAGTCATGAGTCATCATATTAACAGTGGAGATGCAAGATTTCACAGCAGCTGTAGCATGAAGATCGGGTGTGGGGGGGTTAGGAACCTGTCAGTGGAGGGAGGGGGTGGAATTTGTGGGGGTTGGGGGATCTGTCAGTGGGGGTTGGGGGTCAGGTGTTGGGTGGTGAAGGTCTGTGTGCGTGAGGTGGTGGTTGGGGGAGGGGGGTCTTTCAGTGGTGGAAGGGGGCAGTATTTGGTGTGGGGGGAAGGAGGTTCTGTCAGTGGGGGTTGGGAGTCTTTTAGGGGGGCGGGGGAAGGCTTTGGTGGTGTTTATGTTGCAGTGCGGGGGACTGACTCTGTGGGTGTACATACACTATATTATTATTAAATAGGGTTTATATAGTGCCAACAGTTTGCCCAGCGCTTTACAATATTAGGACAGACAGTGCAATTACAATACAATTCAATACAGGAGGAATCAGAGGGCCCTGCTCATTAGAGCTTACAATCTAGAAGGAAGGGTCAAGAAATACGAAAGGCCAATAACTGTGGGGGGTGAGCTGATGAAAAAAATAAAAGTGTAGTTGTTAGGTGGAGGCAGGATAGGCTTCTCTGAAGAGAAAAGTTTTCAGGGATCGCCTGAGAGTGGATAGATTTGGGGGCAGTCTGACAGATTGGGGTAGGGAATTGCAGAGGATGGGAGAGGCTCGGGAGAAGCCCTGGAGGTGAATATGGGAGGAGGTGATGAGGGAGCTGGAGAGCAGGAGGTCTTGGGAGGAACGATGAGGATGATTAGGTTGGTATTTTGAGACTAGGTTAGTGATGTAGCTGGGAGCAGAGTTGTGGATGGCTTTGTAACTTATTGTTAGTATTTTTAATTTAATTTCTTGGGCGAGTGGCAGCCAATGGAGGGATTGGCAGAGAGGAGTAGCAGACGCTGAGCGGTTTGTAAGGTGGATGAGTCTGGCAGCAGCATTCATGATGGACTGAAGGGGGGATAGTCTATTTAACCACTTTCCAACCAGGCCAATTCTGACATTTCTCTCCTACATGTAATAATCATTGTTTTTTTTCTAGAAAATTACTCAGAACCCCCAAACATTATATATATATTTTTAGCAGAGATCTTAGGGAATAAAATGGTGGTCATTGCAACTTTTTATGTCACGCGGTATTTGCACAGCAATTTTTCAAATGCGTTTTTTTTGGAAAAAAAAGTTTTATGAATTAAAAAAAAAAACAGAACAGTAAAGTTAGCCCAGTTTTTTTGTATATTGTGAAAGATAATGTTACGCCGAGTAAATAGATACCCAACATGTCACGCTTTAAAATTGCGCCCACAATTTATCTGATAGGGGGGAAGTCAGGTAGTACTTACGACGACGGTCTGAGTAGGTGGAATG
>BLSH010559290.1:975814-987265 GCA_018402905.1 Glandirana rugosa
ATTGAATCCGGTGCGTCCCGGCATATAGTTTTGGTGTAGGTTCTAATCCACAAGATCTATTGTATCCGGATTATAGAGGTTTTTATATTCCATAAGGTTGGGCAGGTGGGGGGGCGGGTGGCAGTTGAAGTAGAGGGGTGGGTATAACATCGGGACCCCCCGACCTACGTACTTCTATATATCTCCGTATGTAAAAGTCATAGTATTCTCGACCTTCTTGAGAATTTGTTTTTGATACTCACGGTACAGTCTTCAAAAAAAATGTTGTCAGTCGTAGAGTGTGTCTAATCTCTATGTCATTTCCCATGGTTTATACATAAGGTTCATACGATCTCCAGGTTGACCGATTAGATCCAAATATGTGTCGAATTGATGATCTATATATCTTCATGCATCCAGCCCCCCAGGGCTACAATATGGGTGGGGAGATGAAGTTGACGGTGGGCGGGGGGGTGGACGGGTTGGAATACCTTATATTTTTGGAGATAGTAGGCCTATGTTATCTAGAACACCTAATCTTGGATGTGGTTTTGATATACGGCCCTGCGTGGCCTAAGTTATGGCGACCTTGACTGTATTGTCGCCACCTTGTTATGGTTTTGTCTAATGAATAACATCATTAAAAATATTTTTTCAAAAAAAAGTACATATAAACATGCCATTCAGTACATTAATTCCTTTTTTACATATCATTTCTCCACATTGCATGTAGACCAGCAGCAATGACAATCTCTGGGTTTTTTTGTGATTGGAAATGCTTTCAGCAGAAGAGGATTCAGTGAGTTTCAGCTTGGGGGGGCCACAGCAGTGAAATGAGAACTTTGTGGCAATCTGTTGAATAGGGAGCTTTAGCTTGACTGTTGCCTGAACACTGCAAATGACAGTTGGACAGCCAAATTCCACCCAATCATTTGCATGTGAAGTCGTTTTGTTCAGTTCACTGAATTGGCCCTGTTACTCTAGAGGTGCTTAGCAGGGTAACAACAACCTTCTAAATGCTTCCTTTAGAAGCCACCATGAATCCAATCTAAGGCTTCCTTCACACAAGGTTGTATGAATAAGTGTTTCCAACACTATGATTGATTTTCAGCCACCATTGCTCAGCATCTAGTATGAACTGCAGCCTTGAAGAAATAGAGGAAGACTCAGAAAATGTAAGTAAGAATACATGTTGAGCTCCTTCATTTGAAGCCCATATAAGCTCAGCCCAATAAAAGCTGGTTACGTTTAAAGCTGAACTTCAGGCAAACAGCTAAATACCCAGATTAATTACATATATGAGACCTATTTTACCTGCCACAGGTTTTGTAATTCTGTTCATCCAGTCCTAAGATTTCCAATGTTTTTCCACAAAGTACAACCTAATCTGGTGCAGTTAAAAGAGATTTTTAGTTTTTGGCTTCACTATAATCAGCCTGTGACTGGAGAGTGAAAGGAGAAGCCACAGACTGATGAGCTCATCTCTCTGCTGCTATCAGCAGGTTTCTTGTTAGCGCATGGTCACTGCAACACATCTGATTGGCTCCTTGTGCTGCTTCTCCCTCCCCTGTCTGAGCTATGCTGCAATGGGACTGCAAGAATCTGATGCCAAGTCAAGTTCAGGTAATGAACATTTGATGATGTATTCATGAATACAGAGCTGCACTACTTTGTGTCTTTTATATATGCCTGGAGCTCAACTTTAAAGTGGTTGTCAAGTCTAAAAAGTTCATTATGAAATGCTTACCTTAGATCGACACTGTAGCAGCGGTCCCCGAGCACCACTGTGACCGGCAACATGCTGTCTCCGTCGTCTTCCGGGATCCCGGGCTCTGACCAGTCACAGCGCGGATTCCAGCGCTGTGATTGGCAGGAGCCGCGCTGACGTCACTCCTGCGCATGTGCACCGGAGCCGTCATTTACGACAAACTTCAGTCGGGCCGTTTCTTCACTGTGCATGTGTCGATGATGTCGGCACATACAGATACAGATATTCCCAGGACCTACAGGTAAGCCTGAATATAGGCTTACCTGTAGTTTAAAGTGGTTGTCATGACTTGGCAACCACTTTAAGCTGAATGAAGAAAAGGTGCTTTATTGCTAGTTGCATAAACGCACATGAACCATTGAAAACTTATTTTCATTAGCTAGGTAGGTATGGTGCAGACTCAGTTTAATTAGCCACTGTATGTAACTTCCTTTTAAGAAACGTGATTGTACAAAATAATAGATGGTATTTATAGATGGTGTGTATATATAAATATTACAAGCTTTGCACTTGTCATATGGACATTCATCAGATTACATAAGGATGCAAGCTTTAGGCAATTATATATAATTCTGCTGTTCCCAAAACTCATTTTTGGGATGGAACTTAGTTTGTTGGTTAGGGCACACAGAGACATCCTATAGAGATAATGTTAATTACAAAGTGTGCCTGCTCAGTAAACTATTGCTTTATTAAACTAAAATAATACATTTAGGGCTGATCATATTTTTATCAAAAGCCTAGAGCATTGCGTATGTTTATATCATTTCTCCTCACTTATTTCATATGTTGTATATACAGGGTGGGCCATTTATATGGATACACGTTAATAAAATGGGAATGGTTGGTGATATTAACTTCCTGTTTGTGGCACATTAGTATATGTGAGGGGGGAAACTTTTCAAGATGGGTGGTGCCATTTTGAAGTCTGCCATTTTGAATACAACTTTTGTTTTTTCAATAGGAAGAGGGTCATGTGACACATCAAACTTATTGGGAATTTCACAAGAAAAACAATGGTGTGCTTGGTTTTAACGTAACTTTATTCTTTCATGAGTTATTTACAAGTTGCTGACCACTTATGTGCTCAATGTGCTGCCCATTGTGTTGGATTGTCAATGCAACCCTCTTCTCCCACTCTTCACACACTGATAGCAACACCGCAGGAGAAATGCTAGCACAGGCTTCCAGTATCCGTAGTTTCAGGTGCTGCACATTTTCAGGTGCTGCACATCATGGTCACCACCCATCTTGAAAAGTTTCCCCCCTCACATATACTAATGTGTCACAAACAGGAAGTTAATATCACCAACCATTCCCATTTTATTAAGGTGTATCCATATAAATGGCCCACCCTGTAAGAACAAATCTCCAGCCCATGTTCACAGTTTATTGGTGCTAAAAACAGTTTGTTGAGGAAAGAATGATGGAAATCACAGCTTTGCATAATTTCTGAAATTGCTATCCAGCACTACTTAAAGTAAATGTAAACTACTTAAAGTAAATGTAAACCAGTGAAGTGAACAGCATCAGATGATACACAGGGATGAAGTTAATCTCCCTACATAGGTTTTACATGTATATCTGCTGTCTTCATCTTTATATTCTGTTTAGAAAGTGCACATCATGTTATAGTTTTTCTCTTCCTGGTTAGAACTGCAGTGAAGTCTGGGCATACACCCAAGACAGCTGATTGGAGGAAAGGCACACACCTCCTCTCCTCATAGGCAGAGACTTTCAGCTCTGTTCGTTGAAACGTTCAGCTCTGTGCTAATCTATTTATAGCTCCCTCCCCAACACAAAACTCCTGCTGCTTTTATCATATGTGATGGAGAATTTGTCGGGAGTTATCAGGCTGATAACAGAAGAAGGGGGCAGGAGGCAGCTACGGGACATAGTGCTTTCAAGAGAGATAACAAAACACTGTAGATCTATTAGCCCAGATCAAATGTTAGGAATCAAGTTCACACCCACTTTAATTTTCACATGCTATATTATTTATCCTGATTCACAATTCACGTATTTTACAACCCAATTCCAGAAAAGCTGGGACAAAATCTACATAGAAACAGAATGCAATGATTTGCAAATCTCATAAACCCATATTCACAATAGAAAAGATATCAAATGTTTAAACCAAGAAAATGTACCATTAAAAAAAAATAAGGTCATTTTAACATTGATAGCAGCAACATATTTCAAAAAAGGTTGGGGCAGGGCAGCAAAAAACAAGCAAAGTAATTTTGGCCACAGGTCAAGCATGCAACCTTGCATCAAGCAATTGTGGGTTGTCTCGATAGGGGTTACCACCTGGCCAGGCCAGTAAATCACTCTTTGACCTAAAGCTGGTACAAAAAAATACCAACTAGTGACTAGTAGCCAGATATTTGCTGATAAGCATTGTCAGTGACAAGCTCCCAGCGAATCAGACAACCCTCTAAGCAGTCATGTCATGCACATGACCGCTTGGTGTACATATAGAGGTCTATGAATAGACAATATGCAAATCCCGCATTCAGTTTGTCTTTCTTGGCTCCTGATGACACTGCTTTCCAGAGCTCCCAACTCAGTTAAAGGGACTGGCCTTTTTTTTTAAACCCAAAACATCTTTATTCAAAAGAAAATAGGAAATGCACTGGTTGTTCTTTTTATACCAAATCCTTGTCTCTCATTCCTGCATAGTTGTCCCTCATTTTGGTCTGATGCATAGATCTTTAAATGTACTTAAATATTAATCACTTCAGCCCTGGAAGGATTTACCCTGGAAGGATTTACCCCCTTCCTGACTAGAGCACTTATTGCGATATGGCACTGCGTATACCCATGCTGTGTATATCCCTATCTGGTGGATGCTGTATATACCCCTATCTGGCGATGCTGTATATACCTCTGTCTGGCGATGCTGTATATACCCCTATCTGGTGATGCTGTATATACCCCTATCTGGCGATGCTGTATATAGCCCTATCTGGCGATGCTGTATATAGCCCTATCTGGTGATGCTGTATATACCCCTATCTGGTGATGCTGTATATATACCCCTATCTGGCGATGCTATATATACCCCTATCTGGTGATGCTGTATATACCCCTATCTGGAAATGCTGTATATACCCCTATCTGATGATGCTGTATATACCCCTATCTGGCGATGCTGTATACACTATCTGGTGATGCTGGGCTGTATACTCCTGACACAATGGGTGGATATATATCCATAAGGATATCTATAAGGGGTGGGGCTTATGAGAAGTGGGATGAGGTCAAAAAGGAAGCACGGGTCTGGCGCCCCCATCCTGAAATTTCACCAGCCGCCACTGCATGATATACTACCTTAAACTTTTCATCCAACCATTAAATTATTACATCTGTTTTTTGTTTGTTTTTTTAAAGCCCGTTTAAAGTAGTGTTTGAATAAGTACTTGTTTGATCAATTGTTTTTGGCATATTAATTCCCTATGGTCATACATAATAAGGGCGTGACAGAAGGGTGTCCTTTGCATACATATCTTTTGCTATAATGGTTCACCCTTTCCCAGTTCAGAGCTGGGAGGAATGGTTTTCCACAGTAGCACTGAGCCACCTGTGCTTGAATTTTTGGGGCCTCCAGTCTCCTTACTGATAAGTTAATCAGAATTATCACTGTGAAGGCCTGTACACACAGTACAATTATTGGCCGAAAATGTACGTATTGTACGCCTGTTGTTCGATAATCTAACTGTCAGTACGCTCCATTCGACAGCCGATTTTCAATTATCGTCCAACAAAAGCTGTATAGGCCGACTAGGAAACTTTTCTTTGCCAAAAAGGCGTTGTACGATTTTCAGAAGTTGGACAAACAAAAGTTGCAAGTACAAACACGCATGTTCGGAACCCAGGAACGAGCCGGAAGTGTTCAGTCATGTAAACATGAAATTAGCGGAAGGGGCCCAAAGGGTGACACACGAAAACTGAACTTCCTCTTTATACGCTCATAGTATGTCACTACGTTTGCATTTGTCGAACTATAACTTTACTCCTGTCAGTGCGCTAGACAAAATCACGTACAGCCGATTTTGGGAAAAGTTGGACGTGCAATTGTACGCCATTCGCAGCATGTGTATGAGGCTTTAGGCTAGCCGTACATTATACAACTTAAGATTAGGTCAAACCTAAACACTTTCAATTTGCATGCAATCAGGCAGACCCTTGCACTACATAATTGAAGGAAAATCTAAAAGAAATTGAATAATAAAATTGTATAATATATGGCCAGCTTAACTATACAGTTAGCAGGTAGCTGGCCTAAGAAATGGTAAGAAACGGTAAATAAATGGTAAAGCAGAGGGTACTTTCTAAATAGAAGAGGTGTTTGTATAAAAAAATCTCTGGCAAGAATTGCAAATCCTTAGTCCAGTAAAACGTTAAATATATAACATATAAAACTGTGCCTGGCCATTGAATTGGGTTGGAATTCAGAATGATTATAACTATGAGATGAGATATACAAGGCATCAACCATGTACAGTTGTGCTCATACGTTTACCTACCCTGGCAAAATTTATGATTTCTTGGCCATTTTTCAGAAAATATTAATGATAACACAAAAACATTTCTTTCATTCATGGTTAGTGTTTGGCGGAGGCCATTTATTATCAATCAACTGTGTTTACTCTTTTTAAATCATAATGACAGAAACTACCCAAATGACCCTGATCAAAAGTTTACATACCCCAGTTCTTAATACCGTGTATTGCCCCCTTTAACATCAATGCCAGCTTGAAGTCTTTTGTGGTATTTGTGGATGAGGCTCTTTATCTTCTCAGATAGAAAAGCTGCCCATTCCTCTTGGCAAAAAGCCTCCAGTTCCTGGAAATTATTGGGCTGTCTTGCATGAACTGCATGTTTGAGATCTCCCCAGAGTGGCTCAATGATATTGAGGTCAGGAGACTGAGATTGCTCTGCCCTCACAATGTGTTTGAAGTTGCAATGTTCTGGCAGACAGAGAACATTGTTCTCATTAAAGACTGAGGCCGAAGGGTTAACAGTAGTAATCTTTAATGAGATTAGCTTTATGTTCAATTTTCAGTTTCAGTTCTTTAAGTTTGAGTTAAGTTTTTGTAAAACCGTAAAACACAATTATAAAAGTATGCATCAGCATTTAACATTACAGCACAATGCAAACACTGACTGACAGGCATGCTACATTACTATAGGCCTTAGCTAACATAACATGTGGTCTAGCTAAACTAAGTAGAACACATACTACTAGGGATGCACCGAAATTTCGGCAGCCAAAAATCATAGGCATTTTCGGGCCAATACCGAAAAGGGGGCGAGTACCGTCCATTGCGGGGTATATGTGCATCACATACCCACAATGGATGTGGGAGATGAGAAGATTCACAAAGCAGGCTGCTTGTACGAGCCGTTCTGTGCATGAAACTGTGACCTAATTACACTGGAATGCAGAGAATGCAGAGAGAGCTGTCAGATCTTCAACTTGATGTCGGGAGGTGGGCGGGATGTGGATGTTAGCTGTTTAGTCCCGCCCACCTTCGATCTCAGTGAAAATCTGACAGCTCTCTCTCTGCATTCTCTGCATTCCAGTGTAATTAGGTCACAGTTTCATGCACAGAGCGGCTCGTACAAGCAGCCAGTGCCACCTGCCAGTACCATTGAGGGCCATCTGTCAGTGCCAATCAGTGCCACCTGCCAGTAACATCCTGTACTACCTGTCAGTGCCACCTGCCAGTACCATCCAGTGCCGCCTGTCAGTGCCACATGCCAGTGCCACCTGCCAGTACTATCCAGTGCCACCTGTCAGTGCCAACCAGTGGCACCTGTCAGTGCCACCTATCAGTGCCAATCAGTGTCACCAATCAGTGCTGCCTATCAGTGCTTCCAATCAGTGCTGCCTGTTAGTGACGCCTGTCAGTGCCACCTATCAGCGACAATCAGTGCGGCCTGTCAGTGCCCAGACACCGGTAGGCTGCATATGACAATTGTATATAAAAATATAAATATATTTTAAAAACTGTCATTTTCGGTTTCAGTTTTGGGCTTTCGGCTTGGTGCATTTTCGGTTTCGGCACCAAAATTTCCATTCGGTACACCACCACATACTACTTGAAAACTAATGACAGCCTACTCACAGACTTATACTTCCAAGGCCTGTGATTGAGAGACAGTGGAAACACCATGCGTCCTTCTCTGCAGTGGATATGAACTGCTGAACAGGAAGTGGGAGTAACAGTAAATGTCCTGCTAGCAATGGCTGCTAAAACCCCTTTGTGTCAACTTGTGTGCATGTTATTAGACCAAAATCACCAGGGTATGTAAACTTTTGATCAGGGTCATTTGGGAAGTTTCTGCTGTCATTATGATTTAAATAGAGTAAACACAGCTGACAGATAATATATGGCTTCAGCCAAACACTAATCATGAGTAAAAGAAATGTTTTTGTGTTATCATTCATATTCTCTGAAAAATGGTCAAGAAATCATAAATTCTGCCAGGGTATGTAAATTTATGAGCACAACTGTATTTAGCCATTTACCTGGAATTCTAATTTAACCTTGTTCCTCATATAATCCATAAATAAATGTCCTCCATGAAATGTTGCATGACGGCCAGCTCTCAATCTAGGCTATTACTGATAGTTTTGACCACTCGTCCCCTCCTCACAAATGGAAACCAATCAGAGTGTTCCCTATCATGTAATCATTGTCAGTGGCGTATGGAACACCTCCGGGTTGCCGTATTGCATATCATTTTTTGACAGTTTTAGAAAATTACAGCAGCTACAGAATGAAGTGGAAGGGTATTTTTTAAATAACTTTAAATTACAAAATGACTTGTGTAACAGTTTTATATGTGATATTAAAGCTGAATTCCAGAAATTCAGCCGCTTTGAAAAAAGTGCTGGCACACTATCAGTTAACTCCAAGATGGTGCATGGCATCTTCTAAAGTTATTTCCATTATTTACATCTCACAGGTTTATGCCTCTGCCAGAGCAAACACTTGACACTCTGGGGCTGTGGTAGAGAAAGTAGAGGCACACAGAGCAGCTTTGCCCGCCCCTGCCCCCCTGCTGAAGGAGTGGACGTAATGCAAAGGCTTCTGTGATTGGGCAGGAGGAGTGGAGGGCAGGCATGAATTGAAGCATCAGCATCGGGCTCCCGGAAATTCAGTCATAGCTGTTTTTCTGGATTGCATTAAAACTGTCAGATGTACATAATAGATATAAGCCCAGGAGATGTCATGCACCTCCTTAGACTTAACCCATAGTGTGCCTTTGATTTTTTACAAAGAAGCTGCATTCCTGGAATTCAGCTTAATTTTTAAACAGAATTTCAGTTTACAAGAGATGTATGGACTAAAATAAAAGCGCTGGGTTGTGGAGGGGACGGGAGGGGATGGTTCAAGCTCTCAGCAGATCGAAGAGGATGAGCCAACTGTCGGTCCAGGCTTCTGGGTGGATCCCAAACATATGGCCGGGATCTTTTCAGAGCCTGCACCGCCTCTGTTATCTCAGCTGACAGCGGGCTTCAGCCTGCTGTTGGCTGAAAACGAATCACAGAAGTGCAGAACTCACTGCACTCCTGTGATTTATAGAAGTACAGCCAAAATATCTTTGACTGTGCATAAACTTTTTGAAGACCTCCCGTACTTGCCTATTAGATATAATTGATCGTCTGCTTCCCCGACACACAGCACTCTCCCACGTTCCAATGGTGGACTGTCCCTCGGCTATGAACCCTGCATCAGTCTTGATGACATCAGAGGACCTTAGACCTCCAGAGTGCAGAGGTGAAGTGCAGGGACTGGTCTAGTCTGGCAGAGCCTGCAAATGTGCAGGATTGAGTATGCAAAAAGTGCTTTTTCAGATCACCAAGATCTAAATGTGCAGTTGCATCATTGCAAGGCAGGAGTTTTTGTTTTCCTGGAGTTCAGCTTTAAATACTCTGCAATTTTTATAAAAAAAAAACAAAAAAACAACAAATGCCACTGCAGATCCTTTCTCCATGCAAGAGAGGTTTTATTCAGTAAATGAAGTCCCTGTTCATGCCTGTGCATTTTACATGCTCTTTAGGTGCAATGCGTTAAAATATAAAACGATGCTTTGATGTGACTTTAACCCACACGTTATATATAGTTTAATGGTAATGCACCAAAAAAAAGAAGAAAAACACAACACATCTCAAGCTCACTGCACTGATGTGAAGCAGGCCTAAAGTTTTGTGCTGCCACCTTTCCATGCCAGATATAATATAGTATAAATGAGTATGGGTAAACCCTGTGACAGTTTTGGAGGCACTATACAGGTGATTTAGCAGGAAGAAACATGAAAAATGGTGTAAGCATCGGCGTTAATTCTCCCTCATGTTCCAGCACGTGTAGAAGTCACTTCATAAGAGCATCCATGTGCATGTGACTTGCCCATCTCATACAATGACAGCTCTGAAACTGTTATTATATATATTTATAGTGTTGCTGCATATGGAGAATTAGAATATTTATGCGCTCTGATAGGGTAAGAGGAAACAGATAAAAACAAACTCCCATGGATTTGTGTTCTCTTAGGGTGTGATCCTATATGGAGAAGATTTATTAATACGAGAGTGAAGCATGATCACGCCCAGACAAATTGTATCCTCGGTAACAATGAATCTCTGTTTTCTGTTACATCCTCAGCTGGAAAGTATGTTGCTTTTTAAGTATACCATATAACACAGAAAATCGTCTTACCACTCTCAGTTTCCTGCAAGCCCCTGATTAAGTTTTGCAAGGACTTTGCTGACGGGCCCTATAAATGCATTTCAATATTTTTCCTGCTTATTTGATATCCTTTGCTATATGTATTATAGGGATTGTAACATCCTGTTTTCATTGGAGGATTGTGCCAGCCTGTCATGCTATACCCTGTTGCCTTGCAGTGCTCAGTACATAATGCGGCACCAGAGGCTAATGTTAAGCCCTGACCATCTGCTCACAGCACATATGAGTCTCAGGACTTTCCTAGTGTTATCGGAAACCACATTACTTGGGGATTCCACCACCAGGAGTAAGACCCCTTTCACACTGAAGCAGTTTTCAGGCGTTTTAGCGCTAAAAATAGCGCCTGTAATGCACCTGAGAACGGCCTCCCGTGCAGCCCCAGTGTGAAAGCCCGAGTGCTCTCACACTGGGGCGGTGCGCTTGCAGAATGGGAAAAAAAGTCCTGCAAGCAGCATCTTTGGGGCGGGGTGGGAGCGGTGTATGCACTGCTCCTACCCCACCCCGCCATTGGAATTTTAACTCCTTCTGGGGGGTTAAAAGCGCCCTTCTAGCGGCGGCAAAGCGCCACCTAACCACTTCAATACAGGGCACTTATACACCCTTCCTGCCCAGACCAAGTTTCAGCTTTCAGTGCTCTTGAACTTTGACTTTCAATCTGTTTATTGAAAAGGATATTTCAAGGTTATACAAAGTACAATCTGAGGATTACAAAATATCGCCCAAACAACAGAGGCAAAATATGAGTACATGTGTAGACAGTGCATTGTTACAGTTATAATGTTTACCAGAAGATCAGCATTACTTTTTCAATGATACCATCGTTGTTGGAAACAGGGGCGGACTGACAACCCATGGGGCCCCTGGGCAATAGAAGATCATGGCCCCCCCCGTGTCCCTGTCCACACTCAAGCCATACAAGACGCCACCTACTTATTGCACTGC
>BLSH010559290.1:987275-1004859 GCA_018402905.1 Glandirana rugosa
AGCGGTGTATGCACTGCTCCTACCCCACCCCGCCATTGGAATTTTAACTCCTTCTGGGGGGTTAAAAGCGCCCTTCTAGCGGCGGCAAAGCGCCACCTAACCACTTCAATACAGGGCACTTATACACCCTTCCTGCCCAGACCAAGTTTCAGCTTTCAGTGCTCTTGAACTTTGACTTTCAATCTGTTTATTGAAAAGGATATTTCAAGGTTATACAAAGTACAATCTGAGGATTACAAAATATCGCCCAAACAACAGAGGCAAAATATGAGTACATGTGTAGACAGTGCATTGTTACAGTTATAATGTTTACCAGAAGATCAGCATTACTTTTTCAATGATACCATCGTTGTTGGAAACAGGGGCGGACTGACAACCCATGGGGCCCCTGGGCAATAGAAGATCATGGCCCCCCCCCCCCGTGTCCCTGTCCACACTCAGGCCAAACAAAACACAAACTACTTATTGCACTGCGCCCACATTACATAGGTTCGCCCCTACAGATGTGGGAAAGGTGTCCTGAGTGCCCACGCTAGCATGCCCCTGTCAGGCCAGGTACCAGAGCTCAGTACTGGAACTTGGTCCGGCACTGGGCTCCAGAATCAGCACAGATTCCTTGGGATTGAAGTACCAGGAGTCTCTCATGGGGCCCCCTACTGGCCAAGGGCCCTCGGGCAGTGCCCGAGTGCCCTTATGGTCAGTCCGCCCCTGGTTGGAAACACAAGGTTTGGTATTAAATCCTATTATAGTTGTCTTCAAGTATTATTTCCGGAGCGTGCGATGCGGCGGCCAAACTGGAAGAGAAGAACCCCCGGCAAAAATACAGATAGAGCAGTTATAAAGCACAGTGAAAGAAATCCGTATAGATCCCCAGACCGACAACTAACGCGTCGTCTTCCTATCATAAGATCTGATCAACTATTACCTTGAAGGTAACTAGTACCCAGATAGAATTGAAGAACCAAAGAAAGGAAAACCAGAAAAGAAAGAAAGAAGAACCAAAGAAAAGAAAAGAGAGGGTCAGCCAGTGGTAGACGTATCTGTTGATGCATATTGTATCCAAGGAGCCCAAGTCTTATCAAATTTCTTGCTGGTGTTGAGTGTGCAGGTAAGCTTGTCATTAATCATTTTAATCCAGTTCAGTTTACTCTTTATGAACCCGAGTGGGATCACCAACTGCTTCCAGTGTTTAGCTACCGCTATTCTTGACGCTATTAGAATATACATTATGAGTTTTGGAGATTTTTTGGGTATGTCTTCGGGGAATTTATGAAACAGAGCTATTTCCGGGGCTCTGTGCTCTCGAACTTTGAATGCCAATTACTCAGTCATGCAACACTGTACCCGAACAAAAGTTTTTATCATTTTCTTCACACAAATAGAGCTTTCTTTTGGTAGTATTTAATCGCCACTGGGATTTTTATTTTTTGCAACATAAGTGAAAAAAGAGCAAACATTTTGAAAAAAAAACACTTTTTTTTAGTTTCTATGATAACATTTTGCAAATAAGTGATTTTTGTTCATACATTTGGGCCAAAATTTATATTGCTACATATCTTTGGTAAAAATAACCCAAATAAGTGTATATTATTTGGTCTGTGTGAAAATTATAGAGTCTACAAGCTATGGTGGCAATCATTGAAAATTGATCACACCTGATGCACTGACGGCCTATCTCATTTCTTGAGGCCCTGAAATGTCAGGAAAGTACAAATACCCCCCAAATGACCCACTTTTTTCTTGGGAAAATGAGGAAATTTTTTTTTAAATTTGTTTTTACACAAAATTGTCATAATAGCAAGTTATTTCTCACACACCCAGTGCATACTTCCAACAATTACACCCCATAATGCATTCTGCTATTCCTCCTAAGTATGGCAATACCACATGTGTGAGACTTTTTCACAGCCTGGCCACATACAGAGGTCCATCATGAAGGGAGCACCATCAGGCGTTCTAGGAGCATAAATTACACATAAAATTTCCTAACGACTTATTACACTTTTGAAGGCCCTGGAGTACCAGGACAATGGAATTACCCAGAAAATGACCCCATTTTGGAAAGCAAACACTCCAATGTATAATCTATGAGGCATAATGAGCCTTTTGAAGGGTTCATTTTTTTCCAAAAGCCTTCGAAATATGTGGAAATAAAATGAAAACCTTTTTTTTTTTTACACAAAGTGGTCAATTTATAAGATTTTTCTAACAAATAGCATGTACATAGCAAAAATTACACCCCAAAATACATTCTGCGACTCGTCCTGAGTATGGCGATACCACATGTGTGAGACTTTTACACAGCTTGGCCACATAGAGAGGTCCAATATGTAGGGAGCACCGTCAGGCATTCTAGGAATATAAATTAATCATAACATTTCCTAACGACCTATCACACTTTTGAAGGCCCTGGAGTACCAGGACAATGGAACTACCCACAAAATTACCACGTTTTGGAAAGCAAACACCTCAATGTATATTCTGTGAGGCATTATGAGTCTTTTGAACGTGTCATTTGTTTCCAAATGTTTTTGGAAAAGGTGTAAAGAAAAAGAAAACTTATTTTTTTTTACACAAAGTTGTCACTTTATGAGATTTTTCTAACACATAGCATGTACATAGCAAACATTACCCCCGAAAAAAAACATTCTGCTACTCCTCCTGAGTATGGCGATACCACATGTGTGAGATTTTACACAGCCTGGCCACATAATGATGGGCTGGTGACAGGTACTCGGGTACTCTGGTGGGCTTGTGAAAGGTACCCGGGTACTCTGATGGGCTGGTGACAGGTACAAGGGTACTTTGATGGTTGGTGACAGGTACTCGGGTACTCTGATGGGCTGGTGACAGGTACTCGGTACTATGATGGGATGGTGACAGGTACTCGGGTACTCTGATGGGCTGGTGACAGGTACTCGGGTACTCTGATGAGATGGTGACAGGTACTCGGGTACTCTTGATGGGATGGTCACAGGTACTCTGATGGGATGGTGACAGGTACTCAGGTACTCTGATGGGCTGGTGACAAATACTCGGCTACACTGATGGGATGGTGACAGATACTCGGGTACTCTGATGAGATGGTGACAGGTGCTCGTGTACTCTGATAGGATGGTGACAGGTACTCGGGTATTCTGATGGGATAGTGACAGGAACTCGGGTACTCTGAAGGGATGGTGACAGGTACTCGGGTACTCTGATGAGATGGTGACATGCATACCTCCCAACTTTCTGAGTTGGGAACGAGAGACACCTATTAGCAAAAGTATGTAGGCATAGGACACACCCCCGCCACTCCCCCTTAAAGGGAGAATTGTACAAAAATGTTTTGTTAAACCCACAAGTGCTTTTTTTACCATTACTATTCCTTTATACTGGCTTTTTAAATGTACAAGTTCAGCAATTTAGAAATTGGATGAAAGGTTTAGCATTGTAAAACACTTTTTGATTGATAAATAGTGCATTTTATATATAGGTATATGTATTAGACCAAAATGAGGGACAAATGAAGAGGAATGAGGGACAGAGGGACATTGTTCTAAATCAGGGACAGTCCCTCGAAATCACGGACAGTTGGAAGTTATGGACATATACTTGGGTACTCTGATGGAATGGTGACAGGTACTCGGGTACTTTGATTGGCTGGTGACAAGTACTTGGATACTTTGATGTGCTGTGACAGGTACTCTGGGGCTGTGACAGGTACTCTGATGGGTTTTTACAGGTACTCTTTATATTGGGGGGAGATCAGGCAGTATACTGTATTTTCTTTTTACCAGGTCTCCTCACACACTGAGGAGGAGAACCCGGAAACTGCACTACAGCCGTTTGTTGACATTTGTGACTGGCTGTGATTGGACACAGCCGGTCATGTTGCAAAGAGCCAATTTGATTGGCTCTTTACCCTGATCAGGGATGAGCTGTGTCCGAGGGACACGCCTCATCTCCAATGCCGTACTGCGCTCCCCCGGGATTGCACATGAGCAGCGATCACGAGCAGTACAATTGTGACCAGCTGTGATTGGACACACCCGGTCAGTATTTCTGATCACCGCCACACTAGTGATATGACGATGCTGTACTGCACTGATGACAGTATTTAAAACAATTGTGAAAAAAATAAATTTTATTACATTTTTTAATTTTCCAAAAAATTGTGACAAAAAATTAAAACTTCAAAAAATTTGCCATGCCTCTTCCTAAACACGTTACACTGTTATATCATAATCGTATGTCATATTATCATAAAAAATTGGTTGCACTTACAATCGAGGCACATAAAGCCGTGCTAGCTTGTGTCAGCTCATACACAAATCCTCCAGATGGCCGCGACCATGACGTCGAGATGCAGGCTCCTTCCCCTAGACGGGTATCGTCATTGTGTGACTTCCTCAGTAGCGGCCATCTGGAGGATTTGTTTATGAGCTGACACGAGCTAGCACGGCTTTATGTGCCTCCCTTGTAAGTGTATCCAATTTTTTATGATAATAAATTGTTTTATACAAATGGAGAGCACTAGATTTTGCCTTCTCTCTTGTTGCATATCTATCTGAGAGGATTTAAGCTCCCTCATCCAGAAGGGAGTCCCCAGTCAGAGAAGAATGGATTATAAGGGTCTTTTCACAGCAGCGGATGGGCTCCGCTGCTCAGCGGTGATCCATCCATTGATCCCCACTGAACCGGCGGTTGACAGGACCGTCTCTGCACTCCATGCAGAAACTGACCTGTCAGAGCCCCACTCACCTCTATGGGGGATCGGATGAACACAGACTGCCTGTCTGTGTTCATGCGATCCGCTAGACGGATGGAAAATAGGGTTTCCATCCATCTGTGTTTAGCAGATCGGAGCAGATTGGATGTCAGAGGACATGTCATTGCTGATATCCGTCACCCCATAGAGGACAATGGAGCGTCCATTCAGGTCCGCCATAAAACTGACAGGCGGACTTGAACAGTCCGCTCGTGTGAAAGGACCCTAAAGCCCCGTACACACGATCCGAAAATTGGACGACAGATTGTCTGGTTTTTTTTTGCATGCTAATCTCAGATTGAAGAGTTTACTAAAGTCACGAAAACAGAATAAAAAATCTGAAGTGATGTCATGTGTTGTAGTGTATTTGTATTGTATTTTCGGACGACAGCTGTACCGATTAATCGAAAATCGTATGATGTGTTATCATACAATCAAAATTTTCATGCATGTCCAATCGGATATTATCGGATGAACTGTCATGATCGGCTCCCGTAAGCTGTGCACTAACGATCCAATTGTCGTAAGATCGCATCGTAAACAGTATTTTTCGGCCGATTTTCGGATCGTGTGTACGGTCCTTAAGTGTGGAATCATGGCAGTCTATTGTTATATCCCATGGTAGGGATGGATACTGTTTTTTATCTTGTGTGAGGTGAGCAGTATATGAGACCGGTGGGGGAGATGACGTGCACTTTGTTTGAGCATTTTTTGCACAATTTTGAAGACATTACTTATTTGGACTGTCAATATATATTTTTTTGGATGCCTTATTTTTCCATATTTATTTTTTATTTTATATAAGGTACTTATATAGCGCCATCAATTTACGCAGCGCTTTACATATACATTGTACATTCACATCAGTCCCTACCCTCAAGGAGCTTATTTATATAGCACTATCACTTTATGGACTTATATCACAAATATGATATATTTTGTGGTAGTTGGTTAGGTATATACTCATGTATTTCACTGTCATTTTGCACATTTATGCATTTGCACTTTATTGTTTATTAATTCACGATAGAATGTTTTTGACTTGTTACTATATTATTATTATATTATTTAGTGGCGCAGCACCTTTTCTTTATATTGTTCTGTACTAAGTGAAGTGAATAGCTTATGGTATCAGCAGCTGCTATTAACCATATTGAGTGGGGATCCACTCAGTAAAGGGCAATTAGTACCTATTAGGTAGTTTCACGTTGATTGGTTCACATCTCTGTAAATTTGTGAAGAAATTCGATTTTATTGGATATGTTTTATAACAGAAAGTAGAAAATATTGGGTTTTTTTTTTCAAAATTTTCGGTCTTTTTTCGTTGAGATCAAAAGAAATCTCTATTTGTGTGAAAAAATGATTTAACATTCATTTGCGTACAATGTTGGATGTTGCAACTGTCAGTTAAAGTAGCACAGTGCTGAATAGCAAAAAATGCCCTGGTAATAAAGGGGGTAACAGGTTTCCGGGGGGCAAATGGTTAACACTGAGACTTTAATGTTTCTCAATTTTTAACCCATTTGAACCAGAGACCATCCACATTCATACCAGCAATTTTAAGCCCTGACAAAGGGAGCCTGCTTAAACCACGTTTGGCTTTAGTATACTTCACTGTTTCTCAACAGTTGGTTGGGTGCTGCAATGTTTTGGGTGCTGTGTTTTCTCTGTCTCTAGAACTTTTAGACATTTTTCCTTATTATTTGCACCTATTACTTTTAGTAAATTGCTAGTGATGCTGTAAGTTTTCCACAGATGTCACATTCTAAACCCCCTGCACTCTCTGTAATCATTTGCGTGGTTAGGTCGTATGTCAAGGCAAAATTAAAAAACAGATAAACCAATGATGCGTTGCGCTGTCCCATAAACAATTAAAATAGCACAAATCATTCAAATCAAATGATATTGATGTGCCAATAGTATATTAAAAATCCCAAATAGAAAGGACCAAAAAGTGAGAATCCACCATCCACCATCAAGAGAATATGTTACATCTTTGTGAATAAACACCTCTTTTGTGCCCTGGCCACCATTAGTAAACACAACTGCTTACCAGAAACTCAGACCTAAAAATACAAGAGATCTGACAGTGCTTAATGGGGCAAAACCCAGATGAGGAAAATGGATGGATGTCATCAGCATTCAATCCCCAGTTACATTAAGGCACAATAACTTGTTTGGGTCTCCAAGGATAGCTTGGAACAGATAAATCAGCAGTCATATGGGCGGGCGTACTGACGTCACCACAAAACTTCACCGTACTTCACCCTACAATGAGAGGACATCTTCTTGGGAGTCCTCAGCTCCAAGAATACGTCCTGTCGGACGAAACATGTAGGGTGGAGTTTAGCAGTTACATCACTGAGAGCCCAGAGTCTTGTACTAATGAGTGGGATGTGCAACTCCCGATTCCCGGTCACCTGATCACTGTGATAGCCTCTGATTGGCTATCACAGTGTTCAGTCACTGTGCAGCCTGTCCCTGTGTTTTATTTCACCTCTGAATGGAGAGAAAAATGCATGGGGGTGCAAAAACTGTTGCATAGAAACCAATCAACTTCCAGGTTTGTTTTTGTCAAAGCCTAATTAAACAAGCTAAAGTTTGAGGCTGATTGGCTGCGATGCACCAGATTTTGCACTCACCATGTTTTAGTAAATCAACCCCATTGCATCTTTTTCTCCTTGCAGGGGAGAAAAATGTCAACAAAGAAAAGTGTGTAGAAGAAAAAATAAAAAATTAAAAAATAAAGAAAGATTATCTAGATCAGGGTTGGCTCTAGGTTAGAGTTAGGGTCAAGGTAAGGGTCAAAGGTCAGGATCAGTATGTTTAGGGTAGGATTAAACTTTCTTTAAATTGGTAACAATGTCAGTTAGTGTGAGTATGTTTTAGGTAGGATAAAAAAAAAAAAAAATATGCACTATTGTTTCTGGGCCGTACTATGGGTACAAAAAACAAATAACATACACATATGTGGTATTGCTGCAATTATTGTGAGCTGTTCTTTGGTGGTAAGTTATAGTAATAAGAAGAAATATACAGCTAAATTTAAAAAAAAATGTTTTACTATGTTGGGCCAGTTTTCCTTTGACAATAGAAAAAAAAATCAGGAGATATCAATTACTATTTACCACTAAATGAAAGCCCAATTTGTCCTGAGCAAGGTATAATCCATCTGGATATACAAAGTAGTTGTGATGATATGTACAGTTTTACTAACACACGTCAAAGTTGCAAAATTGTATATTTGTTTTACTCTCTGTCACAAAGGGGTTAAAATAACCTAATTTTCTCTGCAATACATTCACAGAAATGCACAGAAAAATATTCGTCGATCTCCCAGAAATGCACTCAGCTCCTAACTTTTTCTTATGGGCTCACAACATTCATTTTTAGATTCCGCATTGTGAGATTAAATTCTTGTTCTACGCACCCTTGTGTATAAAAGGAAGTCATTCACAGCTAATAGAAATTATTTTTGTATTGTTCAAACCAGACGTCTACCCTTTCTTTACATTTTTGCACTTTTACCTTTGCTGGCCTGTTTCTTTTTTATTTATTTGCTTTTGCTTAGAGCTTTTACCTTTTTTTTTTTTTTTTTAGAGCTTTTACCTTTAACAGCTAAACAACAAAACTAGACTGGCTGCTATGAACAATGTTCAGAAGATTTATTGAGAAATATGATCTAGCAGTATTGTTACTTTGTATTTACTCTTTTTCATTCGTTTGCAGATCAAAGGGTGGCCTTTGATCTGAATATGAAATCAGTTAAATAAACTGCAAGTAAAATATTTTTAAATAATATGTGTACTTATTTAATTTTTTTTATTTATTTATCCCCTTAACTATTATTTTTCTTATGATTTCTTTATTTTTATTTTTAATTTCTCATTCTCCTCACACTTAAAACACTTTTTTTGTTTGTTGATGTGTAGAGACGAAAAGAAGCTCTGTATATATAGTGGATCCCTATACTGCCTCCAATACAACATTTACATTTTGTGAATCACATGACGCAGGGGGAGGAGATTGAATGAAATTATGTCATTTCATCAGCGTGATATACACTTCATTAATGTGGGCGTCAAGCCTCATCGGTTGGTTGGAAAGCTAACGTGTTTCGGGAGACAAGCCCCCTTCCTCAGAGCTCTTGTTCTATTTTAATAGAATATTTTTGTACTTGTCGTACATGCATAACTTCTCCAGGTAATGACAGAATAAGGAATTCTTGGCTAAAATTCACAACCTGAGTTGCTTAATTGATAGTAATAATATATTACTACTGAAACCATAAGCCTTGGTTCACACAATGAACTGCATGTGAATCGCAAAGGAACTGCAATGCCTTCCTGCTCAATTCACATGCGATTCAGTGCTGTGCAATTTGAGCCTATTCATTTCAAATGGGCCCAAATCGCACCCAATTGCACCAAAGTCATGTATGTAACAATTTTGGAACTGCACTGCAATCGGATTGCATAATACTTTTGTAACATATGATCCGGTGCGAGAAAACACACTGTGTTTGTGGTGTCATTAAGATTGCTCTGACACCCACTATGGATCACATGAGCAATGAGATTTGAATGCAGGGCGAGAAGCTTTCCCGTTCCCGCTAGGGGTCGACCAATATCGTTTTTTCAGGGTCGATACCAATACCAATTTTTTAGCTGCCTTTCAGGCCGATAGCCAATATCAGTTGCCGATATTCTGTACATTTAACGTTTTATTTTTACACTGTCCTTTTCAACCCCAAACCCCTCTGCTGCACTTAAAAGTATTCAAAATAAGGACTTGAAGCAATATCTGTAATATCGATACGTTTCTGGCCGATACCGATACTTTAATAAATTTAAATATCAGCCCCCGATAATCGGCCGCTCTGATAATCGGTCGATCCCTAGTTCCCGCACTGCATTAGTGTGAAACTAGGCTTATAATGATAGTAAACTCTAGATAGCAAAAGAAAAAATGGGCCCCCTTGCAGGTTAATATCACTAGTGTTCACTGCATACTAGTACATTATATCAGACTTACCTACAAACAGAGCCCTCCAGCGCAGCAATGTGTCTGCACTCCCTGGTTGCCGGTGGCTTCCATCTTCGCTCAGATTTCCTTCCAGGTTTTGTATCTATCCTCCTGAATGGCTCGGGCCGAGGTGACGTCACTCCCGCGCATGCGCACACAGTCACACAGAGCGTGCCGTAAATGTGGGCTGAGCTGCACATGTGCGGCTCAGATCACATTACCCACTGACAGGCCAGGGGGTACATTTATGACAAAGGAGGTCTCTTCTTATAAAAACCCTGCCTGTCAGCAGAATTAAAAACTAAAATCTTCCCTTTACTACCACTTTACCAATGCAAAATAGTTTTTGCAATGTGTGTGTAAAAAAAGCGAAGCTATTTTTGATCATTGTGAAAAAAATAGCTGCTTTATGAAAACTATCCAACAGATCACTATGGAGTCTAATAATTTAATGGCATAAAAATCTAAAAAGTAATTAAACACAGACAAGACACTGGAAATTATTAAAGGCAAATAGACCATGCAGTTGCGCTCTGCAAGGGGATTTCCTCCAGAGGTTTTTAAATTAGGTTTGCAAAGACTACTCATTTACTTGCAAGAAAAATAAATAAAACAGCATTTTTGCTTGCACATGAAGGATGATAGAAGTCAGCAGAGCTTCCCCTTTATTAAGCTCTGGAGCAACTGCACTTGTAAAGTACACAGTTTATTTGCCTTTAGTAAATCAACCCCAGAGTGTAAAGCCTAGTACACGTACCTATTTCTTTCGCTGGATTGAATGAAAAAAAACTGACAGCTGTGGTCGGAGTCGCTGTACTAACAATCCAATGTTAGTACAGCAATCTCCCCAGCCTGTCTACAGGAAAGCCCCCCCCCCCCCCCACCCCACCTTGTTCAGCGCTAGAAAGGTAATTGCAAGAAACTGAATGCGAGACACAATTCCCACTCTAGCCCTGTGGATTGCAGAGGTTAACAATACTCTACCATATAAAAATATAATATAATATAATAAGATTTGGGACAACTGGCTGCAATCTGCCTCTACCTATAATGACTAAGAGAAAAGTATGATTCTATCCTTCCATGGTCTTATCTACCCACTGATACCCTTACATCTGTATGGCAGTGACCTTGTACCTAATCTTGATATAACATACCTGTTACCGTTTCCATGGGTAAAAGGACTCCATATATATGCCACTGTGAAAAGTATCCCCTTCATTTTTTCGCATATCTACGGTATTCTGTTGTTTACCGTCTAGCTGTAACTGGTGAAATAATTACTACTGTGAAGGTCTTCATGTATGTCTTTTATTGCTCATACTTATGCTTGTAACTTTTTACATGAGAACCTTAATAAACATTTGTTTCAATTAAAATAAAAAACATTCTGCAACTATTAGCCCTTCTTTGGAAGTGAAATACTTTTTAAATAGGTTTGAGCATGCAGCAATTGAGATGACAAAGTATTTGCCCTTCATTTTAATGACACCCCTTACATTTCCAGTGAATCTGGTGTAGTTGCACCTTTTGTATGAATTACAACCAGTTTGCAACTTAGAAAGCTGGTGATAATTAAGCCTGAGCTGGCATACAGAGGTACACCATTACTCAGATTGGGGCATGTCTGAGCTGGGAAGTTGTCAGGGCTTTGGATTGACAGCACGTGTCAGTGGACAGATTCAAAGGCCGCTATTTGACTGCATAGTGACTATGGATCTACCAATCAACAGCCAGGGGGACCTAATGGGGAACTAGTATGTTTCCCATCAGGTTCTGCCCACTGCACTACAGAACTCCTTGACCATAAAACTGTCAGTGAAGGAGGGAGTGCACTGAGGAAGGAATATTCAGTATGGGCATTGCGACCTCAGTGCCGGGGCTTCAACAGATTCATGGACCTGTCTGTGGCAGGGGTAAGCGCCGACAATTTCAACGATACCCTTTATGAACTCAAGTAAGCCAAGTAAGTCAAACGGGTATCTTGTAGTGCTATCCTTCTTTTCTGCGATAAGGACAAGAATGGCAAAATGCTTTGTGACAATCATTGATCATAAATAAATGACAGCTATATTTCCCAAATTATGTCTAATAGATTATTACAGTAAATATGCCAATCTTTTAGACCAGTGTGTTGAAGAAATACAAAGCAGATCACTCCGATTAACCAGGGGTCTGCCTGAAGAGGACACCATGCCTTGTGGGAATAGGTTAGGGGGTATGCGGGAATTATTAAGGGGTATTAGGGTGTGGTTACGGTAAGCTGTGGAATCAATACAGGATATAATTTTCTGCTTCTGGAGCATAAGAATAGATTAGGTATTGGGGAATTATTAAAGGCTAAGTTCACTTTTTTTGGAGCCTGTAAAGCATTGCACCAGTGATTAGGAGATCACTGGTGCCATGCAGGTCTCCTGCAGACTGTCAGTGTGAGTTGTCTGACCGTACATGATACAGATAGGCAGTTTCACACTGAATGGAAGACTCAATGAACTACCACAGTGCAAAACAGCACCATGGTAGTTCATTGAGAACTACAAGTCGAGAGCAGCAAAGAATGTCAGAGCTTGTAGTTCATTCATACACAGAGCTGTGTGAACGAATGACGCAGCCATTGTAGGCAGAGCCCCGCATGGCCGTGTTGTTTTCAAAAAGTGACAGCTAAAATGGGGAACTTCTCCCCATACTGCTGTCACAGGGAGTGCAAGGATCAGGCAGTGGCTGCAGCATTGGGAACATGTTACATGTTCCACCCTTAAATCAGATGTAACATGTTCCCAAAGGTGAACTTATCCTTAAACGGGAAAAAAAAAATAGGGGTTGCATTTGGTACCTGACTGTGGAGCCCAAGATGATGAGGGTGGCAGGGACTGCTAGGGCAGTGGAAGGGTGCAGGTGCCTGGAAGCTGTAGGAGTGAGCTGTAGCTTGAAGACACAGGAGTCCTTCCAGTGGTGGTGCTGAATCTGGTCACAAGCCTCGTTCAGTGGGAGCCAGGCAGACAGGTGAAGAATCAGTTGCAAGGTATGGAACAGGCAGAAGTTGGTAACGTGCTGGCAGTGGGGTACCAAATCAGGAGGTGAGGGCGTAATCATAAATCCAAGGCAGGGTCGGAACAAGAAGCAGATATAGCAGGCAAGGGTGGTCCGAGAGAAGTGCCAGACATAGCCGAGTCAGGAAGAAGGTTAGCAGACATGGATTAGAATCAGAAACACAGGAACCAAAGCTGAGGACAACCCAACATTGAAGCCAGGCAGTTTAAATAGGCTGTAAAGAAAGGGGAGTGTAATATCCGTGCTAAATGCAGAAAAATGAGCAGCTAGCTTGATCAACAATTAATATTCAATGAAATCCAAGATTGCAGCGCTAAAAAGTTCACATTCAAAGTCCATAAGGAGGTCTGCAGAATGAGAGGGTCCCAACACCAGCTTGTGTGCAGAAAGATTAAAAATCACACCGCACCACCGTGCCCAGCAAGTCACCTTACCAGATGAAATAAAAAAAAGCACAAAAAATAAAAACATATAAAAAAAAAAAATGGGTAGTATCCTCAGCCTAAGCTTGGCAATAAGTTATACCTTAGAGCTACAGCAGGGTGTAACATGCCGCCATTAGCAAAGGAATTACTTCCCATGCTGAGCCACTTATGGATGAAAAAAGATCATAAAAATTTAAACCCATTTTTATAAACAGGAATTCCCAGTACAAGAATGTAAATCCAAAGCTATAAAATATATCAAAGGCATGAACTCCCATACAGAGCCATTCATTTTCTGACAGGCAATTTTAACCATGAAAAGTGACAAAATGGTAAGAATTTATGTAGAATGAAAATATGAAATCTGAATCGCCAATGATTGTTTCACTCACCAGAATGTAAGACTTATTTATTGGGATGTTTACAATTCTACAATTTGCTAACCAAAAGGCGGAATATATAAAACTTCCTAACCACTATGTTCCCCAAGGTTGATATTCATTTTATTATTTTCTTCCATATATCCATGTTTGTTTTCTAGCATACCTAGATTGTACAATCCAATGTTTAGGATTTTGGACTGAGATTACAACTCTTGAAATCGGATGCGAATATAAAGCATGCAAGCATTTGTAGAAAAACTTTTACCAAAAAATGTTGACTTTTAGATTGCAACTCTTGTGGTAGAAAGTTTTACATGTGTAATGGAGATTTTAAAAGCTAAGTGTATTAATTACGCTGGTAAAATAACAAAGCTACACACAGAAATCTACACACAAAATAAACACAGCTACACATGCTAAAGCCAGTCTAGCTGGTCCAAAGACAAAATGCAGTTGTAGCGACTTCACTAGGTAACCCCATTGGGATGCTGCAGCTAGATGTTTGGGATGTGTATCTGGAGGACAGGCAGGAGAGATTAACGATGGGGAGATAATGGCCAACTTCCAATCATTTTAACAATCAAAATAAAACATCTACATTTTATGTCACTGGGAATTGTGTTTGAGAAATAAAAAAATGACCAATATATTATCCTGTATGGCCAATTGACACAGCGCCTATAGTTGGAAACCGCGAGATACACAGATAAAATGCATACAATATTTGTAAGCGGTTGTATTGTCCACCTGTGTTATTTTGCCCATCCTCTCTTATGATTCTCTCTTTCCTCCCATCTTACCTGTCTTCCTAGTGGGCAATGGTTCCATGGGATATAGAATAGAAGACCTCAGCTTTGAGCAAAGATTAGCTGAACTGAATTTAGTAAGATAACGTGGGAATATCATCCCTTTGTTAAAGCTGAATTCAAATTAATGCTACCCTGTAATCGTTATATCATGAAATACATTTTTTAAATTCTAGCAGTGTAAGTAGCTGTGTCTGAGCTGGTATCAGCCTCTTTCAGTATGGAGTATGAGAGGAGTAAGCAGCATAAGAAACCAGTTAACGTGCTTGCATGACACAGGCAGGAAACAGAGAGTGACAGAGAGATGAACTCATCACTGCGCTACTTCTCCTTTCACTGTCCAGTCACATCCTTGGGGAAGCCCAAGCTGACCTGGGCTCAGAGGAATTGGGTTGAATGATGCTTGTCTTTAGACAATTGCACAGAGTGGCCCCCAACCTTCTCTTCTCCAGTCTCCTGCCAGCGCTCCTGGTTCCTCCTCTATGTCCAGTGCCCCCACAGGGCAGCTACAGGCATCATTCAGATATATTTTTTCCAGCAGGTGAAGCCCTGCAAAGTAAAAGCCATCATAGCGGCTAAACCTTTTAGTGGCTTGATTGTTTGACGAACCCTCCAGTGCTTCTCCTGGCTCGCCCGTGGGATCGGTGAGCCAGAGGATGAATCCGCCGGCAGCGGCATTTTACCATAGAGCTGCCCCGGCCATCTCTCTGATCCTCAGAGGGTGTAAACGCTGCCATTTTTTTTTTTTTTTTTGCTGGGAAGCCTGAGGAGCATTTACAGCATAGAGGAGAGATCTGGGGACTTATAGACCCCAGATCTCTCTGTAAAGAGGACCTGTAATGCCATATTCTTATTACAAGGGATGTTTACATTCCGTGTAATAGGAATAAAAGTGATCAAAAAAAAAAAAAAATTAAAGGGAAATTGTAAAAGAAAAAAAAAATTAAAGCACCCCCTGTTCCCTCGCATACATAGGTTGTGCCCGCATATGTAAATGGCGTGCAAACCACACATGTGAGGTATCAATACAAACGTTACAGCGAGAGCAGTAATTATTGTGCAATACTGCCTCTGTAACTCTAAACTGGTAACCTGTAAAAACATTTTAAAACATGATATGGGAATATGTAAGTACCGAAGTCTGGCGCCATTCCACGAGCGTGCACACTTTTAAAGCATGGCATGTTAGGTATTTATTTACTCGGCATAACATCGTCCTTCACATTATACAAGAAAATTGAGCTAACTTTAGTGTTTTGTTTTTTTATTTATTTATGAAAGTGTGTTTTTTTTTTTTCCAAACAAATTGTGCTTAAAAAAATTGCTGCGCAAATACAGTGTGAAATAAAAAAATTGCAACGACCGTCATTTTATTCCCTAGGGTCTCTGCTAAAAAATATATATAATGTTTGGGGGTTGTGAGTAATTTTCTAGCAAAAAAGAAAAAAAGATGGTTTTTAAATGTAGGAGAGCAACATAACTCTGGTTCCACCACATGTATGCTGTCCCGTTTTGGTCACCAGTCCTCAGAAAGAATGTCTTTGAACAGAAGAGAGTCCAGAGAAGGACAACAAAGCTAAAAAGGGCTGGAGAACCTCAGTTATGAGCAGTGGCAACCCATCCATTAGGGGCGCATGCATGCGTCTTAATCTACATGCAGGACATCGGACGCATGGATTCATATGGGGGGGTGTTTTTTTTTTTTTGAAGCACATGATTAGAGCCAGAGGCTCTAATAGGCTTCAAAAAAGGGTGTGATCGGGGTGCAGAGCCCATCAGCTGGGGGGTTATTTGCCTCCCCCCAAAAGAAAACATCGGCCTCCACTGGTTATGAGGACTACAAACATTAAACGTGTTCTCCCTGGAGGTAATATTGTCTTTTTCAACTCTGTTTCAGAGTTTAGATTTTGTGTTTCTGAAGCGCAGATCTTATATAGTATTACTAAGATGTTTTTTTCACTTTTTGCTTGTAGCTTGGTTATTTTACCTAATCTGTGTGTAGGCATCATTTGTTTAATACAATGTACAGGGATACTGAAAATGGTAGCGGCACACACACACACACCTTACCAACTATAGCAGGGGTAGACAACCTGCGGCCCTCCAGCTATTGCAAAACTACAAGTCCCATCATGTCTCTGGGAGTAATTGTACCCATCAGCCTTGCAATGCCTCATGGGAAATGTAGTTCTACAACAGCTGGAGGGCCGCAGGTTGCCTCCCCCTGAACTATAGTATGTAACTATGTACAGTATGTAATATATATTAACATGTATGTGTTAACAGAATGCACAAGCATGAATACAAATTTAACAACACCCCAAATGCAGGTTGCAAACACAGTGCATTTGCCAGCATTGGATTGCATGGTAAAAAACGACCATGTGATCCAATTGTGGTGCGGCGACAAACAAAGGTGCATGCACATCTTTGATTTGATGCGGTGTGATTTGAGCCCAATCACAATGAATGAATAAGGTGCTGTTCCTGGGCAATTCAAATGCGGTTCATAGTGTCAACCAAGCCTTAAATTCTAAGTAAATAAAGAGATTTACTCTATTTACACTACAGTTATGTTTTCTCTTTAAAGCAGTATTAAAGCCAAAAGCAAATATTTATTATATTGCAGTTTATCAATTCTGGGATGTGATGGCTGTATTCGTTTTCTTTTTTAGGCTTTCTTTTTACTCTTTTCATCTGGTCAGCCAGCAAGCCTATTGTTTTTCACAAGCACAAACTCTCCAGCAGAATGTATCAGTTTACATGGACAAGAAAAAACAAACACTGGCAGAGGTGATCAAAATCATCAGTTTTTAATTTATTCATGTAAAATCTTTATCCCACAATGAAAAAAAAAATGCTTGCTGTAACTGACTATAAAGTGTGAGCTGGAGTTTGGCTTCAATCAGTTAGTGTATCTAAATCTGCTAATACATTTAACACTGCCCTCCCCCAAACGGACAATGCAGCGGTCTGTTGTGCCTCCTGTGCTCATTCATCCAGAGCTGTGTCTCACTAATACACTAATAGGTATGTTACTGGCCAGATCATCTGGGTGAAAACAGAGGGGGAAAGCCTAAGAAAATAAAACAAATGCAGCCACCACATCTAATGGTTGATGGATAATCACATAATCACTCT
>BLSH010559290.1:1004869-1017531 GCA_018402905.1 Glandirana rugosa
AAAAAAAAGTAACACCCTATTTCTAAAATGTACTTATTTAATTTTTGACTACTAAAACTAGTGGAGACGGTCACAAACAAAAAAGAACAGGTACATTTGACTATGTAAGACGACCTCTCAAACACGAACACTTTTTGTTATCCGAACGACCGACTGGTCTACTTTTCTCATTTTTCTTTCGGATTTTTTCTTTTGCTTATGTCGGTAGTGCAGGGTCTTAACTATTTGACGTTATATTATTTATAAACGAAAACCGAAATTATGACGAAATTTCTCTTTTGTATTGACATCACATTTATTTATCTCATTTAGAGAAATAAATGAATCTTAAATTCCGAACCAACTGTGATACTTGGCGTAAACAAAAGCAAATATTTATTATATTGCAGTTTATCAATTCTGGGACGTGATGGCTGTATTCGTTTTCTTTTTTAGGCTTTCTTTTTACTCTTTTCATCTGGTCAGCCAGCAAGCCTATTGTTTTTCACAAGCACAAACTCTCCAGCAGAATGTATCAGTTTACATGGACAAGAAAAAACAAACACTGGCAGAGGTGATCAAAATCATCAGTTTTTAATTTATTCATGTAAAATCTTTATCCCACAATGAAAAAAAAATGCTTGCTGTAACTGACTATAAAGTGTGAGCTGGAGTTTGGCTTCAATCAGTTAGTGTATCTAAATCTGCTAATACATTTAACACTGCCCTCCCCCAAACGGACAATGCAGCGGTCTGTTGTGCCTCCTGTGCTCATTCATGCAGAGCTGCGTCTCACTAATACACTAATAGGTATGTTACTGGCCAGATCATCTGGGTGAAAACAGAGGGGGAAAGCCTAAGAAAATAAAACAAATGCAGCCACCACATCTAATGGTTGATAAACTGCAATATAATAAATTTTGGGGTTTAATACCGCTTTAATTTATGGTTCCACATCATTTTCTAGCAGTGATTTTGCTTTGTCCATTTCTGTTGGTAATAAAACACTCCTAAAGTGCAATAAGGAGAGGCGAGATCAAACTTGATTCTGCATTTCACAGTTGCCAGCAAAACTGTTTAACAAGCTGCACCCAGGCTATCTCATGTTCTACAACAAACTATATTTTAAACCAATGTTGAATATTTTAAACATTTTTAAACATTACTTGTAAACTACATTTGCCTCGGGTTAGGGAAGACTGTAGATTACCTCTGCCAACCACGTGCCAGCTTCCTTACAAAGTTGTGTGCAGAATTGAAATTCAGTCCTGCCGGTTCCGCAAGACTTCAAAACACACGCTCACACCTGCATCGCTCAAAGGGAGAACAAACTTGCAGCTTTAATTAAATCTGGGTATAGAAAAGAGAAATTGGAAATCACCATTAATTACAGCGCATGTTGAAATGTCACACAAAAGGACTTCTTTTCTGCTGATGAGAATCATTTTGCTAACCTGATGCAGGCTGATTTTATGCACAACACCTCCTTTGTTCTGGCACATATAGTGAGACATGGTTAACCTCCATGTAAAGGGATTGTTTTGTATTTGCTTCATTCAGTATTTTATTGGTCATTCTTTAATTAAAATAATTATGTTATTTTGACATAATTGTTAGGGCAGGCGGAAATCTTCTATTGGATTGCGTTCCTATTGCAAATGGCCACTGTCAGTCTGGTTACATAGTTACATAGTTAGTCAGGTTGAAAAAAAGACACAAGTCCATTTAGTTCAACCAAAAAAAAGAAAAAATAGAAAAATTATATATAACCATACAATCCCATATACAATCCTTCCCCACAGTTGATCCAGAGGAAGGCAAAAAAAACCCCAGCAAAGCATGATCCAATTTGCTATAACAGGCAGTGTTGCCAACCTCCTGCAGGGTTTTTTACTGGCAAAACGTGGAAAATTTACTGGCGGAGCACATTTTTTACTGGCACCTTGAAAAATAACAGAACTCCTATTAAAAACTAAGACAATTGATACTTAAACAC
This sequence comes from Glandirana rugosa, assembly GCA_018402905.1. NCBI lineage: Eukaryota > Metazoa > Chordata > Amphibia > Anura > Ranidae > Glandirana > Glandirana rugosa. The sequence goes on from BLSH010559290.1 coordinate 1,006,845, forward strand.
AACATGGAAACACTAACAATACCCATATCAAGTAATTTCCCTGGTTTACACTTAAAAAATCAGCACAGCATGACAAATTATCAGACCCTGATATTCATAGACAGTTGTAAAAATCACTGATTTTTACAAACTGTCAGTAAATTTACTGGCGGTTGGCAACCCTGATAACGGGGGAAAAAAATCCTTCCTGATCCCCCCGAGAGGCAATCAGATTTTCCCTGGATCAACGTCACCTATAAATGTGAGTAGCCAGTTATATTATTTACATTAACCCCCCTGGCGCTATTCCCGAGTGTGGCTCGGGGTGAATTTTCTGTACCAAGAGCGGTAACCCCGAGCCACACTCGGGATTGCATCGTTGGATCCAGGCAGTGCTACTTACCTTGTCCCCTGGATCCAGCGATGTCCCCCGCTGTGTCTGCAGGCTGTGTCCTCCGCCCAATGCCTCTGTGTGTCGGGCTCCGTTCCCTGCGAGCGTCGCATCGCACGGGGGCGGAGCCTGGTGGCAAATTCAAAAAGTGAAACACACAGTAAACATACAGTACACTGTAATCTTATAGATTACATTACTGTATGAAATCATTGCACATCCCATTTGTCCCTAGTGGTTTGCCCAGTGCCCTGCATGCACTTTTATATTATATATGCCATTCTTTCTGCCTGGAAACTTGAGAATGTCCATGGCAACCAAAAAGCGTCCCTTTACGTCAAAAGTGGTTTTTGATCAGCTAGAAAACAGCGATAGTAAATAAGAATCATTTGCAGAATTGAGTGATACTGATTTTTGGGGAAATTTATCATCAGACACTGAAAGTAACGACAGCGACAATTCTGCAACTTAGCAAATTTCAGTGTTTTTGGTTTGATTACATTATTTAATATTTTTTTATTACTATTATGTTATTATTTTTAATAATTATTTATAGTTATTTATTATATTATAATTTATGAATTCGTGTTTCAAAATTTATCATACCCGGGATGTCTACTAGACTCTTGTTTGGACAGATTTAAGTGAGTTATTCCTAAAAATTACAGGCCTACAATATAAAATGCCAAATTTCTATGCAAAACAATGTACCTCTTTTAAACACAAAAATCTGACATAATCATACCGCCAGGGAGGTTAAGGAAAGTATCCAGGTCTTTTTTAACGCAATCTACCGTGCTGGCCAAAACCACCTCTGGAGTGAGTCTATTCCACATTTTCACAGCTCTTACTGTGAAGAAACCTTTCCGTATTTGGAGATTAAATCTTTTTTCCTCTAGACGTAAAGAGTGCCCCCTTGTCCTTTGTGATTACCTTAAAGTAAATAACTCTTCATCAAGTTCACTATATGGACCACTTATATACTTGTACATGTTGATCATATCCCCCTTAATCTCCTCTTCTCAAGAGAGAATAAATTCAGCTCCTCTAATCTTTCCTCATAGCTGAGCTTCTCCATGCCTCTTATTAGTTTGGTTGCCATTCCCTGCACTTTCTCCAATTTCCCGATATCCTTTTTGAGAACTGGTGCCCAAAACTGAACTGCATATTCCAGATGAGGTCTTACTAATGATTTGTACAGGGGCAAAATAATGTCTCTATCTCTGGAGTCCATACCTCTCTTAATACAAGAAAGGATTTTGCTTGCTTTGGAAACCGCAGCTTGGCATTGCATGCCATTATTAATCTTATGATTTACCAAAACCCCCAGATCCTTCTCCACTATGGATTCCCCCAGTTGTACTCCCCCTAGTATGTACGATGCATGCATATTCTTAGCCCCCAATTGCATAACTTTAAATTTATCAACATTAAACCTCATTTGCCACATAGTTGCCCAATTAGACAGTGCATTGAGGTCGGCTTGTAAGTTGGAGACATCCTGCAAGGACGTTATTCCACTGCATAGCTTGGTGTCATCTGCAAACACTGAAATGGTTGCTGTATACAAATTCAAGTCTGGGTTCTTTGAGCAAGATAAATGTTGAGAACAGCTATACTATATATATTCTAACATGACATACAACTATGCTTTCATGAGTGAGTTAACTCTCCTCAAGGCTGGAGGCCCCACACTGAAAGGATAATGCCTTTTCACTTGGCAGTGACACCTGTCTCAGCACTGACTACAGAGACATTTTGTGAAATACAGTGTTGTTGAGCATGGATTCTCTTCACCAGTTTTTTACACAAAACATATTACTCTCTTCAGCCCAAAGGCTTGGTGGGAAGCTGCTATATACATCACAATGTCTCACATTCCATGGTTAAGGCCCGGCCCTTGGAAAGGTTCTGTTCCGCAGTGGGCCCTAATATAGGGATCCAGACACTCGGAAGGGAACTTCATACAGCCAGCAGTCCACCCCTCAAAGAAATCTCCTGGACACCATGTCTCCTCTCCCTAGCTAGATGCTCCTCCTTTCCATTTTGTTTCACTCTTCACTACCCAGAAGGTTAACATGAAGGTTTTCAACACATTCCCTATTCCCATTTACTGTAGGACCACAAATTCAATCTCTTCACAAGTAAATCAGAGCAGATGATTCACTTAACCAGTAACGTATTTTACTGAAGAATGTAGTTGTTCATAAAGCTTCAACACTTCTAGTAAAATTCACAGAACAGTACGAGTTCAGGCAAACATTCCATTTTCCATTTTCCTTTTTGTAAGTGAATGCTTAGGCTGTGCTGTGGTGTTCCCTACCTTTAGAATAGCTTGATTTGGTCCCGTTCTGGGGTAGCCCTAAACTTAGTATCTTGATCACATCTTACATGTATGAATGCAAGCAGTGTCACAGTGATGTCAACAATCCCACTGGTCATGGCAGCCGTCAGACATTTTGGGGCCCCTATACAGCTTTAGACCTGGCCCCTCCCCCGTCTGACCACCAACATTCCCCAGGGTCCGCCCACTGGCCATCCCACCACATCCGCCCACTGGCCAGGGGTGTACACATGTTGCAGCCGCAGTAGGAATTATACACCCTGTCACACTTGCCAGGTGTAGCCTGCCAAGCATGACCATTCAAGTACAGTGTGCCATGCATGCTAGTGTGGGATCCAAGGGGTTAAAAAAAAAAACGTGCACAGGCAGCACAGCCTCACCCGATGCTCTCAATAAGACTTTGCGCCGAACCGTAGGTGCTGGAGGTCCCAAACTTGGACCAGTTGTGGTGCAGGGGGCTCCATGTGACCCAAGTTTGGTATTTTTATCGCCTATGTTTCGGGAGAACGGTGCCCCCAAACCGGGTGCCCCCCTCCCATAGACTCCAATGTTATGTCCAAAATTCCCCTGACAATTGCCAGTCAATGACTGGTCATTTTGGGGACACGGTATGGCCGAACCATAGGTGCTGCAGGTCCCAAACTTGGACCAGTTTTTGCCCAGGGTGCCCTCTCTATGTGACCGAAGGATTTTTTCGGTTATGGTTCAGGATGACCCCTCCCATAGACTCCAATGTTAAAGACTGCTAAAGTCTTTGTTATAAGGGCCCCTTGAGACACTGGGGCCCCTTACAACAGTACTGTCTGTACCCCCCTGATGGCGGCCCTGCCACTGGTTCCCAAAGTCCTTGATTTAGCTAATATGGAAGAAGGAGTAGCGAGGCACAGGCAAGGTGCGTATAAGCGGATAGGGGCCCTTTGCAGAGGCAATTTCATTATGTCCTGCATTGGTGAAGTGACAATGTCAATTTAAGGTCATCATCTCCTTGCCCTGTGCATGATTTCTTTTGACAGTTTGTCCACTTGGATGCTGGTTTACTCAGGGTTTTGATAGAGTTTAGAAAGGAAAACAACTATTTACCAATGTGTTAGAAATTAGGACAGTTCAGTATTTGCTCAAGGTGTGCATACAAGGCACATGTACATTTTCTCACACAGGTGGCATTAACAGAGTGAGGAACACTCATGAGTTGTCCCTGCTGTCACTGAGACTATCCTCTCCAGTACATTCCATTATTTGTACTGGTAATTCCTTGTGTTCTGGTTGTCTTCACTCGTTAATCCAGAAATGACAATTGACCTCAACTCACCTGGATTTATCACACAGAAAGGCTGAACTTTATTAATATAGCTGATCGTTTTATCCACTAGGGTTAGATTGTGGATAGTTTGACAAATAATCAATGATTTCAAGGAAAAGACCTGTGGTCATTTACAAAATTCATCAATAAATCTACAGCCTTTTCTTGAAGTAAAGTTTCAGTAACCAACGAGTGAAAGTATTCAGCGGAACTCATGGTGAGAAATATCTCCAAATATCTCCTCGATTGTTGATTTATTATAGTATATTCTCGAGAGAAAAGTGATTTCACAATCTTGGATATGAAGTTCTATGTAACAGGGGAAATTATATTTTTATAGTGCAGATAATTCAGGTGATAGATAATTCTAGAGCAATATTTTACATTTTTCTGTTATGTGTTGTTGGTTTTCAAAAACTGGTAAAGGGAGTTAGGAAGTAAGAAGTGCCCTTATGTGGAGCTCCAGTAAACACCTACCATAGCTTCTGGGAGTGTCCAGCCTTACAAACCTATGGAAAGATGTTTATCTTTTTCTTTTTAAATAATTCCCTGATGGCACTTATGGGCATTAAAGTGTAAGTATAGCCAACACTTTTTAACATTTTCGATTGAATAGAAAAGGGTTAAAGCCACTATCAGTTTTTTTTTTTTTTGCTGACCATGCTGTGCAGGCAAGATCACCCTTTCCTGGAAACACAACAGAGAGAGAGTGGAAATCTCCCCAAAGTGAAGGGAATTCCCATCTTAAATATTTGTCATTGAAACATGTGTCAACATTGAATGATTTACTCTTATCTCTTTATTGCCATCTTGAAAACATTTTGGATTGGATTGGATTACCCTCAATTTGTGATAATGATCATCAGGACAAGCAAAGTGGTGAGTCCTAAACATCTACCACTGCGCCTCCTGTAGGCTTGGGACTGCCCAGGCAGGGGTCAGTGGGTACTATGAAAGGACATCAGCGAACAGCTTCTGTGCTTTGCGTGGTCAGTTTAGAACAAGGAAGACTTTTTTTTTATTGTAACATACATTTTAAGCACTACAGCATGTACTGCTGCCATCTTTATGTGAACATCTACAATGATAAGCTCTGTTTCATTTGCACTACAGGGTGAATAGGTGCATTCAGCACTTCTACATTTTTTTTATTTAACAAGAGTTCCAGATTTCCTTAAAATAAAATGTCCATTGTTCTGATAATAGTCTCCTTCTGGCACTGCTACTTTATTTTAAACACATCTTAAGGCAACAAGTAGTCAGTGAATTGCTAATGCTGTCCAAGAATCATTGTTAGGCTGGCCATAGATGGATCAACTGATCTGGCTGAGATTTGATCCATCTATGGCCAGGCTGGTTGTGCTGAAATCCATTGATTGACTTCAGTACAACCATCCTGTCAGAATTTTTGCATGTGATTGCTGCCGCTGGCTATAGCTGCCAACAGTAATCATTGGGTTCTGCTGGCAGGGCACCCGTGGTTGCAGGAAAAAAAAAATATGGTTTGCATTACTATGCTAAAGTCAATAAGGGCTCAACAATGGACAGCAAAAAGTCTGCCATGAGAATGTCAGGTGGGCAGACATCTACCAATTCCATATCACATTGCTGCGGTGCTTGGATCTGATTTGATACTGGAGCAATGAGTGACAATAGTACATGAACAGCTGGTTATACTGTACATGTACAGTGTTTTTTTTTTGGTTCAATAGATCCCCGCATCCACACAAGTGATGTGGATAAAAGGACAACCCCCCTCCCTGCCACACTATTGTATTCTGACAGGGGAACTCTCTCGGGGAACTCTCTCCCCTAATACATAGGTCAGCACTTGCAGCGATTGACCGTGAGCGCTGATCAAATTCTGATTTTCCAGCAAGACCATTCTACAAAAGCCAGTCATTAGAACTGCTTCTGTTGTGTAGACAGTGCTATGCGGTACGTCTAGAGGAAAAAAGATTTCATCTCCAAATACGGAAAGGTTTCTTCACAGTAAGAGCTGTGAAAAATTGGAATTCTCCCTCCAGATGTGGTTCTGGCCAGCAAAGTAGATTGCTTTAAAAAAGGCCTAGATTCTTTCCTAAATGTACATAATATACATAATATAGCTGGGTACTAACATTTATAGGTAAAGTTGATCCAGGGAATATCCAAATGCCTCTCGGAGGATCGGGAAGGAATTTTTTCCCCCGCTATAGCAAATTGGATCATGCTTTGCTGGGGTTTTTTGCCTTCCTCTGGATCAACTGTGGGTGAAGGATTGTGTATATGGGGTAGTATGATTTTTTTTTATTGGTTGAATTTTCTCAACCTGACTATCTATGTATGCATGGGTCGAAAGTCAGCCAGTTCCTGTTGAATTGGCCAACTTCTGTTAAATACATACCAGGCATAATACTCTCATTCCCTACTCTAAAAAGGGAAATATTGCTGACTGCAGAAGCACAAAATTTCTTCCAAGTTAAAAAAAAATGTAAAAAATCAGTGCCCAATAACAAATGCCTTTGACGTTTTTTAAATAAGGAGATGATATTGTAAAAAAAGATCAATTTATCAGAAAGTGAACCTGCCTCAAAACATATTTGTTCAAATCCTTCTTACCTGTAGAAGAAAGCAGGATATATTCACTCTTTCCAAACCCTGCAACACCAAACTCCACTATGATCAATAGGAGTGGTCCCCCTAAATCTGCTGGGAACCCAACACTTCTGAGTGCCATTCTCGATGCATACTAGCTCATTATGCCTTTCTCTTGAAGGTTTTTTTTAAAAAAAACTGACTTGACAACCATTTTAATGAGCCCCAAGGGCACCTCTGGTAACCATTATATTAATCAGCTTTGTGCACACCATGATTTACCTCATCTGTCTTCGCACTTTTTGCCTGGTGGAAATTTCTACAATATAATTTTAAATGGCTAAGTTAGAGTTAGGCAAGCCATACATTACACAATTTTCTTTCAGCCATTGGTTGAAGGAAAGAAAATTGCTTAATTTCCACATCAACGCAGTTAGTCTGCCTGCTGGCAGAATACAATGATCACTGCCGGTGGCTATAGTTATTGGGCAAAAAGAACCCAACAGGTTGGTTGTACATATTTCATAGTTACATAGTTAGTCAGGTTGAAAAAAGACACAAGTCCATCTGGTTCAAACAATTAAAAAAAAAATAGAAAAATTATATATAACCATACAATCCCATATACAATCCTTCACCCACAATTGATCCAGAGGAAGGCAAAAACCCCAGCAAATTCCTTCCTGATCCCCCGAGAGGCAATCAGATTTTCCTTGGATCAACTTTACCTATAAATGTTAGTACCCAGTTATATTATTTACATTAAGGAAAGAATCCAGCCCTTAAAGAAATCTACAGTGCTGGCCAAAACCACCTCTGGAGGGAGTCTATTCCACATTTTCACAGCTCTAACAGATCAGTGGACCGACTTCAGTACAACCAGTCTTCTCGTAGACAGATGGAAATTCAGCCAGTTTCTGCTGAACCAGCCGAATTTTGATCCATCTATGGTCGGCTTTAGGTTTTACCATGGTGTCACCTCCCCACCCACAGTCTGCTGATTGGACAATGTAGGAGCAGCAACACTGATCAGTCTATAGTTCTCTCATGCTGTCTGCATGTTCCCCGTAATCACATGTGCATGCCACAGAGCCTCATTAGCTCCTACTGATTCTCCATTCGTCTCCCAGTAAAAGATGCCAGGAAGCTGCTACCAATATTGGGGTGGATTTACGAAAGGCAAATAGACTGTGCAATCTGCACGGGCGGTGGCTCCAGAGCTTAGCAAATGAGATGAAGCTTCACTTTGCAAAGAATACCCAATCACAGGCAAGGAAATTAAAAAACAGCATTTTTGCTTGCACATGATTGGATGGTGGAAGCCAACAGAGCTTCCCCTCATTTTCTAAGCTCTAGAGAAGTTGCCCTTTGTGAGTGCACAGTCTATGTGCCTTTAGTAAATCCACCCCATAGTTTCAGGTACTTATGCTGTAGTACAAAACAGATGTAATTATAGTTATAGGAACTCAAAACTGCATTAAATGGTGATTTTCTTTCTATAAATGCTCAAAGTTTATCTATATTGTTGAGAACTATCCTACTGCTCCCTGTATTATATTATATACAGACTAGTTTCTATTTATAATTGGTGACATAGATGCATAGCATTACAGCTCTTCATGGTTGTAACAATGTACATTTCCCCCATGTAAGGACATTGTGTTCTCATCTGGTTGCCAGAGAACTGAACACAGAGCTTCTGTTCAATCTGACCGTGTGGAATATGCAAGGCTATACACTTGGAGATTATAAACCAGGCAGTAATCATCAGTGACAATCCTCTAACTGATTTATTGGCCGACAGTATTCATTTTCTAGTTAAAGACTGAATTCTTCATTCATGTTAGCACTTCCCGAACCATTGTGTCAGTACATGGGACACTACTAGTAACCAATACAAACTCAATGGAGTTGTCATCTAAATGCTAATAGGTTAGTCCTGCGCCACATGGGCATTTCCACAAATCGTAATGTTTGGCTGTACCAAAATCATTAACCAAACCCCAACCTCCATCCCAGCTAATAAATAAGCTAATGTTCATTTTTTCTAGGGCAAAAACTAATACATAGGGGTTGATTTACTAAAACTGATGCGGGCAAAATATGGTGCAGCTCTGCAATCAGCTTCCAGGTTTTTTGTGTCAACGCTTAATTGAAGAAGCTGAAGTTAGAAGCTGATTGGCTACCATGCACAGCTGCACCAGATTTTGCACTCCCCAGTTTTAGTAAATCAAATCCATAGTGTCACTTACCTTACCCGTTGGTCCTGCAACAGCCAGTGATCTTATTCTCTTCTCTGTAGCGCTGGAATGTGGGACTCTTACATCAACACAAATATTGCAGCAGCAGTTGCCATTAGAGATGGACCGAACACCCCCCCCCCGGTTTGGTTTGCACTAGAACTTGCTAAAGCCTCGTACACACGGGACGACGATCGCACGTACGACCGTGTTGAATTGTATGTTGGCTGTTGTATGCAGCATACTGACTGCACTACACAATCGTACGTCCGGGGAAAGAACGTTCAGGTGCATGTAATTAGCATCCGGCCATTCCTGACTTCTGAGTATGCGTGTTTTGCACAATACAACTTGTTGGACCAACTGCTCTGTACACACGATACAACGGTCGTATGAGCGCTTGTTGGTACGACCAAGTTTTCTAGTCTGCTCATACGGCCGTCGTATGTTCGACTGTTCAAATCGCGCATACGAACGATCGATATCGCATACAACGGTCATGAGTACGACCTGTTGAATGCGATCGTCGTCCCGTGTGTACGGGGCATAACACAACAAGTTGGGACCCGAACCGCAAACCCTATTAAAGTCTATGGGACCCTAAACTCGAAAAATCAAAAGTCCCCATTTTGAAGGCTTATATGAAACTTATTGGCCTTAAAATATGTATCAATGCAAAAATATTTTTATTAAATATCGAGAAGCAGTGATTTTATCCACTTCCCACCCGCTGTATGCAGAATGACGGCCAGAAAGTGGTCAAGTTATCCTGACTGAGCAAGATAAGCCGTGACCACATGCCCACGGGGGCACGCAGCGCGCCAATCGGTGGTGTGGTGTGTGTCGCTCTGACACACCGCATCTCTGATAGTGGTAAAGAGCCTCTAACGTAGGCTTTTTAACACGTGACAAGCTATGACCAATCACAGCGTAAACCAGGAAGTTCCGGTAATCAGCTTTCCTCGGTTCGCAGTGACAGAGGGAGTTGATTGGCGGCTCTCATGTCAGGGGGGGGGTGTGCACTGATAATCAGTGCATTGACTATCAATGCAGCCCCCATCAGAGGTGCCCACCACAATGCCAATCAATGCCCACCACAATGCCAATCAGTGCCCACCAAAGTGCCAGTCAGTGCCCATCAAAGGTGCCAATCAGTGGCCATGGCCATCAGTAACATCTGTCAGTGCCCTTCACAAATGCCAATGAGTGCCAGTCAGTAATGACTGTCAGTACCTCCTCATCAGTGCTGCCTATGAGTGCCATCTATTAGTGCCCATCAGTGCCGCCTATCAGGACCCATCAGTGCCGCCTATCAGTGCCCATAAATTCTACATATTAGTGCCTCCTCATCAGTGCCACCTTATCAGTGCCACCTCATCAGTGCCGCCTCATCAGTGCCCATTAGTGCAGCATCATCAGTGCCCGTCACTGAAGGAGAAAACAACATTTTATAACAGAAAGGAAGAAAAACTTTTTTAGTTTGTTTAGCAAAAGATTAAAAACCCAGAGGTGATCAAATACCACGAAAAGAAAGCTCTATTTGTGGGAAGAAAATGATAAAAATTTAGTTTGGGTACAGTGTTGTATGACCGCGCAATTGTCATTCAAAGTGTGACAGCGCTGAAAGCTGAAAATTGTCCTGTGCAGGAAGGGGGTAAAGTGCCCAGTATTGGAGCGGTTAATGATGATATAATGTTAATTATAAACTACCATTTATAAAGAAAAAAAATTACATTTAAATAGATTTTTCCGGCTGCAAGCCATTTCCAGCAATACAAAAATGTTAAAAAAACAGCATGGGGGGGGGGGGGGGGGGGGGGGGGGGGGGGGGGGGGGGGGGGGGGGGGGGGGGGGGG
>BLSH010559290.1:1017541-1032353 GCA_018402905.1 Glandirana rugosa
TGCCCCCCCATCCCCCCCCCCCCCCCCCCGCCAAATCCATGCCAGGCTCCTATCAGCCAGATCGCTGTTTCTATGTACAGAGAGTTCTGTGTTTGTAAGTGTGTGTGATTGGACACAGCTGATCAGCAGGTTTCAGACAAAATCATTGGCTGAAATCTGCTGCTAAACTTGTGCTGTGTCCAATCACAGCAGGGGGGCGCGCATGCTCACCCGAAACCCAGAAGAAGGCCGGTCACGTACAAGGTATGCAACATATCAGCAGAAAAATGCCTCTTGAAATATTTTAAAGTGTTGAAGACTATGCCACAGTACGTTAGCTGGCTTTGTAACATCACACTACTATGTTATAATGATTTCATTCTGGTAGCATTTCACTTTAATAGCTGCCTTGCTTTGCTACTGCCGCTGGATGCATGATATTGTAGGGATAATTCTGGTGCAGGAAACATGGCTCAGAAGTTCTGCAACATTGCTGTACTGGTCATATAGTATTCCAGATACACTGTCATGTTTGACTAGGCTGCCACTTAGACTAAAGCCTCGTACACACGGTTCAAAGGTCGTAAGACCGAACGGACCAAATCATATGTTGGCTGTTGTATCTCTCGTACCGACATACACCACACAATCGTACGACCAAGCTGAACGTAGTGATGTGTTATGAACGTATAAAGAGATAGTTACATAGTTAGACAGGTTGAAAAAAGACACAAGTCCATCCAGTTCAACCAAAAAAGAAAACCATATACATATATATATATACACACACACACATGTACATACACATATATATACATACACACATACACATATATATACATACACACATACACATATATATACATACATACATACACATACACATACACATACAACCAAATAATCCCATGTACAATCCTTCACCCACAGTTGATCCAGAGGAAGGCAAAAAACCCCAGCAAAGCATGGATCCAATTTGCTATAACAGGGGAAAAAATTCCTTCCTGATTCCCCGAGAGGCAATCGGATTCACCCTGGATCAACTTTACCTAAAAATGTTAGTACCCAGTTATATTATTTACATTAAGGAAAGAATCCAGGCCTTTTTTAAAGCAATCAACCATGCTGGCCAAAACCACCTCTGGAGGGAGTCTATTCCACATTTTCACAGCTCTTACTGTGAAGAAACCTTTCCGTATTTGTAGATGCTTGAAGTGATTGTAGCCGTATTAGTGCAATAGTGCCAGAGAAAACTGAGTACTGTCCGTGATACTTTTTTTATTTGCACTAACATAAAATTTTTCAGGACAAGCTTTCGGGGTTTCTCCCCTTCTTCAAGGTCCAAGCAGTACTCATTTGTAGATGAAATCTTTTTTCTGTTCAGGTTCAGGTGCATGTAATTAGTGTCTGGCCGTTCCTGACTCCTGAGCATGCGTGTTTTGCACAATACAACTTGTGTGACCAACTTCTCTGTACACATGATACAACAGTCGTACGACCGCTTGTTGGTACTACCAAAGTTTTCTAGTTTGCTCATACAACTCCTGTTGTATGACCGTCGTACGTCGGCTGTTCTAATCGCACGTACTAACGGTCGGATTAGCATACAATGGTCGTTCGTACGACGTTTGCATACGATCGTTGAACCGCGCGTACGAGGCTTTAGACTATGCACTGTCAGGATGTGCTTCCTATCTCAACTATGTTTCCACTTTAGTGATATGCCTGTATTTGTGGTCTTATTCACTTGAATGGAAATTTGATTGAGCAATTGTCCCTTTCATTTTGATGGGAGTAGTAGTATTTACAACGCTGCATGTGATCGGAATGCCTGGTCTTTTATTCTGTTTAGAAGAGAGCTATAGGATTTGGCAGTCATAGTGATGGAAAATAATACACTGGACTATTGAGCTACGAATGAAGTACCCAGAACAAGATTTTGTTGGCTGGATTTTGGCTGCCATACTGGCTCCTGGCTGTCACCTATGTGCCTCATGCTACCTTTTCCAAAAGAACATGGTATTCCAGAAGTTTTGGATACCATCACAATGAGCTCTGTGTACTTCAGTTGTGTAACAAGGACCTGGAAACTTTCATTATGTACGTCTGACAGTGGCCGTTTGTCGCATTTACCTCATTGCGTTGGAGAAGTGACAAAACCTTTTGGGAAAGATTTATATTGAATGGTGCTGATTGTAATGAGTATATATGGGGCTGAGAAAAATTGTATAGGTCTATGCTACCAAAAGAGTTTCTATACAACCTAGTAAATAAGCAACTTTTTCCCTTATTATTTCAGATGTGGCAATATCTAATAGCTTTTTGTGCACTCTCTTTTTAAAGCGGAACCAATGGGCTATGGGAACATTTCCCGTAATGTGCAAGTAGGTACAACATACCTGCACGCTGCCTAACTGCAGCCTCAAATCTCAGTTTGCTCTCCCTGCTCTACTCGTGTCGTCTTAAAGAATGCGAAAATGTGTACTTTGCATGTGCTGCAGGCAGGGTGCAATGAAAAAATTCCTCGGAGAAAGGGGCGGAGGTTTTTGGTAGAAGAAACATACAAAATCCACTTTAAAATAGTGTGCTATTGCTAAAATTCCCATATAACAGCTGATTGTTCGTCCTGTGCAGTAAAAATATCCAACATATTTTCTAAACTTTATTGAACCACTTCAGCCCCGGAAGGATTTCACGGTTTAGGACCAGAGCACTTTTTGCGATTCGGCACTGCGTTGCTTTAAATGACAATTGCGCGGCCATGTGACGTTGTACCCAAACAAAATTTGTGTCCTTTTTGCCCCACAAATAGAGCTTTCTTTTGGTGGTATTTGATCACCTCTGCGTCATTTGTGATCACCGCTATAAACCAAAGAAAAGCAACAATTTTGCAAAAAAAAAAAAAAACAATATTTCTTACTTTTTGCTAAAATACAAATCCAAAAAAATATATATTATTATTTTTTTTCATCGGTTTCGACCGATTTATATTCTTCCTCATATTTTTGGTAAAAAAAAAACGCAATCGGCGTTTATTGATTGGTTTGCACAAAAGTTGTTGCGTTTACGAATGATGAGAATTAATTTATGTGGTTTTTATTTTTTTTTATATTTTACTAGTAATGGTGGCGAGCTGCGATTTTTAGCGATACTGCGATATTGTGGCAGACATGTCGGACCATTTTGATACTTTTCTAGGACCATTGGCATTTATACAGCGATCAAGGCTATGAAAATGCATTGATTACTGTGTAAATGCCATTGGCAGTGAATGGGTTAACTGTGTTCCCTCAGTGTGTTACTATCTGTATAGGGGCTGGGCTGGCAGGTGGAGGGGAGTGATCGCGGCTTCCATATACAGGAAGCCTGTGATCACATCCCTTCATCCTCTCAGAACGGAGATCCATGTTTACATACACATACCTCCATTCTCTCACTGCTGGGGAGCCATCGTGGGTAGCCAAGGGAGATCGAGTCCGCCCTACCCGCTTCCTGGCCCCCCCGGACACAGTGAGCGCGCCTCCAGTGGAACATGCTCACAATACTCATTCTTGCGGCCGCCGTCAAGTGATGAACTAAGTTGCCGCCGACATGCCACGGCGGGTGGGCGGCAACTGGTTAAATATATTCTTCAATAGCCACAAAACATAAAAATCCATATTGTGTACACCAAATGTCTTTGCAAATCCAGTTATAACCTTAGAAATGTAGAAGGATTCTCTTGCAATTATCTATAGAGACTGCTATATATGCAAATCATGGTCTTCTCCCAGCATGGACAGCTAACCCCCGCCCCCCCCCAACCCCCACCAGGAGAAGACCATGGCCTGGCAGGAGGGATTCCCACATCAACACAGTCTGTGTTGATGGGGGAATCAAGCAAATGTCTGTCTTGCAACCCGTGGTTGCAGGAAAGAAATTTGCTCCGTGTATGGCCGGCCTTAGCAGGCCCACTCATTAACCACTTCCCATCCCTTTGCCATTTTATGAACAACAGCAGGTTAAAGTGGTTGTACCGGGATCATAACTGCAGCTACAGTCATGATCCCAGTATTATTTTTTTTTTCAGCCAGTGATAACACATAATAATCAACTTTTTTTAAATACCTATTACAATCAGACATCAATTGAATCAATTAAATGACAGGTAATGCAGCTACAAGTTAAAAAAAAATTGCAGGTCACCTAGAGGAAGTCTCTGTACTTTTATGCCAAAGAGACTTCACCAAATTTAACTAAACAGTTTGATTTATAAAGGTAACCATATATAAAGCTAATGCACATAGATTTGCAATGTGTCACAGCCCAGAGCTATTGAGGATTTCTCTTGTAATGCAATAAAATAATAATTTAATGGATTGTTCCAGGCAACCAGTTTAATCTATCATAGAGATCCTATCCAGGACACATGTACTTGTGCTAATGCCAGAAATCTCTCTTAGCTTACCTTCATTTTAGTTCTATATATTCCACTGCAGTCTGATTTCATAGGCCTTATCACATTTGAGGTGGATGGGCCTGCTTTCTTGTACTTTTATTTTCTCTGTCTCTTCTGAGTATGCCACTTTCTTCATTCATTTTCTTGCTCCAGTAGGGGGGTTTTGTAAGCTGTAGGGCACAGTGATGATGAAAGTGTGTAAGCTTTAAAGACTCCTTTTTGTATTTGTTATACATGTTGAATTCTCCCTTAAAGTGATATTAAAGGCTTGGGTTTTTTCTATAAAAATGACAAACATGTTGTACTTACCTGCTCTGTGCAGTTGATTTGCACAGAGCAGCCCAGATCCTCCTCTCCTCTGGTCCCTCTTCGCTGCTCCTGGCCCCTCCCTCCTGTTAAGTGTCCCCATAGCAAGCAGCTTGCTATGGGAGCACCCAAGCCGAGCTTCGGCTCCATGTGTCCATTCAGACACGGAGCTGTAGTTCGGCTCTGCCCCCTCTCTCTTGTAATTTGCTCACTGACTTTGATTGACAGCAGCGGTAAACAATGGCACCGCTGCTGTGTCTCAGCCAATCAGGAGGGAGAGTCCTGGACATTCGAGACGCTCGTGGACAGAGCTGGACAGAGATGGGGCTCAGGTAAGTATTAGAGGGGCTGAGGGAGGCTGCTGCACACAGAAGGCTTTTTATCTTAATGCATAGAATGCATTAAGATAAAAAAACTTCTGACTTTACAACCCCTTTAAAGTTTTCTTTTTGTCAGCTATATTTACATGGGAAAAATTATAGATAACATTCAGGACTTCTGGGCACACAATTTTGGTGGCGAGTCATAGACTTGTGTTCTGTTTCAACCAATTAAAGCCTGACCTGACCTTATTTCTTAACAATACAATCATTAACGGAATAAGAAAGAGAACTTTCTCGCCGCCATTCAATGTGTGTGTTCTCTTCCTGTGTACACAGTGCAGGCATCTTCTTGTTTTTTATACAACAGACAACTTCTACTTTAATAAGTTGGTGGTGTAAGGCAACATTCACATCTGCGAATGCACCCAATGCCGATAACATGTGATAACCCCAGCGGGGGTTCCTGGTGATTTGCTGTTGGAGGCAGCTCCATTGAAAGCAATAGGAGGCTTCCGGCTGCTGCAACCAATCATGTAATCGCTCTTACAGCAATCACATCTGAGTAATCGGCCCTGAACACAGGCAAGGAAACCAATAAGTGTTAATGAAGTGGATGTAGGGCCTAAGGTTACCACCTAGGTTGCCTAACCCTTTAGCAAGCGTTGCATGTAAATGTAAAAATAATCAAAAGAGATTTAGTAAGACTGGACTTCAGTAAACGTCTTTTAGTGCAAATTGTAACCAGGCTTTGCACATTCAAGTAATTACATGTCGTAAATAAGCTTTAAAACAATACTCCGCTCTCACCACTCAGAGCATAAATTACTATGGAAACACCTCAATCACGTGGAAAATGACTAAGTGACAAGTGACAACATACATCTGTGTGGTCACCATGTGCCAGAGATGTAGATGTGTGAAGGATGTGTTTGCGACATCGTAATTCAAGTGTGTCATTGTCACTGCTTTTCCATATTACCACCTCCTATCTGTGTATAAACATAGGGATGCACCAGGGAGTCAGCCTCCTTACCCTGCTCATTGCATTCTGTCACTGACATGTTCTTATCATGGCAAGTTATCTGCAGCTGGATACAAGTGTCACCTACCTGCTATGTATGTCTATAGATCTTCCTTGCAGTTATATATGACTGTAGATCAGTAGACATACACAGCAGGCACTAGGCAACTGAAAAAAAGTTAATGCAATAAAAATATAGAAATACAGTATATGGTTTTGTATAATACTTTTATGGTTTGAGTATAAACATTTTTTACTGTTGGGCAAGGAAGGTTTTGGAAGAATTTATCGGGCTCTGGTCTCACTAGGATTGGTTGCTAGTGTTGGTCTCGCTAGGGTTGGTCTCGCTAGGGTTGGTCTCGCTAGGGTTGGTCTCGCTAGGGTTTGTCTCGCTAGGGTTGGTCTCACTAGGGTTGGTCTCGCTAGGGTTTGTCTCGCTAGGGTTGGTCTCACTAGGGGTGGTCTCGCTAGGGTTTGTCTCGCTAGGGTTGGTCTTACTAGGGTTGGTCTCACTAGGGTTGGTCTCGCTAGGGTTGGTCTCACTAGGGTTGGTCTCACTAGAGTTAGTCTCACTAGGGTTGAGCATCACTTTACTAGAACATAACCACTGAAAGTGCTGCTTCAGTTTGATTTTCTTCAAACTAGTAATATCCTAAATTCTAATTACTAAATGCTAATGGAGCAATAATGTTATCTAAGGAAATTATCTAGTAGCCCTTCAAGAGCATTGAATGATTATTTTCCTTTCCTTTACAAATTTGACTATGATTGCCCAGGGGTTTTGTTTGGCCTTTCTCAAAATCAAACTTGCAGGAGTTGTGAGAGTTAGCACTTGATGTAAATGCGTTCGTAAAAATGAAGCCCAAATTGCTTTTTGGGCTTGGGGATTCAGCATATTCCTGCCTAATCAGACAGTATTGTACATGGACACAATGGGGTTAATTTACTAAAACTGGACAGTGCAAAATCTGGTGCAGCTCTGCATAGCAACCAATCAGCTTCCAGGTTTTATTGTCAAAGCTTAATTGGACAAGCTGAAGTTAGAAGCTGATTGGCCACCATGCACAGATGCACCAGATTTTGAACTCTCCAGTTTTAGTAAATCAAGCACAATATCTTAATGTGCTCATAGATGTGTTTTCATGTCTTCTGCATGCATTTTAACATCATTTTTTATATGCAAAAGAATGATTCCAGAGTTACTGAAGCACCTTGCAGTTTCAGTTATTATGGTGGCTGGATGGATGGCAAGATTGACAGTGGCAGCATCTATACAATGGATAGGGGAGCACTTGGGCTCTTAGTTCCATGACGTTGAAGGAGTCAAATTTGCTCCTGACTAAACTGCAGTACCTACCAGGGCTACTGGGCTCAGGACAAATAAAGGTATGGGTTTTGAGTGGAGGTGTTGGTTTGATACCGCATCCACCAAAATCTGTGTTCCCAGCCTGGTATGAGGCAACCTGGAGTAACATGCTACTGGAGTAGTATGGCACTGCAACTAAAGTCATTGTAGCTCATCATGAAATCCAACTTCTCTCCTAGTTACACCTTCTCTTCTAGATACACCTAGATAACCTCCTCACTCACAAATCTTGCCTGTCTGCACAAATGCCAATTGTGACAGATGTGCCTGACACACATATTTTTGGCTGTTGTCCCATTCCGAGGATAGTCCCATCTTAATGTAGTATCTAGAAGAGCCTCTTCTTTGGACAGGTTTCTGTCCCCAATCTTCTTTAATCCAGCTAGCCTGCAATCTACCACCTGTTTGCACAAAAGCTAACTACAAGTGTAGGTTCCCATATTTTGGATGGTAATATGGTGAGTTGTACTGCAAATGGCAAAGGCTTCAGGATTCATTCATTTTATAATTGCAATACTCGATATGTTGTGTATGTAATAACCTGCGAAATTTGGCAGGTGCAATATGTAGGTAGAACAACCAGGCACTTGAGGGATCGCGTATATGATGACCTCTATGACCTTACCAACCAATATTCTACTAATGTCGCCAGTCATTTTAATGACGGTCATTCTGGTGATATTGAAAAGATATGAGTGGCAGGGTTGTTTTTCGCATTTTTGCAGGAGGGAGGTCCATTGGATTTTTTTGGCTACAAACCCACAAACCAGATGGTTTGAATTTTGAATGGGACATTACCCAATAATATGAATGATCTTTTTGTATGTTCTCCCTCTTTTCTTTGTTGTGGGTACGAGTTTTTTTTGTCTTTCTTTGTTTTTTTTGGTGTTCTCCTATTTTTCTAGAATTGTTTACTTTTGGTGAATTTGTTTCATTCTTTGCTTTGATCACCACTGCATTTTTTATTTTTTGCGATGTAAGCAAAAAAAGACCGACTATTTTGAAAAACAAAAACAAAAACAACAATATTCTTTACTTTCTGCTATAAAACACACCCAATATTTAAAAAAAAAAAAATTTCATAAATTTAGGCCGATACATATTCTGCTACATGTTTTTGCTAAAAAATCCCAGTAAGCTTATATTCATTGGTTTCCACAAACGTTGTAGTATCTACAAACTATAGGATATATTTATGGAATTTTCATTTATTTTATTTTTTTATACTAGTAATGGTGGTGATCAATGACTTATAGTGGCACTGCGATATTGCGGCGGACATTTTGACACTAACTGACACTTTTCACACTTTGCCTGAAACCAGTGACACTAACAATGATCCCCATGATTAAGCTCCGAGAGGCAGAGTGAAATACATTGGGGGCCTGGTCTGGTTGGAGTCCAGGCTGAATTTTCCACTCTATTCACCATTCCAAGATACCTAGATGTGCAATTTCCAGGGGCCACTCCTTTGTTCTCTGGACTCTAACACAGTGATCAGTGCTAAAAATATGCACTGTCACTGTACTAATGACACTGGCTGGGAAGGGGTTAATATATAGGGTAATCAAGGCATTAACTGTGTGCCTAGGCAGTGTTTTTGAGTACATAGTGTGCTGCTTTCACAAGGGGAAGCAATCGATTTTAGCCTCTGCTTTGCAGAGACACATTATACATCCCTCCCCCCCTGTTAGAACGGAGATATGCCTTGTTTACATAGGCATATCTCAGTTCTTTGTGTTTTACTGGCGATCGATGGGTGCCAGAAGAACATTTAATGCCCGGCTACTGCAGATCGGCTTCTGCTGTGAATTATCACAGCAGACACGCGTTCGTCCCCTGCAGGCTTCTATAGGAAAGATGGCAACTGGTTAAAACAGGATATAGTTTGAATGTTTTTCAAGGTGAAAAATGGGCAAATGTTGGGTCTCAACAAATTTATGTTTACAGAATGATAAATAATATGACCAGTACAGTAAAGCACTTTCCCAGATGTTGGGTGAATCCTGTTTCATGTGATTTTCACATAGGTGAATCTTGTTTGCTGCTATTTTCAATGGGAGAATCTTAAAAAACAAGCAAAAACGACTGCGATAAATAGAGGCAATGTGGAAAATCAAATCTTGGTAAAAATAAACAAAATGGGCAAATGTTAGGCAACTTTTTTTTTTAATATATGAATAAATATAGAGTTAACACTTTGCATCAGCCTAGCTTAAGAGAGAACTTCCAAGAAAAATCTGGAGACTTCTTAGTGCCCAGGAACTGTTGAGATAATGATCTGCAGTATGCAATGTACAGCAAAGCTCACAATAGTTAGCCTTCTGTAACCTACAACATATTGTGCAGATTGCATTAGTAATAAATATGTAAAATGGAGCACAGCTTACAGTGGAGATCAGTACAAAGTACAATATGTTACATGGAGATTTTTTTATGAACTTTTAAGGACAGACCTAAGTTTATCATAATGATGTTTACATTTCCTCTGCTAAAACAAGGTCCCCTGGCACCCAATGCATAGATGCCAAAGTGTGCCCCCTTTCTCTCTCCCCTCATGAATCATTCTTACACACAGCACATAGAGTGGATGGTCTGTTGAACCCAAAGGTACCACCTTTTGGTTAAAGCCCAATTCCAGTAAGCCTGGAAATTCTCCTTGTAGTGGGGCTATGCTTACACTGTAAAGGCTAACTGCTCGCTCAGTCTAGGGGTAGTAAAAGCAGCTATACTTACCTGATCCTTCACTCCCCTGGCAGACGGTGAGTTCCTCCATGATCCAGCAGTCGGATGTCCCTCGGTGTCCTTATGTCCAGTACAGGGCTATGACCCCTGCATCAATCTTGTGATGTCAGAGGACCTTAGACTGCTGGAGCATGGGAGAGAGGAGGCTGCAGAGACCAGGGTAGCAGGAGCAGAGTGGGCGCAGGGATTATTTTCATGGTTTCTGGAGAGTTAAAGCATTTGTTACCCCAACACTTCATATTCCTTATATGTGGCTGCTGTACCGTGTACTTGTATGAGGAAATATCCTGTTCTCTTTGTATTGCTTTCTCTATGTGAAATCCCTGATGTTCCTGCTAGTCCCCTTGCTTTCCTATTAAAAAAGCAGGAGAGCACGCCGTGGTCAGTTCTCTAGCTATGCTTGGAACTCAGTATGTTCTCCTCCAATGATCAGACTTGTCCTGACACCCCTCGCTGCACAGCCATTCACTGGGAAGCTCAGTTTGCTGCTGCTTCTCCTCCCCCAGCTCTTAAGCAGCTGAGAACAGAGGGAATGTAATCAGTTATAAAAAAATGGAAAAAAGGCATTTACAGGGCCGGCCTTGCCATGGGTCCCAGTGAGTCCATTGGACCCAGGCAGCACTTTGAAAGGGGCAGCAAATTGAACCACAGCCGCCTGTCCTTCTCTTCTATTTACCCAGCAAATTGATTTTTTCCCAGCAGTTCTGTGTGTCATGATGACAACTGCCCCCGGCCGCTCCGCCTGTCTCTATACTGCCTTAGCCTGTCTCTATACTACCCTAGACTGTCTATATACTGCCCTAGCCTGTCTGTATACCACCCTAGCCTGTTCATATATTACCCTAGCCTGCCCCTATACTGCCCTAGCCTGTCTATTCACTGCCCTAGCCTATCTATATACTGCCCTAGCCTGTCTACATACTACCCTAGACTGTCTATATACTGCCCTAGCCTGTCTGTATACCACCCTAGCCTGTTCATATATTACCCTAGCCTGCCCCTATACTGCCCTAGCCTGTCTATATACTTCCCTAGCCTGCCTATATACTACCCCAGCCTGTCTATATACTGCCCTAGCCTGCCCCGTGGAATTGAACATAATGGTATGTCATATAATTTTGCATATAGACAAGGTGTTGTTGCATGTAAACTTGACTTCCTGATAAATGAATTCATCAATTTTAGTTTTAATTATCATTATATTAAAATAATGGATGTGGGGGCCTTTTGGTGGGCGTGATTTTTTTTTGGGGGGGGGGCAGCATTTCATTCTTGGACCCAGGCAGCACAATGCCTTGGGCCAGCCCTGGGTATTTATAATGTTTTTTATTATCTAAACAAAAATGTTTTGCCTTTCATTTCTATTTTAACCACTTCCTTACTGGGCACTTAAACCCCCCTCCTGCCCAGACCAATTTTTGGCTTTCAGCGCTGTCGCATTTTGAATGACAATTGCGCGGTCGTGCAAAGTTGTAACCAAATAAAATTTGCGTCCTTTTTTTCCCTCAAATAGAGCTTTCTTTTGGTGATATTTGATCACCTCTGCGTCATTTATGATCGCCGCTATAAACAAAAAATGAGCGTCAATTTTGCAAAAAAGAACAATACTTTTTACTTTTTGCTAAAGTACAAATCCATTAAAAAAATTATTCATCAGTTTTGGCCGATATATATTCTTCTACATATTTTTGGTAAAAAAAAAATCGCAATCGGCGTATATATTGATTGGTTTGCGCAAAAGTTATCGCATCTACAAACTATGGGAATTGATTTATGGCGTTTTTATTATTTTTTTTTTTTTTACTAGTAATGGCGGCGATCTGCGATTTTTATCGGGACTGCAATATTGCAGCAGAAATGTCGGACATTTTTTACACATTTTTGAGACCAATGACATTTATACAGCGATCAGAAATTTAAATATCCACTGATTACTGTGTAAATGTCATTGGCAGTGAAGGGGTTAACCTGCAGGGCGCAGTGAAGGGGTTAACAATGTTCCCTGGGTGTGTTCTAACTGTGGGGGGGCGGGGCTGGCCGGGACATAACAGATCTAACTGATCCCAGTGACAGGGATCAGTAGATCTGTCATGTCCCCTGTCACAGAACGGAGAACCGCCGTGTTTACATCGGCGGTTCCCCGTTCTGCAGCTCTGTCAGGCGATCGTGGGTCTCGAGCGGACATCGAGTCCGCCCGACCCACCGGCACGCTCGCACAGATCCGCGCTGGAGCCGTACTTCGGCAATAGCGAAGATCTGTAGGGGTTAAACTGAATGGGTTGTTTTACAAGGTAATAGTTTACAATCACTTTAAGCGCTAATGGAAAAGCCCTGGTCCTACTTGCGGGGTGTGTAATTATTTTTTTAGGGGTTACATGGTTGTTGGCATCTCATCGTCCTGGGAATGTAAGGTTATCTTTCTAAACTCCCCATAATTTCATGAATTCCATAATCCTACATTAACACTCCTAATTTTTAGCTTTCTACAATTAAATGGTTTGCCTCCTTAGAGGCATAGCATGCTCAACAATTATTTATGTGTCATTAACAGACTCCATGGATTTAGCATTCCTTCCCTATCATTATCACCATTTACACATTCATTTTTTTATATAATTATAACAATAGGCATCAACATCTAATACTAAGATATATATTCAAAAAAATCCTAAATTTTAGCTACTGTGAACACATACAAAATTAATGCTTTCAACTTAAAGCGGTATTAAAATAATTGTAAAGCTTTATTTTTTTTATTATTATTAACCACTTCAATACTGGGCACTTTCCCCCCTTCCTGCCCAGGCCAAGTTTTAGCTTTCATCGCTGTCGCAATTTAACTGACAATTGTGTGCTATTGCAACACTGTACCCAAACAAAATTTTTATCATTTTTCCCCCACAATTAGTGCTTTCTTTTGGTGGTATTTAATCAAAAGACCGAAAATTTTGAAAACAAAAAGGTTTTCTTTGTTTCTGTTATAAAATTTTGTGAATAAGTATTTTTTCTCCTTTACTGATGCGCGCTGATGAGGCTGCATTGATGGGCACTGAATAAGGTGGCACTGATGGGCACTAATGAGGTGGCACTGATGGGTACTAATGATGAGGCCCTAATATGCAGCACTGATTGGCACTGATATGCAGCACTGATGGGCATTGATAGGCAGCACTGATGGGCACTCATAGGTGGCACTGATGGGCACTCATAGGTCGCACTGATAGGTGACACTGATGGACACTGGTGGGCACTGATAGGTGGCACTGATGGGCACTGATAAGTAGCACTAATGGGCACTGATAGATGGCTCTGATTGGCAGCACTGATGAGGAGGCACTGGCAGGCATTACTGATGGGCAATGATTGGCACCCTGGTGGTCATGGGTGGGCATACCTTCTGGTCCTGGGTCAGCACTCCTGGTGGGCATCCCTGGTGGTCCTAGGTGGGCACCCTTGGGGGGCTGCACTGATAATCAATCAGTGCAGACCCCCCCCCCCCCGTGAGAACAGCAGCTGATTGGCTCTCCTCTACTTGCGGCTGTCAGTGTGAGTGGAGGATAAGCCAATAAAAGGCTCTTCCTGTTTACACTGTGATCAGCTGTGATTGGACACAGCTGATCACATGGTAAAGAGCCTAAGTCAGAGGCTCTTTACCGAGATCATTGATGCTGTGTGTTAGACTGACACACCACACCAATGATCACTGCGCTGCGCGCTCCCATGGGCACATGATCGCGGGTTGTCCTTCTTCACGTCATATGACGTCCAGTCGGGATAACCTAACCACTTTGCGCACGTCATATTGCTATATGGCGGGTGGGAAGTGGTTCAAATAATAAACATGCCATTCTTACCTGCTCTGTGCAATAATGGTCCTCCACCAGCGCTCCTGGCTCCTCTTCAGCGAGTGCCCTTTTAGAAAGCCGCTTAATGCTTTGCTGGGGTTTTTTGCCTTCCTTTGGATCAACTGTGGGTATTGGATTATGTATATAAAATTGTGGGGGGGGGGGTTTGGTTGAACTAGATGGACTTGTGTCTTTTTTCAACCTGACTAACTAAGTAAGTATGTAACATGTAGCTGATGCTACATACAATTTATACAGCGCTGAAAGATGGTATTAGTAAAGGAAATTGTTTGGGCAGCTTAAAGTGATAGCAAAGCTGGAGTTAGGCTTTAAAGAATGGCAACGCACTGCAACCCACATACACAGTGCAATGCTATGCATTACCATAACACTCATGTTGTGAAGCAGCCCTGAAGTTCCAAAGATAATCCCCTGATATGCTGAGTAGCAAAAGTTCTGGCTGAAAAAGACTACATTGCATTTTAGGTGCAAGTTACTTTATTTTTTTTACCTTGAAGTTGTCAAACATCATCAGAAAAAGTCGGTCTTGAAAACGATGAGTCGTATAGTCCCCTAATAGAAACCTTGAAGTCCCGACGAAGTGTTGTACTCACAATACCATTACGTATCGTAACGTGACACATACACCCAACGTCACGCAACGGTAAGAAATTTCGGATTGAGGTCGAAACGATAGTGAAATTCGACGGGTTTGTTAAAGGAAATGATTATGGTAGAAAGTCGCGACATATTTAACATACATCGTAGTCGATGTACAATGTATGAATG
>BLSH010559290.1:1038866-1066276 GCA_018402905.1 Glandirana rugosa
CTAGGAAGGGGAAACGGAGACTTCGGTGACGACCGACTCTTGTCCCCACGGTTAGTGTACCGTCTGGGTGTCGACGTACTTTTATCCATTCATATACGTAGAAAGAATGTGTCCAATCAGTCGCATCGGTAATTCTCCCTTCCCTCATAAAAATTATAATTAATCACAATAGGGCCTTAAGATGAAATTGTGAACGTGACGACCCCCTCGGGAAGACGTTCTCATAAAAAAAAGGAGTGTCTTGTCGAAATTTCTATAAAAACTGGTACGACAGTTTACTTTTTTTTTGTAAAGACTCGTCGGTCTAAAAGACTATTATTTCCAGGTATAAGTCAACCAACTGAATATGGACCTTTATTATCAGAAAATCTGGCTGCTCAGAAATGTTTTTTTTTCATTTGACAGCATGGTCAAAAATATCTTTAAAGCTGTTCTGTGAGGAAAAAAAATACTCTTGCAGAAGGGCTCCCCCAGCAGTGCAAGTGTTAAAGTAGAATTCCGGGATAACACTAATTAATATTAAAAATACTCCCTTCCCTCTTAATGGCTACGCTGACTAACCTGTGTAAGAAAGATGCATATACTTACCTATTTTCATGCAGCTGTGGGTCTGCCATGTGATTGGCACCCCTGTTCTCAGCCAGCAGTGGCTTCAGAGGCAAAGGGGAAGGATCCATAAAGAATGGGCCATTGAAACCTATGGGAGATATCACTGCTCCAGGCTTTATTAGCGGCTCTCGAGCGCTGTCTCCTCTCCCCCGCATCTGTCCGCTAGCCGACACAGGGAAGATCACATGACCAGACTGGGGCAGCATGAAAACAGGTAAGTACGCACCTTTCTTACACAGGTTAGTCAGAAAAAGTGTTAGGATGGGGATGGAGTCGTTTTAAGATTAGTTAGTGCTATCCTGGAGTTCTACCTTCATTTTGTCTAGGGTGGGTATATTTTTGTTCCTGGAATTCAAATGTAATATGCAGAAACTCAATAATTGGGTCAGATGAGCAAATCTGTGTCTATGTGTTTAATTCTGTGCGTGAGTCAAATATTTATACTTTTTCCCTATTGGTTTCTTAGCTACTTGAAGAGGTTCAAGGAGATGAAACTAAAGGTACTGCAAAGGTGGAGTCGTCAAATTTTAAAGGGCCTGCACTTTCTCCATACCCGCTGTCCTCCCATAATACATCGTGACCTTAAATGTGACAACATCTTCATCACTGGGCCCACTGGCTTTGTGAAAATTGGGGATCTGGGTCTGGCCACGTTAAAAAGTGCCTCCTTTGCAAAGAGTGTCATAGGTATGGTAATGCAGATAGATGATGTATTTATTTTAAGATTGCATAGCTCACAACTATCCCTATTTGTACCCCAATCACTCTGTTCCTCTTTTTCCTCAAACGTTCTGTCTTTGATAACTGATACTTATGGCAGTATTTGTAGATTAATAGAATGCTTTTCCTTACACAAGCATCTGATCCCTCAGTTACCACATAGTTCTTTCAACAAATGGAACTGCAAAAATAGGGATAGCTGGAACCTATGGAACCTACAGAACCCCCAATTTTTTCTACAAGATCCAGTATGGGGAAACATGTTAGAAATGAGTTTAGGTATCCAAGCTGGGACTGGCTTAGTGAATTGAATTCTGGTGGCAACATCAAATAAGGTTTATTGGGAAAGGGACAGTTCATTGTGTGCACACGATTGGGAATCTAAGTTTGGAAAACCAAGGTTTTTAATTACATATCGAACATCTTTTGATGTTTATTGCATATTTGCTTGTACAGTTATTTTTTTTTTATTTAGTTTTTGCATAGTAAAGGCAATTCCTGTGTTGAGGGACTGCATACAAAAACACACACACTTATAACATGAAGGTCATGCTAATTGTCAAACTTTTATGAGTCAGAAATGGTACCAATGTTGGATCACAGAGAATGTGGAGAAATCATTCTTTAGAGCAATTAGGCAGCTTCGATTTTATGAACTGATGGTTTGGGGCTACTAAGTCTAAATGTGCACAAGAAAATGTATTTCTTTTTAGTGCTGTTTTTGCATTACATATTTGTAGAAAAGTATTTTAGTCACACACTCAGTATTTTACTAGATATTGACGTACAGTAAAATAATACACCCATAAAACATTAAGAAAACGTGTTGGAACACAGTATTGTATAAAAATTACACAAATATCTCAACTTACATTTAAAATCAGCTAAAACGCTGGTCCGGTTTTAAATGGGGGAACACAGAATGGGAACACGGAGAGCACCAAAAAAACCACACAGCTGTATTATGAGCACTTGGCACCTTATGAGCACATGCATATTAAAAATATCCAAAGAACTTGAGATAGTGATGAACTTCCTATTACTGCATTATATGTGTCACTAACTGAAGTAAACGATCATCCCATATTCAAGTAAATGGTGTTCTGACACCGATGGTTATGAACTATCGAATGTGGAACTTTTTATGTATTTTGTGCATTGTGGACATTCAGAATCATCACTAATTGTTGCACCAATTTATTTTAGAATATTTGTGTTTGCACATGTTTACAAGGACTATATTATTCTGTAATGGTTAGCACATGCACTTTATCTATGAAGATTATATGGTAAGCTGGGGAGAGCGCTCTCACATTTTGTTATTGATCTGCAAGGCACACACACCTTTATAGAGCAGCACTCCCTACAAGCATTAATTCATCACATTGAGACACTTCAACACTCGATCCTTGGTTTATAGATCCGTGATTAGATTCACATCCACAAGCGCAGGATAGTGACCCTATTATATTATATTACATATCACTACGAATATATCATCCTATCCAATATATTTAGAGGTATTAGATTACATACTGACCATATAAATTGACATGTATAAAAGCCAAGAATAAATCAAGGGCCATAGATAGCATAGTTTAGGGAAACATATTTATACCATAAATAATGTTCTTATCATTTAACTTCTGGTTGAATTTGATGATGTGTCTTTTTTCAGTAAGTAACTATTCTTTGATTTACATGTGTTGCAGAGGCTTGCACAGCCTATTGCATTAGTGTGTGCACCCCAAAGCTCAAATATGCATGCCTTTCCCTGCAGCTTCAGCTGCACGGGGCAGTGAATGAATGGGAAGTGCCCTGTGCTGAGCTCTGGCTTCCTGTTCATTCACACATGGAAGTATAGTAGATACAGTTTACTATGCTTTAGCTATGAATGGACACGGTGAGCGAGTGTGTTCACTGTGTTCATTAAGAAAAGGAAGAGGCCAGTAAATTATATATACAACTCACCCTTCCCACTCTCCATCCTGAAACAACCCCTGCAGCAGGCAGGGGGAGAGGAGAGGTAGGAAGCCAGCAGCACTGTGGGGCAGGGGGTCAACAAGGGGGGGAAGACTGGGCATCACCCATAGTGATTAGGGTGTGTCAAGGCACACCTGGCACACCCCCTGCGCATGTCTATGGACTTGCATATAAATAACTGTAGCCAAACCAGTTACATAGTTGCATAATTAGTCAGACTGAAAAAAAGCACAATCTATTTAGTTCATCCAATAGAAATATGCATTAATGGTTTAAAACCTCAGCGATGACCAAAACCTCTCCTGACCAGCTATCTTGGAAGCTTCCAAATTGATTGTGCTCACTACCATATTCTGGCCATTGAAATTGATGTCTGCTTCACAACTGTGACCTCTCTGTTTAGATCTCTGTTTCTCTCTTTTCTCTGACAGTCTGTATTTTACATAACACTTTCCATGCTGTATAATTGGATGTGTAAGATATGTTCTTGTTGAGAATCCCATTATGTTAATACAAGAATGGGTCCATTAATTCAGTTAACGTAACTGAAATGTTGTCTATACGTACTTCCTCAGGTACACCTGAGTTCATGGCTCCAGAGATGTATGAGGAGAAGTACGATGAAGCAGTAGATGTCTATGCCTTTGGGATGTGTATGCTGGAGATGGCCACTTCTGAATATCCATACTCGGAATGCCAGAATGCTGCCCAAATATACCGCAAAGTGACCTCAGTAAGTAACAACGTGAAACCTTAATGGTAGATGAAAAACTGAAGAACTTGTGACAACTAACGTGGTCACAAGCAGTAGCTGTTCTTGAACTCCAATATTTTGTTTTAGCGGTGATTGCATGAACATTATCTACTGTATGTGCTGGGGAAGGGGCGTAATATTGGATTTAAAGTAAAAAGGAAGGCAATGTCACATATGTCTTAAGCTTTGCCTTTGTCCCTAGGAGCAGTGGTCATAAAATGTCAATTTACATTTTGGCATGGCTCAGTCTGAAATATCTGCATATACAGCATGTTTATGTGCGTGTGTTATGCGACTATCATGCCCAGCAAAGACCAATGCAGTGAGCTGATGACTTTTTCCCTTTTATTTAGCTCATGGAAAATGTGATGTAATCTAACATAATTACTTGATAAGAATTTCAGATAACAAGAAGGAAAGAAGTGTTTGTTCTCTGTAGAATTTTCTGTGTTCTACTATAGGAAAAGATCAGCTCAGTGGCATCAGATCTAAAGACAGCATAGACAGCACTGTTCCACCAGAATGGGGACAACACAGCAGGGTAGATTTACACTTTAGTCCTATTGTTGAACAAACCAGTCTACTCTTACATGTGCATTTTGGAATTCATCACTTTCCATAAAATCTAATCATAAGGTAAAGTGAACCTGTGGCCAGGCTATGGACACGTAGAGATATGGAGATAATATCTCTGCAGGATGTGGAAACTTTGCAAGAAGATCTGGACAAATTAATGGGGTGGGTAAATAAATGACAAACAAGGTTTAATGTAGAGAAATGTAAAATAATGCATCTGGGGGCCAAAATTATGAAGGCATACTACTCACTAGGGAGTAGAGCCTCTGGGGGAATCTAGGATGGAAAAGGAATTAGGGGTCCTAGTAGATGACAGGATCAGCAATGTCAGGCAATGCCAAGCTGCTTCAAGCAAAGCCAACAAGATATTGGCTTGCATTAAAAAGGGGATTAATTCCAGAGATAAATCGATAATTCTTCCATTATACAAGACTCTGGTCCAGCCACACCTGGAGTATGCCATCCAATTCTGGTCACCAGTCCTCAGGAGGGATGTGTTGGAACTGGAGAAGGTCCAGCGAAGGGAAACAAAGCTGATTAAGGGATTGGAGGACCTTAGTTATGAGGAAAGATTACGAGCACTGAACTTCTCTCTGGAGAAGAGACGATTGAGAGGAGATAGATTTCATTGTACAAATACAGTAATGGTGACCGCACAATAGGGAAAAAACTTTACCGTCCAAGGCAATATAAAAAGACACACGGCCATTCACTTGAATGATAAGAAATTCAGTTTAACCTTAGACTGTGTAGAGGGTTCTTTACTGTAAAAGCAGTTAGGATGTGGAACTCTCTGCCCCAAGCAGTGGTTCCAGCAGGAAGCAGGATCATTTCAAAAAAATATTGGATAGGCAGTGGGGGATGCAGAAGTGACATTTGTGGATGGAGTGAAGAGGATGCAGAGGTGACAACTGTGGGTAGTAGGGGGATGCAGAAGCGACAACTATTGATGTAGGAAGGGGGGATGCAGAAGTAACAGCTGAGGATGGAGGGGGATAAAGAGGTGACAACTCTGGATATAGGATAGGAGTTGCAGAAATGTGGAAGGGGGGGGGGAAGCAGAGGTGAAATCTGAGTGGAGGAAGGGGGATGCAGAGGAGACAGCTGTGAATGGAGTAAAACCACAAAAATAAAATTGAGGTGTATTGAGAGTATGCCCTCCCCCACGTTTTTTACTTCACCCCCCAGATCAGATGGGCTAGATTTGGCCTTGTATAGTGGCCTGCTGGCCCATATACACCTCCACAACTTAAGTCTCAGGGTGATGGACAACTGGTTGAGGATTAGGAGCCTCAGAGCTGAAAGGCTATTATGTAGATTTGCATTTGAGATTTTGGCTGGAGTAACATATGCTGTCAGCTCCATTTTAGGTGATGTGTTTTGTGGTTGGGGACACTGAAAAAAGAAAAGTTATAGAAGGCTTGGTGCCATGCTTCCCAAATGTAGGTTTTTGTCCCTGTCACATGTTTCCCTAGTTCTTTTTACCTATATCCAGGCTTATTAGTCAGGTAATGGTCCTAATTAATCAGCAAGGGATGAGAAGCTCCATGAGTAAGTGGCTTACATTGGCTTCTACTGCTGTAGCCTACCAACGTTGTTACTCAGCTTGCCAGAAGGGTGGACACCCTTCGCCCTCCAGCTTATAGTGTACTCTTACATGCGTCCTTTTCTTTTTCATACTTTTATAGATTGAAGACACATTTAAAGGTTAGGACTGAATTGATCATAAAACTTCACTGCTAACTTGGTTGATTAAAATATATGGGGGATTCCTGCACTTAGGATGAATGTGGATTGTAGTAAGACTGCTGCCTTCCTATAAATTTCCAAGTAGGAAACAATAAATAAATGATGATAACGTAGGAATGGCGCTGTCTGAAATTATACCTTGGGGAGTGTATCTATCTGTGTGGGATACTCCCTATAAAATGGTGAATTGGTAAGAAGAATTGTAAGTAAAAATTAATAAATGTCCGTAAAAAGTCCATAATAATAAAATCCGTAAATGTCCGTAAAAAAGAAGAATTAATCTAAGATCATCTAAAAACTTCTTTGCAATAGGTTTGGTACAGAAGAAGGTAAGGTGGTGGTTTAAAAGATATAATACAGCAGAGAGAAGATTTATAAACTCATATATACAACATGTCCGTAAATGTCAGTAAAAGTCCGTAAAAACCAGAAAGGGAAAATAAATAGGTAACCGCATATGTCTATCTGAAATCACGTATTAACCGGTTTTCAATACTTCTATAGTGGCAGCCAGATGAGACAACCAGCAGCGTGATCAGGTCCGTATAAATGAGGGAGTACTCGATGGGTTCAATCACAGAATTGTTATCTCTTACACTTTATAGTCCTATGTTTTCACATTAGCGGGAATCAAAAACACACTTCAATGACTTTCAGAATTCATGATGGTAATGCTGTAATCCTTAAAAAATGAAGTGACTTCAGTGTTGCTTCAAACAGAGGTCTTGGGGTCCTTCCTTTGGGGGTTCAGATGGGTCCTCGCTGTTTATCCTTTCCTGTGTGCCTGCTTCCTGTATCCGGGGGGATCCTCCTTCAGGGGTGCACCTCAGGCGGGGGATGTGTTGAAAAGGAAAAATGGGATCCGCAATAGTGAAGTACGTTTTTTAAAAACGATTTTTATTCATGTAAAAGGTAAAACTCGACCATAAAAAATCACATCGGCCTTCCAGTAAGTTCGGAGTAAAAACACATAGAGGTGGGCAAAACCCGCTTTGAGGAAGGTAGGAGCCCCTTCCTTCCTCCTCGTGTGCGTTCCACTTGGTTGATTCCTTCTGACTCATAGTGGGGTAAATCATTTATGGATGAGACACTTGAGATTTACTGGTATACCATAACACTGGAAGTTTTCATTTCGTTTCTCAGGATTAAGAGATGGAAGGACATGAATCCTAAGAGTCTCAGAAGATCATTCCTCTTTCATCAGATACTTAAACAAACTTTGTTCCTTACTACCCAGCTGCAACTCTAACTGTGGCTTCCATTGGAACTCACATGCTGGCAAAGAGTTAACTCTTTAAATAATTATTATTATTATTATAATACAGGATTTATGTAGTGCCGACAGTTTGCGCAGCGCTTTACAACATTAGGGCAGACAGTACAATTACAATACAATTTAATACAGGAGGAATAAGAGGGCCCTGCTCGTTAGAGCTTGCAATCTAGGAAGCATGAACTTCTTTACAGCACACAAAACTTTTACACCCAACACATAGGATAGTGTAGAGACTACAATATTTCTATTGTATATAGCCTATATGTAGGCTTTGGACTGCCTAGTATTAATTAGGCATAGAATTATCTAGATTGATCTATGTTTTTTTTTTATTTTATCATTGTTTGCTTATGTTGTCTTTTCTGGTTGCAAAGATTCTGCTGTGTGTTTATTTGAGGTCTGGTTGTAGGTCCCGAGGGCCTAGCTCCATCAGAGATAATCTTCTACTGATATCAAGCAGAGT
This sequence comes from Glandirana rugosa, assembly GCA_018402905.1. Classification (NCBI taxonomy): domain Eukaryota; kingdom Metazoa; phylum Chordata; class Amphibia; order Anura; family Ranidae; genus Glandirana; species Glandirana rugosa. The sequence continues at coordinate 1,046,997 of BLSH010559290.1, forward strand.
TTTACCTGGTTAAGACTCTTTGATCATGGAGTTGTCCCTGATAGTCATGCAATAATTGGTTTGCTATTGGCTTTCTAGATGTAGCAATTCATACCTTTAGCCTGGCTTCACACTGGTACAATACAGACACCGCATGTGATTTGGACAGGAATTGCACCACATTCCTGTGCAAATCACACGCAATGTCTGTGTGGTGCGATTTCAGGCATACATTTTGCATGGATGAAATCGCATCCGCACCGAAATGGTGCAGGACCCTTTTCGCCCCGCACCTGAATCACATTGCATTGGCGTGAACTGGCAATCACACTGCATTTTGCGATCTTTCGGGGTGTCATTAAGATAACATTGACAACCGCAGCAAATTGCATGGACGCCGTCTGATTGTAATGCAATGCGAGAAATGCACAGGATTCGCTGTGTTTCCCGCATTGCATAATGTGAACCAGGGCCCAAGTGGAAAGTAAATAGCGTGCTTTTGTTTTGCAATGTATACGCCTGTTTAGATCAAAGTAATTAATTGAACAATGGTTCCTAGTTCATAGTACATTAAAGAAACACTGTTATAAGGCATTAATGAAGGCTGCCATTACTGAACTCTCATTTGAGAACGCTAGTTTCCTGGCTGTCATTCTGATGCTTTGACTCCAGTGCAATGCAAGTATAGAGATAAGTAGTTCTGACACTTTTCTGACACCTATTTACAGCATCTTGTTCCAGGAAACATTTTGAAGTTAGAAATAGCCAGTCTTCTAGCATTTGCTGAAGGAGGACTGCAGTGGCAGTTCCTGTACTTATTTAATTACATTGACTCTTTAAGGTGGAACAAACAGGTGATCAAGATTTCACCTAATGTTTATGGCTTTCTACATAATTGCAAAATGGTAATGTTTTCTAGCCAAGGATTTCTGTCTTTGCATATTTTTTCCCTCAGGAAACTGTTTGGCCCAAACATACCAAAATTGCTGTATTTATATGGATTGTACATGGATGGTACTGTGCAAACGCTTAGGCAGGTGTAAAGAAATGCTGTAAAGTAAGAACGCTTTCAAAAATATATATTTGAATTATTTATTTTTTATCAATTTACAAAATGCAAAGTGAGCAAACTGAAGAAAAATCTAATCAAAATTTTGTTTGACTACCCTTTAGCTTCAAACCAGCATCAATTCTTAGGCTGGGTTCACACTTGTCCAACAAACGGACCGACATTGTGAGCACAAGTCGCATTACATCACAAAATCAATGTTTCCCTATGAGAGCCGTCTTAACTGCTCCGACACAAGTCGGTCCGACTTTGAAAAAGGTTCCTTGTACTACTTTGGTCCGACTTTGGTCCTACTTCTGCCCATTGAATATCATTGAAGTAGGATCAAAGTTGGATCCTTGTTCTAACCATCCGACTTGGTGATTACAGCAGCAGTAAAAGGAATTTATCTCACACTGGGATTATTTTGATTGGTCAAAGGACAAGTCACTATCTCAAAGTCTATCTTGCTCATTCAAGTCAGATGGAAGTAGGACCAAAGTAGGACAGAAGTAGGACCGATGTAGCGGGGCAATGTAGGTTCAAAAGTCTGACCGCTTTTGTATCGGATCGTGTGAACCCAGCCTATCACTTGCGCGCTTTGTACACTTGTACAAAATTCAGGTATTTTGTAGGATTAGAGGCAGGGGTATGGTTAACCAATTATACAAAGCAGGTGTTAATGGTCATCAATCTCATAGCTTCACCTCAAAAAATTCACTTTACAAAGTGAGTATACTCAAATTCTGTACTCATCTAGTCTTGTTAACTCCAAAATCTAATTTTTTGGAATAAACATGCCTTTTTACTCCTTAAAATCCTTCACAAATATAAAAAAAATAAAGTTTTCTTGAACCCACACAAAATCCATACAGATTTTCTTTTCTAGCAATAGCAACGTAAATTAAAGCAGTGACTTGCCTACGCCTCTAGAATTTATCTTGGACATAAAACCCCTAAAAGAGCACTCCATTTCAACTGTGCACAAAAAAAGATTCAAGCCTAAACCCAAATTGCATTTGGGCTTTAAAGATTAAAGGCGAAAATTCATGAAAATCATTCCATATCAACTCAGTAATAAAGCAATATTCAGATGTTTGAGAAAAATCTGCTCTATCTGAAACAACACTATTATGACACAAATAAGAAGGATTCTGTGCTCTTGGCCAACAAGATCAGACACATGTCAGCTTTCTCCGCACCCTATGCCCCGAGGAACATTTATGGTCAGGTTACTTATGACCCCAAGAAAACTGTGGAAATGACATGTATACTTTTACATAGCATTTTTGCTTTCCATTAATTATTTTTTTTATTATCTTGTGCCTCTGAACTTGTTAATAAATGTTACTAGTCAATCCCCTAGTACAGCGCCCTGCCTTCTTGCAGTATTTCTATATTACTGTCCTGCCAATGCCCATAAAGACCTACTGACCTGTAAACTTTAAGCCAACCTCTCTTTTCTAATTTATATCTAATGGTTTTTGCCAAATTCTCATAATTCAAAGTAGGAAATGTGCTCCAAACATGTATTTACAAGAATCGGGTTTCATAGCCTTTTGATTGATACAGAAAGTACTGTCAACCTTATTCATGTGGTTAGAAAACAGATCAGGCTCTTAATTAGTACTTCGATTTTTTTTATTAAAATAAATGCAGTACCATACAGTACATAAAGAGAAGGAATAATGGAATTTAACCACTTCTGGACCGCGCCGCGTAATTTACTGCTGCAAGGTGGCAGCATAATGCAAATCGCCGTATATAAAAGGCGGTTTGCGCACGCGTGGCTGGGGCGAGCATGCGCCGCCGGCGGGGCGCTCTCGTGTCCGCCGCGAGCTCCAGGAGTGTGGCCGCGGGTCCCATGGACTCGATGTCCGCGATCGCTTACAATAGGAGAAAAGCGGGGAAATGTAAACACGGCGGTTACCCGCTCTGACAGGGGACATAACACTGATCTACTGATCCTTGTCATCGGGATCAGTTAGATCTGTTATGCCCCTTCCAGCCCAGCCCCCACACAGTTAGAACACGCCTAGGGAACACAGTTAACCCCTTCATTGCCCCCTGCAGATCAACCCCTTCCCTGCCAGTGACATTTATACAGTAATCAGTGACTTTTTTTTAGATCTGATCGCTGTATAAATGTCAATGGTCCCAAAAAAGTGTAAAATATGTCTGACATGTCCGCCGCAATACCACAGTCCCGATAAAAATCAGATCACCGCCATTACCAGTAAAAAGAAAAAAAATACCGCCAATATGTAGAAGAATATATATTGGCCAAAACTGATGAATAAATTTGTTTTTTTTTTATATATTTTTTGGATATGTATTTTATCAAAAAGTAAGAAATATTTTCTTATTTTTTGCAAAATTGACGAACTTTTTTTGTTTATAGCGGTGATCATAAGTGACGCAGAGGTGATCAAATACCACCAAAAAAAAACTCTATTTGTGAGAAACAAAGGACGCCAATTTAGTTTGGGTACATCGTCGCATGAATGCGCAATTGTCAGTTAAAGCGACGCAGTGCCAAATTGCAAAAAGTGCTCTGGTCCTAATGTGGGGAATCCTTCCGGGGCTGAAGTGGTTAACCACTTGTGGACCGCCCCACGTACATCTACTGCAGCAGGGCGGCCGCTGTGCTCTGGATTATGTATCTGGTATGTGATCAGCGCACGCCTGTCCACTGCCTCAGCTGTGCTGTGATTTGTTACAGCACAAGCCAATCAATGGGTCCCAGCCAATGATTCATCCCCAGGACCTGCTGAACAGCTCTGTCATTCACAAAAGTGGTAAACAACACAGAGCACTGCATGCTGACAGGCGATCTTGCATCAGTGCAGCCTGATCAGTGACTCCATCAGTGCAAAGCAGGGAAAAAAACAACAAGATCGATTAGTAAAAGCAGCATATATTACACCCATTACACATTGTTAGGCACACAGTTAAACCCTTGATCGCCCCTAGTTAACCCTAGTTAGTTAACCCCTTCCCAGCCAGTGTCATTAGTACAGTGACAGTGTATAGTATTAGTATTGATGTTAGTTAGTCAGTTAGTGTACCCCTCCAGCCAGTGTCAGCTAGTGTCAGATTGCCATGCTATCACAGTCCCATTATAAGTCGCTGATCACCGCCATTACTAGTATAAAAAAAATCAAAATTCCAGTATACTATATATACCATAGCTTGTACACGCTATAACTTTCACTCAATCCAAATAATATACACTTATTGGGATTTTACTGGTAATTTATATTAACCGTGCGATGCACAATAAACTTAAAAAGGTGTCTAGATTGGAATGTGAAGATCTGATTAGGGATACATTAAAAAGAGAAGATAAGAAATATGATATGTCCATCATCATGAATTATAATATTCAGTCTAAACAGGTAGAGAGAGTATTCAAAAAACACTGGTCGATCCTGAGAGCAGACAAACAACTTCAAGCAATTTTACCAGAAAAACCAAGATTTATTTATAGAAGAGCACCAACATTGTGGGATTTAATTTAAAAATAATGTACCAGACCCACCGAATAGATCTGTTACAGATACCTTCTTTCAGGGTAAGGCCTCATACACACGGACGCTTTTTGACACCGGCGTTTTCTGGCATTTTGTGCAGCTCTCCATGTTAGTCAATGGCCCCATAAAAACGCCGATGTTTTTGAGCTGTAGAGGGCATCGGCGTTAGTGAGCTGAAAGTACAACCCACGGCCAGCGCGTTCTGAGGCTGTAATGTTTTGGCGTTTTTTGACACCAATGCCGAAAAACATTCACTAACGCCGTACCGGCGTTAACCGGCGTTTTTTGACGCCAACGTTTTTAGGTTGAGAAATAGCAGAGGGCTGTTTTTTTTAAAAAAACGCCTATTGACACAGACACTCACTAACGCCGATGCATAACGCCGAAAAACGCAGATTTTTTTTCCCTGACGTCGGGCCCGACATTTTGTTTATTTTTTAAGAAACGTCCGTGTGTATGAGGCCTAAGGGTTTTTATCCCTCTAGAAGGTGTTATGCTTGTAAAAACACTAAAATGAATGGTCAAAAAGGTGAAAGATTTATATCCAGTGCCACCAAAAAACAATATTCGATTAAAGATTTTATATCATGTAGAACAGAGGGCGTAGTGTACATTTTAGAATGTCCATGTATGTAATAGTATGTGGGCAGAACTAAACGCCCAATGTGGAAAAGGAAAAGAGAATACATCTAGAATATTTGCAAGGGTTATCTGAAACATAGTGTCTCAAGACATTTTACTCAGCATCATGCTAAAGATCCATCTGGACTAAACCTCTGGGCTATTGAAAAATTCAAACCACACTGGAGAGGAAGCCATAAGATAAGAGAATTAAGTAAAAGTGAGTCAAGATGGATTTTCAAACTCAATACCCTCCATCCTGGTGGAATGAATATTGATTTTAATTTAAATTGCTTTTTCTCTGATTATTAATTAGGTTTTATATTGATATAATTTTAAATGTTTTAGAATAGTTTCAACTATTTTTATGTACTTGATACAAATACGGATTCAGTAAATAGACTTTTTTAAATTAATTTTTAGCTGATAATATATTGATAGGAATTTTTGGAATTTTTATAGTTTAAGGTTCACTTTTTATGTCCACTGGATGGTAACATTTGGTATTGCCTGTGGACTCAGGTCTCATCTGAAAGCAGTACATTATATCACCAGTAGGGGTCACGTATATTTAGAAGATAGCTAGTGCATTTGGTACATCAGGTTAGTAACGAGTCTTTTAATAACAGAGTTTCAACATCTAATATAATCATTTTAGTAAATAATAAAATAATGAATGATGTGCTTTTCTGTCAATGGATATGTGTAGTTTAAGGCAGAATGGCCCGATGATTCACCGGTCAACATGGCAATGTGCAAGCTGTCTCAGGCTCTTAATTCCCAGTGCCCGTCACTAGACTCCTTATCCCTTTGAAGAAGTCACGTGATAGGTGATGCAACGCAGTGAGGAGAGCCTCAGTTGATGTATGCGATATATATGTTATACACAAAATGGTCACTATGTGAGTTGGCATTTGTTAGTTCTAAATAGATATTGCGGTATATACAACATTGCACAATGAAAGTTTTTCTTTTCATCTGAGCCAATTTCTGAGAAGAAGACCTTGTCCTATTAAAGGAGGGTTTTGAAGAGACCAAGCACAGGAATGGTTTCCCTGCTGAGAACAGCAAAGACCTATTAATCCAAAGGCACAAATAGACCCATTAGGGTAGCCCCCTAAGGTGAGCGGACAATTCAACAGGTGGTGGAGGTGATGGTGTGTATAACTGAAGTTTAGATCACTGAAGTGTTTTTTTTCTCCATGGGGATTCATGTGATGAAGCACAAAATGTGAAGAAGGAATATTTATATATATATATATATATATATATATGTGTGTGTGTGTGTGTGACTATCACAATTGTTTTTAAACTACTTAATCACGTTTTTTGATCACTAATTAATTTGTATGGGACAACGTACTTATGCAGGTATTTTATTTAATGTGGAATAAGTGCACTATTCTTTAATACATTAAGCAGACGCACTCTAATCTGCAAAAGTCACTTCATAATGGTGTTGAAGGCCACCTTTGCCTTTTGTCTCTACCAAGAAGCCTCAAACCTTACAGATTTAGAGTACCCCGGGTTACCAGTTAACTTAGATATCTGAAGGTATTTACTGACATGTTCTGTGCACAAAATATTTCACAATTTTTCTTTAAATGATCGGTCCTCTTTTCCTTAATCTTAACCTTTTTATTGATTGTTAAGGCTGACATAGAAGTTGTAAGATTTAAGGATACACAAATCTTTTGATTACATTTTAGATCTGCCCTATTAACCAATTCAATACAGAGCACTTATACGCCCTTCCTGTCCAGACCAATTTTCCATTTTCAGCACTCTCACATTTTGAATGACAATTACTCAGTCATGCTACACTGTACCCAAGCAAAATTCTTATCAGTTTTTCTCACAATTAGAGCTTTCTTTTGGTGGTATTTAATCACTGCTGGGTTTTTTATTGTTTGCAATATACGCAAAAATAAAAAAAAAGCACTTTTTTTAGTTTCTATTGTAAAATTTTGCAAATAAGTAATTTTTTTCATAAATTTGGCCCAAAATATATACTGATACATATCTTTGGTAAAAATATCTCAAATTAGTGGATATTATTTAGCCTCTGTGAAAGTTATAGAGTCTACAAGCTATGTTGACAATGATTGAAAATTGATCACCCCTGATCACACCTGATGTACTGACAGCCTATCTCATTTCTTGAGATACTAACAAGCCAGGACAGCACAAATACCCTCCAAATGACCCCTTTTCGGTACGTAGACAATCCAGGGTATTTCGTAAGGGGCATGGTGAGTTTTTTTGAAGTTGTAATTTTTTCCCACAATTCTTGGGAAAATTAAGAATTTTTTTTTTTTTTTACATAAAATTGTCATATTAACAAGTTATTTTTCTCACACAGCACATGCATACCTACAATTACACCACAAAATACATTTTGCTTCTCTTCCTGAGTATGGCCACCACATGTGTGAGACTTTTACACAGCCTGACCACATACAGAGGCCCAACATCCAAGTAGCACCTCCAGGCGTTCTAGGAGCATAAATTGCACATTCAATTTTATTCCTACCTATCACACTTTTGAAGGCCCTGGAGCACCAGGACAATGGAAACACCCACAAAATGACCCAATTTTGGAAAGCAAACACCTCAATGTATAATCTATGAGGTATAATGAGTCTTTTGAATGGTTCTTTTTTTTCTAGAAGTTTTTGGAAAATGTGGAGAAAAATAAAAACGCATTTTCTTTTTCAAAGTTGGCCATTTATAAGATATTTCCAACACATAGCATGTACATAGCAAAACTGACACCCCAAAATACATTCTGCTACTCCTCCTGTGTATGGCAATAGCATATGTGTGAGACTTTTACACAGCCTGGCCACATACAGAGGCCCAACATCCAAGTAGCATCTCCAGGCGTTCTAGGAGCATAAATTACACATCTAATTTCATTCCTACCTATCACATTTTTGAAGGCCCTGGAGCACCAGGACAATGGAAACACCCACAAAATGACCACATTTTGGAAAGCAAAGACCCCAACGTATAATCTATGAGGCATAATTTGTATGGTTCATTTTTTTTCCAGAAGTTTTTGGAAAATGTGGAAAATAAATGAAAGCGTAATTTTTTTACACAAAGTTGTCCATTTATAAGATATTTCCAACACATAGCATGCATATAGCAAAAATGACACCCCAAAATACATTATGCTACTCCTCTTGAGTATGGCGATACCACATGTGCGAGACTTTTACACAGCCTGTCCACATACAGAGTCCCCAACATCCAAGTAGCATCTCCAGGCGTTCTAGGAGCATAAATTACATATCTAATTTCATTCCTACCTATCACACTTTTGAAGGCCCTGGAGCACCAGGACAATGGAAACGCCCATAAAATGACCCCATTTTGGAAAGCAAACACACCAGCGTATATTCTATGAGACATTATGAGTCTTTTGAAAGGGTCATTTTTTTCCACAAGTTTTTGGAAAATGTGTGAAAAAAATAAAAACTTTTTTTTACACAAAGTGGTCAATGTATAAGATATTTCTAAAACATAGCATATACATAGCAAAAATGACATCCCAAAATACATTCTGCTACTCCTCCTGAGTATGGCGATACTATAGGTGTGAGACTTTTACACAGACTAGCCACATAGAGAGGCTCAACATCCAAGTAGCACCTCCAGGTGTTCTAGGGACATAAATTACACACATAAATTCCTGCCAACCTATAACATTGTTGAAGGCCCTTCATATCGCTAACACATTGCATGTACTGTACATACCAATTACACATCAAAATACATTTTGCTGAGCAAAGAATAAAAAAAAGATTACCTGTGGTTTTAGTAGTGCAGTGGTCCACAGAGGGGAGCATCGGTCCAGGCAGCAGGCAAGAAGGTGAACAGCGACAGCAGAACAGGCAGCAGGCAGGAATACTGTCCATAGTCAGTACAGGTAGAGATATTGGCAGCACAGCCAAAACATTGATCCAGGTAGCAGGCAGGGATGTGGTCAGCAGCAGCAAAAGGATCGTCCATGCAGCGGGCAGAGATATGGTCAGTACAGTCAAAGTATTGGTCCAAGCAGCAGGCACATGGTCCATAAAAAGTGCTGGGTCAGTGCAGGCAGAGATATTGTCAGTACAGTCAAAGTATTGGTCCAGGCAGCAGGCTTAGGACCTCAGCCAGGAAAGAATAAGGACAGGGGTGGAGGCTTCTCCCACTCAAATCGCTTTGAATATCTGGACTCCAGACCCTGTTCTGGGAATTACAAAACAAAGAGAAAACCAAAAACTGGTTTTCTCAATATAGAACACTATTCTGAAGCCCCTCACATATGGGAGATCCCTGTGTAGCAGGGTGAAGGATCAGTCCAAGGGGCAGGCAAAAACATGGTCAACAGGCCAAGGTCAGTGCAGGTAAAAGGCAGAAATAGACGGTAAGCAGAGGCATAGTCGATACAGTCCAGGGTCAGTTCACGTGAAAGATAGAAACATGGCGGATAAGTAATGCTGACGACAGGCAGAGGCATAGTCGATACAGTCCAGGGTCAGTTCATGTGAAAGGCAGAAACATGTTGGATAAACAATGCAGATGTCAGGCAGAGGCATAGTCGATGAACAGGCAAGGGTCAGTTCACATGGAAGGCAGTGATATAGTTGGTTGATGCACAGGGAAATAATCAGCACAGAATTGAAAACGGGGAAATGGCAGTCTAGTAAAAATATGGGTTAATAATTTTCGAGAGTGTGATAGCGTCTGAAGCATTCTCCTATGCAAAGGCCAGGTTGGGAGGGACATTGGAGACAATGGAAAATGGTGTCTTTCCTAACTCATCTTTTGCTGCACTCCAACATTTTTTTTTTGCCGTCTTCTTCCGGTTGCTGATGGTGGAATATTGTCAGGAAAATGGCGTTCATGCAGTCTGCTGTCACAATCAGAGCGAATGCTTTCTGGAGGGGGATCCTTGTTGATAGATCAGGGCAGTGACAATGTCTTCAATGAATTTTAGGAAGATGTTGGGTATTTTCGTTGATTCCTGATAGGTGACGTATGCATTAAAAATGGCCAAATAAACAAAGGAAATTGCAACTTTTTTATACCAGAAGAGGGGCGTTTAGGTTCATAGATAGGGTGGCAACATTTGATCTTTTAAATCCACACCCCTCCCCATGAATTTATTGTACTCGTGGATAAAGCAAGGCTTTTGAACGGGACTGTGTTCCACCGGGGCATCATCATGGATGGTGGACATGATGTACACATCTTTCCTATCCCTCCACTTCATGGCCAACGCTTCCTCATTCCTCAGGCTTGCTGATTCCCCCCTTTGTAGACTTGTGGTGACTAGACGCTGTAGGAAGTCCTTTCTGTTTTTTCTTGCTGTACCGCAGGCCAAAGTTTTCTTCAGATTTAGGTGCCGGAAAAGGGACAAACTGGTATAGTAATATGATACCCGTTTTGGAGGAGTGGGAATGCCAGCTCCCAGACAATTTTGCTGCTTATTCCCATGTAGGTTGGGCACTCAGGGGGCTGGAGCTGGGAGTCTTTGGACACAGCCGGTCAAGTGGTAAAAAGGCAATTTCATTGGCTCTTTACCCTGATCGATGTCAGGCTTTGTCCGAGGGGCAAGCCTCGTCCCAGATCGCCGTGCTGTGTGCCCCCGGGGGCGCACACGAGCTGCGTGCACATGGATCAACAAAGTGACCAGCTGTGATTGGGGATGGGCTGTGTCCCGAGGGATATGCCCGATCCCTGATCGCCATGCTGTGGGCCCCAGGGGGCCCACTATAGCGGCGATAGGCGGTGGACATCATATGACGTCCACCCAGATGGAGGGAGTGTTCCTACCTGCGTCATTTGTTTATGGCCTGGTATGGAACTGGTTAAACAGGCCATCTTAACATCTAAGGTACTCACCCAAGTAGCCATTTTCCCTCCCCAGTGTCATGTGGCTCATTAGTGTTACCAGGTCTCAGGTGTAAATGGGGAGCAGTTGTGTTAAATTTGGTGTTATAGCTCTTACTCTCATACTGGTCACTCGAAGTTCAACATGGCACCTTATGGCAAAGAACTCTCTGAGGATCTGAAAACAAGAGTTGCTGTTCTACATAAAGATGGCCTACGTTATAAGAAGATTGCCAAGACCCTGAAACTGAGCTGCAGCACGGTGGCCAAGACAAGTGCGGCACTGGGGAACTACAGTTCATTGAGGGAACCATGAGTGCCAACATGTACTGTGACATACTGAAGCAGAGCATGATCCCCTCCCTTCGGAGACTAGGCCGCAGGGCAGTATTCCAACATGATAATGACCCCAAACACACCTCCAAGACGACCTCTGCCTTGCTAAAGAAGCTGAGGGTTAAGTTGATGGACTGGCCAAGCATGTCTCCAGACCTAAACCCTATTGAGCATCTGTGGGGCATCCTCAAATGGAAAGTGGAGGAGCGGCAGGTCTCTAACATCCACCAGTTCCATGATGTTGTCATGGAGCAGTGGAAGAGGACTCCTGTGAAACTCCATGCCCAAGGAGTGTTAAGGCAGTGCTGGAAAATAATGGTGGCCACACAAAATATTGACGCTTTGGGCCCAATTTGGACATTTTCACTTGGGGTGTATTCACTTTTGTTGCCAGCGGTTTAGACATTAATGGCTGTGTGTTGAGTTATTTCAATTATTTCAAATATACACTGTTATACAAGCTGTACACTCACTACTTTACATTGTAGCAAAGTGTCATTTCTTCAGTGTTGTCACAGGAAAAGATATAATAAAATATTTACAAAAATCTGAGGGGTGTGCTCCCTTTTGTGAGCTACTGTATATCACAATCGGTTATATTCTTAACTCTTTTACTTAAAGACTATCCCTTGGCAAATCCCCCCTCCCCTTCTTTCCCCTCTCCCCATTACTTCCACCCACCTTGCTCTCATTCAAATGAAAGGAAAGGAATGAATAGGAAAGAAGAAAAACTTTCAAACCCATCGATTGCCTGCTTGATTCGGCTGTCATGCGACTGTCCATAGCACTGAAAGTGGACTAGTGGTCCACTGCTGCAGGCAAGATGTGCCAGTGACCATTCTTGTTTCCATCTGTTTTGTGTCATCATCATGCCGCTGCAGTCTTATGGAGACTAGAAGCACCCCACTGCTAGTCATCCAAAGTGTCCACTTCACCAGGCAGCAATGTGGATATCTCAATAAGAACCTACCCACTCTGAGGACCAGAAGAAAGAAGGGATCCAGCATGTTACATTACCACAGAGTTAGGTAAGTTTTTCCAACATTTGGTCAAGTTTTTTGTTTACCCACTTGCCAACCACCCGCCACAGCATGACGGTGACAAAGTGGCTCGTTATCACAAACTGCCGTCACCTGACGGCGGCCGCGATAACTAGTATTGTGAGCGCACCACCTGAGGCGGCCAGGGAGCGGGTAGGGTGGACTTGATCTCCGCCGGCTACCCGCGACGACCGGCCTGCAGTGAGAGAACGGAGGTGCGTGTATGTAAACACGGATCTCCGTTCTGACAGAGGGGGAAGGGCTGTGATCACAGGCTTCCTGTATATGGAAGTTGTGATCACTCCCCTCCCCCAGCCAGCCCAGCCCCCATACAGTTAGAACACACTGAGGGAACACAGTTAACCCTTAGAGCGACCCCTCCAAGTTAACCCCTTCACTGCCAATGGTATTTACACAGTAATCAGTGCATTTTTATAGCACGGATCGCTGTATAATGCCAGTGGTTCCAAAAAAGTGTCAAAATGTTCCGCCATGTCCGCTGCAATATTGCAGTACCGCTAAAAATCGCAGATCACCGCCATTACTAGTAAAAAAGTAAAAACCCCAGAAATTAATTCTCATCATTCGTAAACGCAGCAACTTATGCGCAAACCAATCAATAAACGCTGTTTGCATTTTTCTTTTACCAAAAATATGAGGAAGAATATAAATCGGCCAAAACTGATGAAAATAAAATGTTTTATATATATATATATATATATATATATTTTTTTTTTTTTTTTTTTTTTATTTGTATTTTTGCAAAAGGTAAGAAAAATAGGTTTTTTTTTTGCAAAATTGTCATTCTTTTTTTGCTTATAGCGGAGATCAGAAATGACGCAGAGGTGATCAAATATCACCAAAAGAAAGCTCTATTTGGGGGGAAAAAAGGACGCAAATTTTGTTTGGGTACAACGTCGCAATTGTCAGTTAAAGCGACACAGTGCCGAATCGCAAAAAGTGCTCTGGACCTAAAGGGTGAAATCCTTCCGGGGCTGAAGTGGTTAATCCACTGCTATTATCTACAGGGAGATTACGTTTATTGAAGGTGGGTCCTTGGCCAGGGGTAAACCTTAGTTTGTTATGCTGATCATTAATAACTTGAATTTTTAGCCATAGATGGTCCGTTCGCCACCACCCAGATGGCTCAGTCGCTTGTAGCGTGTTATGCTAGGGGAATAATTTTATTTTATATATATATATTTTTTTTTTTATTGGGAGGGTTCATGTGATCAGCACAGGGCCAATCAGCACTGTCTGGACAGAAAGTCAGGGGTCATGCAGCCTCATAGGACAGTCAGGGCATAAAGAAAACTCCTCCTACTAGCTTTAACCAGTGTTCAGCTGGACACTGATAGAATTCACAAGACTGTTCTTTACTGCTGATGAGAAAAGGTATTTAGCAGTTTATATTTACTAAAATAATTGCATTTCCATGTTCTATGTACTGTGGGAGACCAGATATAGTGAATGCAGGGTCCTGGGTTTAATAACACTTTAATGCAGGGAATGCATTAAGGTAAAAAACATTTTACCTTTACAACCACTTTAACCTCCCTGGCGGTAATCCCGAGTGTGGCTCGGGGTGGAATTTCAGTACCATTAGCGGTAACCCCGAGCCACACTCGGGACTGCATTGCTGGATCCAGGCAATGTTACTCACCTTGTCCCCTGGATCCAGCGATGTCCCCCCCACCGTGTCTGCGGGCTGTGTCCTCCGCCCGATGACTCTGTGATGCCGGGCTCCGTTCCCTGTGAGCGTTGCGTCGCACGGGGACGGAGACTGACAGGAAATTCAAAAAGTGAAACACACACAGTACATACAGTACACTGTAATATTATAGATTACATTACTGTATGAAATCATTTCACATCCCTTTTGTCCCTAGTGGTTTGCCCAGAGCCCTGCATGCACTTTTATATTATATATGCCATTCTTTCTGCCTGGAAACTTGATAATGTCCATGGCAACCAAAAAGTGTCCCTTTACGTCAAAAGTGATTTTTGATCAGCTAGAAAACAGCGATAGTAAATAAGAATCATTTGCAGAATTGAGTGATACTGATTTTTGGGGAAATTTATCATCAGACACTGAAAGTGACGACAGCGACAATTCTGCAAATGAGCAAATTTCAGTGTTTTTGGTTTGATTACATTATTGAATACATTTTATTACTATTACGTTATTATTTTTGATAATTATTTTTAGTTATTTATTATATTATAATTTATGATTTCATGTTTCAAACTTTATCACACCCGACATGTCTACTAGACTCTTGTTTGGACAGATTTAAGTGAGTTATTCCTAAGAATTACAGGCCTACAATATAAAACGCCAAATTTCCATGTCAAATAATCGTACCGCTTTCAGCACCAAAAAATCTGAAATAATCATACCGCCAGGGAGGTTAAATTAGATTTAAGGATTTAGATATCTAAGCTAAAGTTTAGTGGCCCATTGAGGCTGTTGTGTTGCATTTTACCGCATTTACCAAACACATCTTGCCATCTAGAATGGCACCCAAATGCAGTTTTACAGTAGCAGGCAGTGCACTCACACTCTACATGGTGGTTGTTGCAGTGTGCTGTGAAAAAAGGTGTAAGGTCCAAAATAACGTTAAGGTGCACTGTCATCCCATTCAAAATTATTGGGCAGCCTTAACACAGTACACCTATGTATGTACAGTACACATTATGTATGCACAGTGTTCATGTACTTGTCAGATGCCAGCAATGTAATAAGCTCTTTTGATCTTTTATCACTCACTGCCCAGACCTATAGAAGCAAAGCAATATTTGCTTTGAAGAATTATGTCTACAGAAATCCCAGTATTATAAGGATTGCCTCCATCTTTTTTCACCCATTTTATAGTTGTTTATATTTGAAATATGTTTCCACAGTCAGTGGAGAAACCGTACTGTGCCCATGCATTGCCTTCTTCATACTAAACATTGGCACAATACTTTTTATCTGATTACACTTGGCTTGATTTTATTGGCCTTGCATTAATAAATGTATGAGAAGTCCATGCTGAGATCTGATTACACAGAGCAGGGAGATAAATTCCTGTATCCATCATCTCTGAAATAATATCTTATTAGCATGAGTAATCAAAAATTGTCCTTGATTTGACTAAAATACTTTTAAAAATTATTTTAATCTGGTATCTGGCCATGTTCGTAAAACTTTTTTGAATTCTTTACACACACCGTAAGTAGCAAATAAATTATTATCATTTCAGTAAGGAAGATTGAGTAATCATGTATCCTTTATTAACTTTATTATGACATGCTTACCAGTTAAATTCTTATGCACATAAATAGTTTAGAATATAAGCCAACCTTTCCTTTTCTTAAAAAATCTTCATACCTTATGTATGGTTAGTAAACGATACCTAGGCTATCTAGAAAGCACTGCAAAAATTTTACCTACAGAGATTCTGGGTTTGAAAGCACCTTTTGTCACATGATTCTCATTGTATGTGGACATGGTTGTAGTGGGTTCAAAGGGAAGACAATGCTACTACCAGAGAACACACTAGCCTACATTCTCACAGGCTTGGATTCAAAAGAGAATGCAGGAATATCTATTGATCTAGCTCACTTATCTTCAAACTGTGGCCTGTGGGCTGGATGTGGCCCTTTGCTTGCCTTTATCCGGTCCTTGGGGCACTATTGTTCCCACTGATATGAGGCACTATTCCTCCCACTAACACTAACCATGGGGCATAATTTGTCGCACCAATATAAACAATGGAACACTATCCCTCCCACTAACACCAAAGATATGGCACTATTCACTCTGATACCAGTGATGGGCCACTATTGTTTCCACTGACACCATCAATGGAGCATTGCTCTTCCCATTGACACCAATGATGGGACACTAACACCAGTGAAGAGGTACACTATATTTTCTCCTACTGACCATAGATGCTATATAAGTTTCTTACTTCCATTCACCACCAAGTGTGAGGCATTGTTTATTCCCACTCCTCTGGCCATAATCAGGCCACTCTAAAGTCTGAAGGACAGTAAACTGGCCCTTTGTTTAGAGAGTTTGGGGACCCGTGATCTAGATAGTGGGGCTGCCATATGCACAGGTCAACAGTGTTCAAATAGTGTAACCTTCACGTTTTATTGGATTATACGTTCATGTGCCTAGGGATCTAGTGTAAACAATTAAAAGGAAAGAAAATTGTCTGCATCACTCATTAGTAATGGTAGGAATAGATTATCACAGTCACTTATACAGTATAAAGCCACAGCTTAGTGTTTATATCAGGGCTTGACAAATTTGCTTTGAATCTAGGAGCCAGCTAAAAATGTTAGGAGCCAGTTTTTGTAGCGTAGTGTGGGTTGTCAGCGCCCGGGGTAAGGCTTACTCACCGCAGAGCAGCCAGTCAATAACTCCAACATAACACTGTTACATCAAGGTTATAGGCTGGCCAGAAAGAGTGACACAAAAAAAAAGTTATGGGGGAAACTCTTTAATATGCCTAATGCATCGTGACTGCGACATGTAAAATCTGCTGCCTAATGCAGCTTAAGGGTGCCAAAAACATGTCTCTACTGCACATCTAAATGAACCCTTAGTAACACTTTAAATGAAATACAGAAAAAGGTGAAAGAAGTATTCCAGTGCTGCTGATCTTCTGCTGCCTCTTTGCAGCCACTTCCTGCCTACATGTGTGTCCCCCACGGTGACTATTCATTGGTCTGGTGGGTTTACGGTCAGTGGTAATTGTTGATGGTACACAGGGCTTTATCACAATTTTGTTGCTTAGAATAAAGATCACAATTCTTGCGGTGTAACATCATCTGTCACATTATACAAAAAGAAAAAAAAATGGGCTAACTTTACTGGTTTTTTTTTAATCATTAAAAGTGTATTTTTTCTAAAAAAAAAAATGCGTTCGAAAGACCGCTGCGCAAATACTGTGTGACATAAAATATTGCAACAACCGCCAATTTATTCTCTAGGGTCTCTGCTAAAAAATATATATATAATGTTTGGGGGATCTAAGTAATTTTCTAGCAGAAAATACAATTTTTTTACGTGTAAGCAACAAATGTCAGAAAAGGTTTAGTCTTTAAGTGGTTAAACTTCCCTTAGCTAGAGACCGGAGAATATTCCTTTGATCTAAAACAACTAACAGATACATTGTATTTGTGTTTATACTCATCAGCGGTGTTGGCAGACTGCCCGGTTTTTGTTTTTTTTCTTTAAGGCCTCATACACATGGGCGTAATAGCAAAACGTCGGGACCGACGTCAGGCAAAAATCGGCGTCAAAAACAAGATTTCGTCTGCGTTTTGCATGGGCGTTAATGCGCGTTAGTGAGCGTCGGCGTCCATAGGCGTTTTGTTGAAACAAAACATTTCTCTGCTATTTTTTAACCTGAAAACACCGGCACTAAAAACGCTGGTTAACGTCGCTACAGCGTTAAAGTGGTTGTCAACTTGTGACAACCACTTTAACCTACAGGTAAGCCTATGATAAGGCTTACCTTAGGTGCACTGCATATCTCCTAAACCTGTACGGTTCAGGAGATATGCAGTGTTGAAGCTGTGCCAATGTCATGTCGGCACATGCGCAGTGAAGGAACGGCCTGCGTGCCGCTCCTCCACTGCGACCGTGACGTGACTGGCGGCTCCCGTGCGCATTTGCGGGAGTGACGTCACGCGACTCCGGCCAGTCACAGCGCCGGAGTCGCGGCCCCAGAAGGAAGAGGGTCAGAAGATGGACGCGGCCAGCACAGGGGACAACTCTGGACATCGCAGGCTTCATTTGCAGGTACGTTGCACATACTGGACTACTATGCGATGCATAGTAGCCCATTATGCTTCTACATTACAGGGGGATATAGAGGAAAGTAAACCCCATCTGGGTTTACTTCCTCTTTAATGCGCGTTAGTGAGCGTTTTGCCAGCTCAACGTCAAAAGCGCCATAACGCTAAAGCCTCGGAACACGCTGGCCGTGGGTTCTACTTTCAGCTCACTAATGCCGACGCTATCTACAGCTCAAAAACATCAGCGTTTTTATGGGGCCATTGAATAACATGGAGAGCTGCAAAAAACGCTCAAAAATGCAACAGTAAAAAACGTCCATGTGTATGAGGCCTAACAGCTGTCGGCTTAGGCAGAGAACGGCTTGGAGATTAGATAGTGAGGGGAGAGAAGAAGTATTCGGGTGCCGCTCGCCAGGACGTGATTTCTGGTCGCCATGGCGAACGGGGATTGTCGAGCTCTGGTTTATATGTTTAAAACTTAGTTGCCAACACAGCGAAGTTGATTAACCGTGCATTCACTATGCCATATTACATTGTTCTACAGAATAATGTTATACCTTAATTCCTGCCAAACTGGTAGCAGGCTCCTTTTCTATTTCTATCTCTGCCAGCAACCTGATGTAATTCAAATCTTTTTCCTAAACCAACTAGCTATCAGGCATTGCTGTAATTACTTATTAATGGAATGGAATCTTCATACTTGTGTATTTTGATGTTATCAACTTAATAACTTCCAAGTTGATGATTTGTGTGCCTGGAGCTGTATGTAGAGATCAGCGAACACCAGTCTAATGTTTCTGCTTTTGGAACTGTTTTGGACAAATAACATATTCTGAACAGCAGCATTTTGCACCTAGTATGCAGTGAATTGCCATTTTTTTTAAAGAAGAACTAGCATCTACAAGAAAATCGAAAACAGGACATTTTTATGGATCTGCTAAAAACACTCAATAATCTCAGGGGTCTCAGATAAAGAAGGCCTGTCCTTTGTATAAGCACCTATATATAATACCATCATGAGCACATGTGAGAAAGGAAGAC
>BLSH010559290.1:1066286-1078057 GCA_018402905.1 Glandirana rugosa
CCATTGACACCAATGATGGGACACTAACACCAGTGAAGAGGTACACTATATTTTCTCCTACTGACCATAGATGCTATATAAGTTTCTTACTTCCATTCACCACCAAGTGTGAGGCATTGTTTATTCCCACTCCTCTGGCCATAATCAGGCCACTCTAAAGTCTGAAGGACAGTAAACTGGCCCTTTGTTTAGAGAGTTTGGGGACCCGTGATCTAGATAGTGGGGCTGCCATATGCACAGGTCAACAGTGTTCAAATAGTGTAACCTTCACGTTTTATTGGATTATACGTTCATGTGCCTAGGGATCTAGTGTAAACAATTAAAAGGAAAGAAAATTGTCTGCATCACTCATTAGTAATGGTAGGAATAGATTATCACAGTCACTTATACAGTATAAAGCCACAGCTTAGTGTTTATATCAGGGCTTGACAAATTTGCTTTGAATCTAGGAGCCAGTTAAAAAAGTTAGGAGCCAGTTTTCGTAGCGTAGTGTGGGTTGTCAGCGCCCGGGGTAAGGCTTACTCACCGCAGATCAGCCAGTCAATAACTCCAACATAACACCGTTACATCAGGGTTATAGGCTGGCCAGAAAGAGTGACACTAAAAAAAGTTATGGGGGAAACTCTTTAATATGCCTAATGCATCATGACTACGACATGTAAAACACCCTCATCTGCTGCCTAATGCAGCTTAAGGGTGGCAAAAACATGTCTCTACTGCACATCTAAATGAACCCTTAGTGACACTTTAAATGAAATACAAAAAAAAGGTGAAAGAAGTATTCCAGTGCTGCTGATCTTCTGCTGCCTATTTGCAGCCACTTCCTGCCTACATGTGTGTCCCCCCCCCGGTGACTATTCATTGGTCTGGTGGGTTTCTGGTCACCATGAAATACTGGAACCCAGCTGCACATAAAGAGTGGTAATTGTTGATGGTACACAGGGCTTTATCACAATTTTGTTGCTTAGAAGAAAGATCACGATTCTCGCAGTGCAACATCATCTGTCACATTATACAAAAAGAAAAAAAAAATGGGCTAACTTTACTGCTTTGTTTTTTTTTTTTTTAATCATTAAAAGTGTATTTTTTCCAAAAAAAATTGTGTTCGAAAGACCGCTGCGCATATATTGTGTGACATAAAATATTGCAACAACCACCAATTTATTCTCTAGGGTCTATGCTAAAAAATATATATATATATAATGTTTGGGGGATCTAAGTAATTTTCTAGCAGAAAATTCAGTTTTTTTACGTGTAAGCAACAAATGTTAGAAAAGGTTTAGTCTTTAAGTGGTTAAACTTCCCTTAGCTAGAGACCGGAGAATATTCCTTTGATCTAAAACAACTAACAGATACATTGTATTTGTGTTTGTACTTATCAGCGGTGTTGGCAGACTGCCCGGTTTTTGTTTTTTTTCTTTAAGGCCTCATACACATGGGCGTAATAGCAAAACGTCAGGCAAAAATCAGCGTCAAAAACAAGATTTCGTCTGCGTTTTGCATGGACGTTAATGCGCGTTAGTGAGCGTCGGCGTCAATAGGCGTTTTGTTGAAAAAAACATTCCTCTGCTATTTTTTAACCTGAAACACCGGCGCTAAAAACACCGGTTAACGTCGCTACGCCGTTAAAGTGGCTGTCAACTTGTGACAACCACTTTAACCTACAGGTAAGCCTATGATAAGGCTTACCTGTAGGTGAACTGCATATCTCCTAAGCCTGTATGGTTCAGGAGATATGCAGTGTTGAAGCTGTGCAAATGTCATGTTGGCACATGCGCAGTGAAGGAACGGCCTGCGTGCCGCTCCTCCACTGCAACCGTGACGTGACTGGCGGCTCCCGTGCGCATTCGCATTCGGCGCTGTGACTGGCCGGAGTCGCGGCCCCAGAAGGAAGAGGGGCAGAAGATGGACACGACCAGCACAGGGGACAACCCTGGACATCGCAGGCTTCGTTTTACAGGTACGTTGAACATACTGGGTTACTATGCGATGCATAGTAGCCCATTATGCTTCTACATTACAGGGGGATATAGAGGAAAGTAAACCCCATCTGGGTTTACTTCCTCTTTAATGCGCATTAGTGAGCGTTTTGCCAGCTCAACGTCAAAAGCGCCATAACGCTAAAGCCTCAGAACACGCTGGCCGTGAGTTCTACTTTCAGCTCACTAATGCCGACGCTATCTACGGCTCAAAAACATCATCGTTTTTATGGGGCCATTGAATAACATGGAGAGCTGCAAAAAACGCTCAAAAATGCGGCGGTAAAAAACGTCCATGTGTATGAGGCCTAACAGCTGTCAGCTTAGGCAGAGAACGGCTTGGAGATTAGATAGTGAGGGGAGAGAAGAAGTATTTGGGTGCCGCTCGCCAGGACGTGATTTCTGGTCGCCATGGTGAACGGGGATTATCGAGCTCTGGTTTATATGTTTAAAACTTAGTTGCCAACACAGCGAAGTTGATTAACCGTGCATTCACTATGCCATATTACATTGTTCTACAGAATAATTTTATACCTTAATTCCTGCCAAACTGGTAGCAGGCTCCTTTTCTATTTCTATCTCTGCCAGCAACCTGATGTAGTTCAAATCTTTTTCCTAAACCAACTAGCTATCAGGCATTGCTGTAATTACTTATTAATGGAATGGAATCTTCATACTTGTGTATTTTGATGTTATCAACTTAATAACTTCCAAGTTGATGATTTGTGTGCCTGGAGCTGTATGTAGAGATCAGCGAACACCAGTCTAATGTTTCTGCTTTTGGAACTGTTTTGGACAAATAACATATTCTGAACAGCAGCATTTTGCACCTAGTATGCAGTGAATTGCCATTTTTTTTAAAGAAGAACTAGCATCTACAAGAAAATCGAAAACAGGACATTTTTATGGATCTGCTAAAAACACTCAATAATCTCAGGAGTCTCAGATAAAGAAGGCCTGTCCTTTGTATAAGCACCTATATATAATACCATGATGAGCACATGTGAGAAAGGAAGACTCAGAAGTAACATCCTGGGTTATGACTTCTCCTTAGGACAGTGGTTCTCAACTCCTGTCCTCAGGACCCACCAACAGGCCAGATTTTAAGTATTACCTTGGGGAGATGCAGAATAGAATACTGCAATCACTGAGCAGCAAATGATATCACCTGTGATGTATTTCAGTTATCCTGCAAACCTGGCCTGTTGGGGGGTCCCAAGGACTGGAGTTGAGAACCACTGCCTTAGGACTTGGCAGATCTCTTATCGGGGGAGATAGGTTGCAGTAAGAGGGGATTCTGTCATCAGAAAGACAAATAATTTGTCACTAGGTCTGGCGCAACCAGATGGTATATCTTGCTGGCATAAAGGCTTGGCATATAGGTTACAAATTACTTGGAGGGGCAGGGCATAACTAAGCTGCCTTAGTCCAAGTAACATTAGAAACCTCATGTATTAAAAGTCCAGATCAGAAGAACTTGACTTTCAAACATGAAAGTGTATATGCCCGTGCTCCTACCTTCTACCTGATCATGAGGATTATTATGAAACAGCGGTACAGAGAAAGGTCTTGCGGGATCATGGGAGTACAGCTATTATACCTGCTCAGCTATTTTAAGTTGTTTTTATTGAATGCCTTTGAAAGGGTTTTTTTTCTACTATTAGTGGGGTTTTATTAGTCTTCCACTCTAAATACAAATATTGCTTAGTGCTCAAGCAGTGCCCCAGTTTTATCCCTTAATAAAGAGAAACTTAGGCCCACGGGAAAAATATAAACTTTGTGAGGAATTCTCGACTAATCTTTTAATCTTCTCGTACTAGTAGAGATTTAGCTGGTAATTAGGACACAAAAGAACCACTTACAGCAACAAAATTCAAAAGACGTCACATTTAACTATCACATCATATGAAATACCAGTTGAAGTAAATATACAGTAGCTGTTTTTTTTCAGGCATAAAAATGGATACGTTTATAAAGTGGTTGGGGGCACTGGGGAGGGGCCAGGAGCGGCGACGGAGGACCCGAAAAGAGGAGGTTTGCGGCTTCTCTGTGCAATTCCATGTAGACATGTTTGTTATTTATTTGTACTTTTTTCAAATTTACCTTTACAATCACTTTATATACCTCCAGCATATTTGCATATATTTAGGCAATTAGCAGCAATCATATATGTGGAAAAAGATCCATTTAAAGAATAGTTTACTTAGTAAACTTGTGCAGTGGTCAGGACTATGTACCCTACTGTACAGTTTATCATAGAAAGTGTATTGGTCATGGCTATATAACATACTGTACAATATATCATATAAAATGCATTGGTCAGGACAATGTAACATGCTGTACAATATATCATATAAATTGCATCAGTCATCACTATGTAGTGTATAAAGTGCATTAATTAGGCCTAGGTAGAGTATAGATTGCAATGGTCAGGACTTTGTAGTGTATAGAGTACAGTGACTTTTTCAACATATTTGAACAGGCAAACATTAGATCTTGATTCACATAGGGCCTACAGATAAAGGTGATATACTTGAACAAATTACACAAAAATTAACATGGTATATTTATTTTCATTATCTAAATAACAAATGCAGATTTGTCACGTTGATAAAATATGTACACCCCAACATTTACCACTACATTAAATCCATGAAATTGGAATATTATGTTTCAGAGTAGGTGCCAATGATTAGAACCTCCTTAGAGAGCGTGCAGGTGGAAACCATCATATTTATACCTTGAATATCTAGGGGTTTGGTGTCCTCTTTGCTACTGAAGTGTGTGGTGTCATCATGCCAAGATCAATATAGCTCTCTAAGGCCCTTGAAAAGAAAACCCAGTACAGATAAGCAGGTTTAGATGCTAAACATCTATATAAATAGGATATAAATGAAGCAGGAGAGTGGTCTGAATAAAGACAGGATTCTTTGTTTTAGTCCCTGGTGATCAGAACACCTGGTTTCTGGGCATTTGCTTACTGCAGCTGTGTTTGGTTGCAAGTTTTGCAACAGTAAACCACATATATTCCAAACTTTCTGCAGAACACACAGAAATCAGAGTCATTTATCATACTTAACAGAAAAATAAAGACGTTTGGAAGAGATTCAAATGTGGTACAACATAACATACATTAAATTTAAAGTGTACACTATCTAATGACGCAGAAAAGCAAACGCTGAAATTCCATGCCAGTCAAAATGCCTTTTAGTCCTTGTTGTTAAAGTCATTGATCTCATATGACATATGTTATTTCTGAATTCAAAATTAAATTCAACTGTGTTATATCATTCCATCTTGAGACTTCAGATATTTGGACATTTTTTATCAGATATGCTCATAAGTTCAGTAATGCGAATGAATGGGCATTCTGTACATACATCTGCCTAATTAACAGCTAATAATAAAAATCAGCTAAGTATTTTATAGCTCAATATTTTTGTGATCTGTGATCTCCTACGGTACCCATGTCCTTTCTTTACACCATCAGATTGGAACTGTTCAACATTATAAAGATGAGAGCACCACAAAGCTTGAATAAAAATATCAAAAACCCAGTTTAAAACTGCCCCCCCATCAGGTCGCGTGTGCTGGAAGTAAATTCAAATTTGTACTGGGCAACAATTACAAAACAAAATGACTAGCATCCAGTTTAGATCGCTGTCATTCTGTATACCCTGATTTCATGCTATTGGTTTGGTTTTACAATTGAACTTGATGCCAGCACACAAGCCCTGATGAAGGGGGAGTTTTAGGCCCTCCCAAAATGCTTTGGCTTTTTGATTTTGTGTTGTGCAAAACAAAGCCTTCTGAACGTATTCAAGCTTAGTGGCACTTTCATCCTCCTAATGTTCTACAGACTACTTTGGGGACCCTTTGGGATATCCCAGTCTCCTGTAAATGTTAAATTCCGACTCATGATTTTCATCTACTCTGGAATTGTCCTGATCGTGTGACATTTTGACTTGCTGTTAGGGATGAGGTTCAGGTTTGCCACTACAATGGGTTTGAGACAAATTCTACAGGTTTGATATTTGCGACCCCAGTAATCTTGTACTATGCATAATCTACAAGAGACTGCTATGAAGTTTCAAGCATGTCCATTTTGTATGCCCAGAGACCCAAACATGTATTATCCACAAGATAAAAATGGCTGTTTTCCAATTCACAAGAGGCTACAGTTAAAGAAGAATTCCAGGCACTGTATATTTTTTTATAGTTACATGGGTCCAGCCAACACCATGCCCAGAATTCATCTTCAAGTTCTGAGACTAGCAAACCTGTGCATCTGCAAACAAATGATTTGTAGCAATACCCAATTTTTTAAATGAATGACCTCAGGATAGTAGTTCAAAACAATTTAAATAGTTGCATACAGGACTGTATGGGATACGGGATGTATCTTTACTGAATATTACTTAAATGGTAAAACATCTGATAAATGCTGCCCATTATAGAACTGTCAGTCTTTCTGGAAGTTACATCATTTTGTTGAGATTTTTTTGTAACATACGTAGACAAGTCATTGACTACGTAAGGGAAAAGGCAGCAAATAAATCTGAAGTCTTTTCTGCAGAGAACAACCACATCTAGAGGATGTACATAGGAGCCCAAATAGCTCAATGTATGGTACAGGTACAAGTGAACCTTTGTTTAGCTCCTTGAAAGTAGAATGGAGGTAACTGTGAGCACACAATGCAAACTTGTTAAACATACATGTAATTTGAACAGCAATGTTGCTTGTATTTTCATAACCACTTGTACTAGATGTATGTGCCAATTTTCATTCTCTAGAAAAGGTAAATGGAGGTTTTACTATAAAATGTTCATGGTAATGACCAAGAGAGATTGATCTAAACATTTGACTATGCTATTGAACATCTATAACATGTGGTGAACAGTGGAAGTAACTGTACAAAAATTGCATTCATACACAGTTACAATCCTCGTACAATAAAAACGACCATCTTGGCTGTTCAATGTATGAGTGGATATCTGTTGATCTACAAATGAGGGGAGCTGCTGATACATATGCCAACTGTTGACAGTTAAGATCCAACAGACTTTTTCTTTCTAAATATTCAATTAAGGTGGCCTTCATCCTGAAATGTAGTCATATTGCCCAGAGATAAATACAACGACATATGGTCTTCCCTCCCTTCTTCCACCTGCTTACTCACTGCCAATGTACTTTACATGCCACCCAAAATATTACTCAAATCCATCTTCTGAACAGAAAGTGGATCATCCTGTCATGGAGAATGCAAATAGCACCGTTGTCAGGGACTAAGTGCCACCCCACCACTCCCATCAGAAGCTTTTTTCAAGCAGTGGGCAGTTTGTGATTACTAAAACCCTCTGTAGTGAGTGGAAAAGAGGTGGGCATGGTGCCACATGTCAATTCATTTATCTAAGACACAAACTTTCAAACTCCAATGCATTGCCATTCAGTCCGACTTTGGGGGTGATTTCAGAGACATCAGTCGGCAAAAGTGGTGCAGGAACTACTTTTGGGAATCAGTAATCAGTGCGGAGTCTAAGGTTGCAACCTCATCCCGTTAAACCGGAACACATATGAATTACACAGGTTCTGGGGCTAATTTAATGAAGATAAGGTACGTTTAATTCCCACCTTAATCAACCACAGAACCAGTGTAATTAATATGTGTTCGGGTTTAAAGGGATGAGGTGGCAATCCTAGCGGAGCCACAAAGTTGGCGTCACACAGATTTGGACGGTGTCGTTGCTGGCAATAGGCTCCGATTTGGCATGCGATTTGACATAACTTGTCAAATAGGAAATCTGTTTATTCCTCCTATACCAGCACCAATATTATATCAGCCCTGTTAAGCCCTTTTCAAATTGTGACAAAAAAACTAGAATTTGCAGAGTGAGAAGTAGCAAACACAGTTTTAATGTCTATATCTGGAAAAGTTTCTTTCAGAATGGAATGTTGTATTTCTAAGTAAAAAAAGTGCTTAATACTCTGTTTAATTATACATGATATGATGGGTATTGCAGTATAGCTTGGTTTTTAAGGCAATATAAAATGTATTTGGATCAGATTCACCAAATAAGCATCAGCATACTTTGAAATTATACTGAATGGATCCTTAATCCAGAATTATTCAAATCTTTTAAAGTATCATTTATTTTAACATTGTCTGAAATAGGTACCAGTTCTTTAGGTAGACTTCAGATTGACTTCCCAGCTCTTAGCTAGACCGATGTCTCTGTTTTGGCTTCCTGCATCAACAAGGAGGCAGATCTCGACCCTCCCACAAGCTCACCAATGATCTTTTACTCTGGAATCAATGAATTGCGCTATTAAACAGAGCAGCACAAGCTCTGCATTCATTCTGAGCTTCAGGTTGCCAGAGAAAACAAACCATAGAGAGAGCTAAAAATATTGTTTACAGGGCCTGTACTGACTGTTCCAATCTACAAATTATGTGAGGCCAAGTAAGGTGCAAAAAGTTTAGAGGTCACTTCTTGTCATTGTCCTTGAGGCATTTTAGCCTAATACTGTTCTATGCATTACACAACACTTAAATAAGAGCTCATGTCTTCAAAAAAAAATTTGGAAAAGTATTTTTTGTTTTGGCAAGAGGCATTCATTTATGCAGATTACTGTGCAAACACATATTTTGAATTGACACCCTAATCACATCAATAAAGGCAATGCCATGTATAGGTTTAGATCTACTTTAAGTCCACTGATATGTCTGAAGATCCACTGTGACAAAAGTGCTGCCTCATTTGAGATTATTTTCTGAAATAGTAAATGTAAGTGGGGAAGAAGCAAATGTTTTAAGAAGTTTTAGACAGCAACTGGAAAATCTGTTTGCCTGGTAACACAGATTAAGCTCCCACCGCTCTAAGAGCTGCTCAGATGTCTTCAGTAACATGCAGCCAGCTTAGAAAATTCACCGTTGTTCATTTCAAGCTGTGCCGTGCAGGTGTAGCCAATGTTTCAGAAACCCACAGAAAAGCAATGGTTTGTGAAACTGGGCGGCATTGCTATGAGAAAGGCTGAGCAGCTCCGATTAGTGAGAGCTCCAGCAGTGCTGTGAAAACAGCTAATCCATGAGACCTCCGCTGAGCAGCAATTAGAGTTTAAGGGGTACATGTAAATGGTTTTCTACTTATAGCCCGAAAGTGGGAAAGCAGTTTAGCAAATATTACTTACCTACAAAAAGTCAAATACTAAAACTTCAGTTGGCATGAGTTGCATGATTTTGAGAATTTAGTGGTCTGGAGACATAAACCACATACCAGGCAAGAGTGAGTAACAGCAGGATAGCCAGTGTGTATAATTTGTCGGGCTGGAGAATAAAAGTAGATATAAGGTAAGAGTCAACAATGGGAGAACAATGAATTAGGACATCTTGATAGCCATGTGACATACAGGGGGTTATTTACTAAAACTGGAGAGTGCAACATCTGGTGCAGCTCTGCATGGTAGCCAATCAGGTTCCAGGTTGTTGTGTCAAAGCTTAATTGAACAAGCTGAAGATAGAACCTGATTGGCTACCATGCACAGCTGCACCAAATATTGCACTTTCCAGTTTTAGTGAATCAACCTCATACAATGCAAAGTAAGGGTCTGTGACAGCAGAGCAAGTTGGCCTGGTTGGTTTCCAACAGGCTGTATCACCCTCCAGCCGCCTACATCAGTGAGGTGAAGAGATCCAAATAAGTAGAGTTTAAAAAGCTATGCACATTTTGAGAACATGTTACATTACTTAAAATGACCCTGTTACTACCATAACACGAAATGAAACACAAGTAGCTGGTAAAAAATAGGTTTAACACTTTTTTAATATTATACAGGATTTATATAGTACAACAGTTTGTGCAACGCTTTAAAACATGAGGGCAAACAGTACAGTTACAATACAATTCAATACAGGAGGAATCAGAGGCCCCTGCTCGTTAGAGCTTACAATCTAAAAGGGAGGGTTAAGTGATGCAAGAGGTAATAACTGTGGGGGATGAGCTGATGGAGAAAATAAAAGTACAGTTGATGGTGGAGACAGGATAGAAAAGTTTTCAGGGATCACCTAAAAGTGGATAGAGTAGGAGATAGTCGGACAGATTGGGGTAGGGGATTTCAAAGGATAGGAGGGGCTCGGGAGAAGTCCTGGCAGCGAGCATGGGAGGAGATGTCAAGGGAACTGGAGAGCAGGAGATCATGGGAGGAACGATTTTTTCTTTTGGCAGAAAGGGAGTTCTATTTCCTTTTATTTCCACTTGCTTTCCTATACTTGGAAAGGGAGTCAAATCCACCATTCACTTGAAGAACTACGCGCTCCACTGTATCCAGCACTTCCCAGTGCTTGACACCTGGGGGGAGATTTACTAAAATTAGAGCACTCAGAATCTGGTGCAGCTGTGCATAGTAACCAATCAGCTTGTAACTTTAGCTTGTTCAATTAAGCTCTAACTCCTTGGCGCTGAGCGCAGTCAAATATGCGGCCTCTCGGTGGCCGGGCCTTGGCGCCGAACGGCCACAAATTTGCGCGCAACAGCACCAATAGAGCTGTGCCGAGAGCACGCACCCTGAGTGCTCCCAATACAGTTACAGGCGGCTAACTGAAAGCTCCCGTTCGCATCGGGGGCTTCCCAATCATGTGTCTGCTGTAACAGTCAATCACGGTGGTCACGTGACAATAAGCCCTGCCCCGCCTCTTGGCATTCTAAACCCCTTAAAGGGCGGCATGTTCTGGATCTAAGGGGCTAACAATAAAACCTGGAAGCTGATTGGTTTCTATGCAGAGCTGCACCAGATTTTGCACCATGCAGTTTTAGTAAATAACCCCCCTGGTCCTCTACTGGGTTCTGTTGTTCCTCCTTCTGGCCACTATGTCACTACAGTGGCCTGTAGTGATGTAGCAGCCATTTGGAGGAACTACAGAGTGCGCAGAGAACCCATAAAGTGTCAGATACTGGCGGTGCCTTTACTTTACAAGAGAATGATGTTTGACTCTCTATCTGGTGGATAGGTGAGAATGAAACCTCTTTTTTTTTTTTTTACAAGCTGCTTGCAACTTATTTTTTACAGTAGCGTCATGGTCGTTTTAATACAATATATATTCTGCCAGTTCTAATTTTCTTTTCTTTCTTTTTTTTTTTTTTGCTAAATCAGCTGGACACATATAACTCTTGAAATATCGAGTTATATAAATAAAGCATTGCTGACAACCCTTTACATCAGAGTGTTCATTAGACTACATTAGGATTGCCAGGAAGGAATGAGCAGGGCATGCATATCTAAAGGGATGCTGTGGTAACGTCAATACGATACTAGCTGCATAAGGTTACATATGCTCTGACAGGTAAAACAGTTCTCATATTTGTAATTTAACTGTCTATGTAGCTGCTTGCCTGGAGTTAATCTCTAAGATAGACATGACATGATATCTGAATCCATGGCATGTTACTGGGGGCATCTATTAGCAGCTTTACAAGGCAGCTTGTCACCTCCCGGTCACAACAGTTATAATGATCCTAGCTACAAGGAGGATTTGCTCTTTCCACTGACTGCCTTGTTCCCATTCAAAGTTTCATACCTGACATGGGCCTTGTCTGATGCTGGAAACATGACAAGCACCATACCATGTACAGTATCTCACAAAAGTGAGTACACCCCTCACATTTTTGTAAATATTTTATTATATCTTTTCATGTGATAACACTGAAGAAATGACACTTTGCTACAATGTAAAGTAGATGTATCTGTCAATTTAATGTTTATACTCTTGACAAAATGGACAGTCTCGTATACATTGG
>BLSH010559290.1:1120770-1138902 GCA_018402905.1 Glandirana rugosa
GAATATACTAAAGTTTGAGGAAAACTAATAATAAACGTAGTGTACTAGAAATGAAATGTTGATGAGTAACATTGAATGGAACAAACCAGCGTCTATAACACTGCGATTGATAAAAAACGACTGCGTCAGTGGTCTGCGGAGAACACCGACACATGCGAACCGGCGAACCCCGTGAACGAGCACCACACGCCACACCGACGACGTTGGAGAGGTCCCGGTCATAGACGGACGCGACGTCTCGTACCTCGCAACACATATACGACGTACCATATTAACATTCACCTGTAACTAGAACCTATGAATATGTGAGATATATGAAACACATTATGTGTAATATGACATGAATATAACAGACATGATATACTGAGAGGTCAATAATAAAAAAACGTAAAGTCTTTACTTATGCGATAGACTGGGAATTACATTATATGAGGGACTTCTTCCTATTGTATGCCGACTAAGACTTTGTACAACCCGATTAAATCCGTGAGAGATAGTGATTGGATATATGAATAGTTAGCGTCACAATATCTGCGACCAAACAAGGTAAGTTACAATGAGTAGTTGTAAAGTAAAGATCATGTGATGCAAATAATAATCAAAAGGAGTTTGAAATCATATAAGTGCATAGACCAGAGGACAGGGCTAAATCAGCCCCTTCTCAGCTGGACAAAGAATACCTAGTCTTTTAATCTCACAAATAATCATACCTGTAACTGGTGTGGAGCACGGGTGTCTCACAGAGAAAAATGGACAAAGTCACACAAGCTCAAGACACACAGGTACTGTATATATAAGGAGGTTCACCCTGGCCGGAGCCAATCTGTCAGTGGGGGCGGTGCTGTCTGGTGATAAGAGACAATTAACGAATTTTGGAAGAGCATATATCAACATCTTTCAATTATATCCAAACGTGATCCTGAGCCCACATTGGGTCGACATATGGCACAAGCCCACAGTGACTCTATCCCTAAGGTCTACTTTTTGGCACTTGACCGTATCCACTTCAACTCCGGGGGAGGCAATTTTAATAAACGCCTCCTACAATGTGAATTGAGGTGGATATTTCATCTTCGGACGTCCTCTCTCCCCGGCTTCAATGAGGCACTTAACTTTAAAGCCTTTTGACCAGGCTTTGTGTCAGGGGACTGCAAACTCTATCTATAGCCCTCTATTGCCTCATTGAGGCACAAGATATATCTTTGTGCTTTTTCTTATATCCTACTACCTTTCAATTAGTGGTTTGCGGATATTTATTGTTAATATTTTTTATTTTTATCTTATTCTTCTTTTTTACTGTGTTTCCTTAATTTAATTACTTTTGGGATTATACTCATATTGCATAAATTGTGGTCTTTTTGTATCATGGGTCTTTGGGATTGTTGTACATAATTTCTTTCTTATCATGTATGTAATGTTTCTTTCTATTATATTGTTTTTTGTTTATGAAACCTATGTTTATCCCCATTGTCCTCCTATGTCATGCCAGCATCTGCGCGATGGCCCTATGCAGCGGGGATAGACTATATATCGGGCGTGGATGGTTGCGGTACCATTACCGTCTACTGGGTGCAGCTGGTGCGCCTTTGTCGGCCGCGCATGTGCGCCACCCGGCGGGTAGGCTCCACCATGTGGGCGGACCTGATGGCGGGTTCCCCTGCTGTCTCCATTGCCCACATTGGGAGGGCACCTCTCTTTCCCTGCTACTTCTTTGTATGTGGAGGGGACATACCCGCCTGTGATGCGGTGGCGCGTGACGTCATCCCACCCGATTGGGCTACACCTCGTGCCATTGCTTCAGAGAGACGCTTGGTGTCTGGCTGAGATGGCCATGCACATCTCTTATCTCCAGACGGTCAGCACCGCCCCCCACTGTCGGATTGGCTCCTGCTAGGGTGAACCTCCTTATATATACCTGCATGTGTTGAGCTTGTGTGACTCTGTCCATTTTGCCCTGTGAGACACCCGTGCTCCACACCAGTTACTGGTATGATTATTTGTGAGATTAAAAGACTAGGTATTCTGTGCCCAGCTGAGGAGGGGCTGATTCAGCACTGTCCTTTGGTCTATGCACTTATATGATTTCAAACTCCTTTTGATTAATATTTGCATCACATGATCTTTACTTTACAACCACTCATTGTAACTTACCTTGTTTGGTTGCAGATATTGTGACTCTACCTTTTTTTTGCTGACACAACCACCGGACGCCTCTTGTGGCTGTGTATGCTTGGCCCCTTGGGGCACATGCCGGCACTCGTGGTGTGTGGCTGCTGCAACCTCTCCAGGGCCAGTATCTGCCTGCGCTGCAGAGCATGGATATGTATATGCTGCATGGTATAATTGTAAGTGGACATTGATCTTGGATGTTTCTACACTTTATATACTTTGTGTAATACACATTATACTCTACTTATATTGTCTGTAAATATGACTCTCTGGTTATTTTTTGCATTTCAGAAATGAATACACTGTCTGACCCTTAATGTAATATCCCCTGAAGAAGGATAACATACGGCTGATTCTGAAACATGTTAGGATAATTAAGGCGCTCACCATCACTGACCTATATACTTACGTGGCAGTGTATGTGTGCACTTATTGCTACAGGGTCGATTTATTGTAATTTTTATATACCTCATGCAGCATTTCATATTGTTTTTAAATGTTGTATACCTGTTGCTCACTATTTCAGAGGGTACATTCCCCAGATTTTCTTGCTTTTGTTCATATCCAATAAAATTTTATTTTTATCTTATGACAACTACCTCTTTTTAACCATATTTCTTGCCTGTAAAATCCAGGGGGGTCTCTATGGTTCAGCCTAGGTGCTGACTCTTCTCTCTAGTGCTAAACAATGTTATTCCTTGCTGACCTTCTTTAACATTACATTTTACTATGAAGCAATGCAGTAGTTGTGTTTGACAAAATTCTCATTTTCCCCAGGTGAACAATGAGTTCATTATGCAATCAGAAAGAGAAAGCTTTACCAACAGGATTAAGGACATCATCCACCGTGTGGAGGCTTTGCTAAAGAAAGATGCTAGTGGAGAGAGAGAAGATGAGGCGGATGGTTTAGTTACCGCAGAAAGCACGTTTCCTCCCAATTTTCAGGTTTGTAGCATAGATCTTCACCATCCTATATTAGGGATAGAGACAAACGAGAGGGCAGTTATCAGTATAGAAGGGAGAGGTCAGAACCTCTGTCAGTTTGTATTGTTTGTGTCTCTGCTGGACAGTTTGCTGTGATTCCCATTGTGGCTGCCAGAACAGCAAGTAAGGTGGCTCCCTACAACAGGAACAAGATTGCAAAGCTCTTTATTTTTTTGAGCGTTAATGTGTTTCTGTTGGAGTGCTTAACCCCACTTACTAATTCCCTAAAACAGCATAAACTTCTTTCTTGTAGCAATAAAATTATTTGGATGCTATTTCCAACAACTTAATTTAGCTTGAAGTAGAAATGATGACGGATTGGATCAGACAGAAGCTTCAGAACAGCAGACGTTTAATGATAACTTCTGCAGCTGGGAACAAGTAAAGACTTGTTCAAAGAAAGAGAGCTTGTAGGCCATTTTTATAAGGAAGTTTCACTATAGAAATACATGTGGTACAATATAATTGGTTGTTAAGATGGTTGTCATTGTAATTAACATAAAAAAAACAACAGGATGTCTGGACCTGCAGACCATAAGGCTACGGTCATACTGGCGATTAAGGCCGGTGCAAACTGTAGCAACAGTTCCTGCTGTGGCTTTCAGCGACTACATGCAGCCGCCCATCCCATTCACTATAATGAAAGGTCGCCGTTGGGCGCAGTTATTCATGGCTCTCTGCAGAGCCAGCAATCATGCTAGGTAATTGCTGGCTGTCAAGAGAGCTGCGAATAGGTGCAACCGCCATTAACCTGTCATTATAGTGAATAGGGCTGGCAGCCGCACCTAGACGCTGAGAGCTGCAGCATGATTTTGCGACTGGCCCAATTCACCAGTGTGAATGTAGCCTAATGTCTGAAGTTGTCTGACAGCCTGTGAAACTTTCCAGTAAATGTGTGGCTGTCTTAAAAAAAATAATAGCAATATGCAGTAGAGTGGTCATCTAGAGTTCAACTTTTAAATGTACATATTTTATATTATATTTTACTATTCAAATTCCCCAAAATACCAGTAATACATATTATTAATTAGTTATTAATACATGTGTTAATTAATATCAATAATATGACATACAGTATCTCACAAAAGTGAGTACACCCCTCACATTTTTGTTAACATTTTATTATTTCTTTTCATGTAACTTAACGCTGAAGAAATTACACTTTGCTATGATGTAATGTAGTGAGTGTACAGCTTGTATAACAGTGTAAATTTGCTGTCCCCTCAAAATAACACACAGCCAATAATGGGGTTGATTTACTAGAGCTGGAGAGTGCAAAAACTGGTGCAGCTTTGCATGCTAACCAATCAGCTTCTAACCTCAGCTTGTTCAATCAAGCTTTGACAATAAAACCTTGAAGCTGATTGGTTTCTGTGTGGAGCTTCACCAAATTTTGCACTTTCAAGCTTTAGTAAATCAACCCCAATGTCTAAACCGCTGACAACAAAAGTGAGTACACCCTTAAGGGAAAATGTCCAAATTGGGCCCAAAGTGTCAATACTTTGTGTGGCCACCATTATTTTCCAGCACTGCCTTCCTCTTGGGCATGGAGTTCACCAGAGCTTCACAGGTTGCCACTGGAGTCCTCTTCCACTCCTCCATGATGACATCACAGAGCTGGTGGATGTTAGAGACCTTGCGCTCCTCCACCTTCAGTTCGAGGATGCCCCACAGATGCTCAATAGGGTTTAGGTCTGGAGACATGCTTGGCCAGTCCGTCACCTTTACCCTCAGCTTCTTTAGCAAGGCAGTGGTTGTCTTGGAGGTGTGTTTGGGGTCGTTATCATGTTGGAATACTGCCCTGCAGCCTAGTCTTCAAAGGGAGGGGATCATGTTCAGCTTCACTATGTCAGAGTACATGTTGGCATTTGTGGTTCCCTCAATGAACTGTACAACAATGAACCCCAGTGCCAGCAGCACTCATGCAGCCCCAGACCATGACACTCCCACCACCATGCTTGACTGTAAGCAAGACACACTTGTCTTTGTACTCCTCACCTGGTTGCCACCAAACAGGCTTGA
The DNA here is from genome assembly GCA_018402905.1 of Glandirana rugosa. NCBI lineage: Eukaryota > Metazoa > Chordata > Amphibia > Anura > Ranidae > Glandirana > Glandirana rugosa. The sequence continues at coordinate 1,125,946 of BLSH010559290.1, forward strand.
CACCATCTGAACCAAATACGTTTATCTTGGTCTCATCAGACCACAGGACATGTTTCCAGTAATCCATGTCCTTTGTCTGCTTGTCTTCGGCAAACTGTTTGCGGGCTTTCTTGCCCATCATCTTTAGAAGAGGCTTCCTTCTGGGACGACAGCCATGCAGACCAATTTTATGCAGTGTGCAGCATATGGTCTGAGCACTGAAAGGCTGACCCCCACCCCTTCAACCTCTGCAGCAATGCTGGCAGCACTCATACGTCCATTTCCCAAACACTACCTCTGGAAATGATGCTGAACACGTGCACTCAACTTCTTTGGTCGACCATGGCAAGGCCTGTTCTGAGTGGAACCTGCCCTGTTAAATTGCATTATGATCTTGGCCACCGTGCTGCAGCTCAGTTTCAGGCTCTTGGCAATCTTCTTATAGCCTAGGCCATCTTTATGTAGAGCAATAATTCTTTATTTCAGATCCTCAGAGAGCTCTTTGCTATGAGGTGCCAAGTTGAACGTCCAGTGGCCAGTATGAGAGAGTGAGAGCGATAACACCAAATGTAACACACCTGCTCCCCATTCACACCTCAGACCTTGTAACACTAAGGAGTCACATGACACCGCCCAATTTGGACATTTTCACTTAGGGGTGTACTCACTTTTGTTGCCAGCAGTTTAGACATTAATGGCTGTGTGTTGAGTTATTTTGAAGGGACAGCAAATTTACACTGTTATACAAGCTGTACACTCACTACTTTACATTGTAGCAAAGTGTCATTTCTTCAGTGTTGTCACATGAAAAGATAGAATAAAATATTTACAAAAATGTGAGGGGTCTACTTTTGTGAGATACTGTATATGTGTTAATATGAACAGTCTACTACAAGCTCTGACTTTCATTCAAGTTTTCATTAATCAATCTCAGTGTAATCAACTCACATTTCTCTCACCTCATTTGAATATGAAGGCAAACTAATGTTTTAGCTTTGCATAGTTGTTGGTAAGTTTAATCACATATAAACATAAAAACGTGTTGCGCTCTCCAAATAAGGTGCTAATGCATCAATAATCAAATGAAATCAAATTCTGGGGTTGACTTACTAAAGGAAAAATCCACACTTGAAAGTGTACTGCAGGGAAGATCTGAAATAAGGGGAAGTTCTGCTGATTTTATCATCCAATCATCAATCAAGTAAAAATGCATTTTTTTCCCCTTGCATGGCCCCTTCAGATCTACAGCGACTGCACTTCCAAGTCCATTTGCAGTGCACTTGTAGTGCAGTGTGGATTTGCCTTTAGTAACCTCAAAGTGTTTAAACAAGCAGAATGCATGCAAGATAGATCATTTCATAACCATACAAAGAAAATTCATATAAAAAAGTGCACAGTGCAATACAGTCCATATACATGATGCCCAAATCCTAAGATGCTGCGTGTATATATACCACTTCACACCCAGGTGCACACCCCACTCACAAGCTGCTTACCGAAAGTTAAGACCCCAAAGATGGAAGTCTGGCTGCACTTTTAGGGAGAAATCCCACTGGATGGATGGATGGCACAGTCCTGGGCTCAGGAACAATGATTTCCAAAGTAACCAAGGCAGTCAACAAATGAAGCTCAGGAAGGGATAAATGTAAAGAAGGGACTCATAGGGGTAGATTTACTAAGGATGGTGCACTCAGAATCTGAAAAAGATGTGCATGTTAGCCAAATAGCTTCTAACCTCAGCTTGTTCAATTAAGCTTTGGTAATAAAACCTGGAAGCTGATTGGTTTCTACGCAGAGGTGAGACTAATTTTGGACTCTCCAGCCTTAGTAAATAAACCCCATAGTGTAGCAATATAAAATACCAGCATTTATTTAGATAAAAAGCTACTCACAAAGGCAGGTCAAAAACAGCATGTAAACCAGATAAGCACAATCAGGACCCTCAGGGTGCACCCTTAGCTATCACTGTTTTAGTTTTTAGTCACTGAAATCATTTTAGTTTTTACACTCAGCACAATCAATTTTATTCTTTGACAAGTTTAATCTCATGCTGGTTTATTTTGTTTCTCAATAGTCCCTTTTCATTACTCTAGTACCCAAGCCATTACTAACCCAATACTTAAAGTGGTAGTAAACCTTCCTATCATTTTCAGCCAAGGAAGCTGCCATATTGGCCTCTGTTTAATCTACAACTCCCATGATGCTGCACATGTGATCAGCTATGACACCAGCCATTGGATGGTTTGACAGTTTGGTTTAGAGCACAACCAATGGGAGTGTTACATTTCCGGCACGTGCCGGAAATGGAACTGGTTTTTAAACTGTTAAATGGATTGGTTTACTACCGCTTTAAAGCGTAACTCCACTTTTGTTGAGAAAAAACATTCCCCTCTGAGTGATCTATGTACATTGCAAGGAACAAACTTTGTTGCAGATTCCTACCTTTTGTTATCCTGACGGAATAGCTGTTTGTTTGTCTGTGTCCATGTGCTCAGTGAATCTACATGGGAGTGGTTTTATAATTATCAGTCAGCTGTTGCACCTGTGGGGGGCTCTAATGAGGAAATTGGCAAGGTCTGAATCCGTTTAGACGTTATTTCCCTTTGAGAGTATCTGACCAAACATGACATTTTTTTTTTGTGCAGGGGATGCCAACATTTTATTTGTATCTTAGTGCAGACTTCTGGGAAAATCAGTAAGCCAATCACACAATCATAACATTTCTGAGGAGCGTTCTGTACACCATCTGTATACAAAACACATCCAGGTAGCCATATTGTATTGCACTTTACAGAAAATTACAGTGCAGCAGATTTAAAAGGAAAGGTAATTGTTATTAGCATTCAATTGCAATGTAACTTGTGTCGCAATTGTATACGATATATATATATATTTATTTTTTTTGCTAATTTTTTTTTTCCCACAAAAGTGGAGTTACCCTTTAAGTGATACTTAATAACTTAGTAAAAATAATTTGGAATCGGCTTTGTTATGGCCTTTTGTGAGTGAGGACACAAAGGGAAATTTTGCAATTGTAGTCTCGAGCAAATATAAGAAATTGGCAGGTGTCTCAGTCCAACAGTGGCTTTGAATTTTGGGTGGAATTGGCCCCTTAGTATTACATGAATGTTGCAATACTCCAGTGAAACTGACGTTATCATCATGTAATTATTTGAACAGACTGATCTTCAACTTCAAGAATTATCCCGTTCCTTCTCCTGCTCATCTCTCAGTGGTAAGCAAAGTTGCCAAATAGACCCCTCATGTCTTCCATCTGCAGGGGTATCTTTCTCTATGACAAGAGTATTGTTCATTTTATTAGCTGCTGGAAAAACAGTCACTGGCTTAAGGGCTGTTGCAAATGTGAAACCTTTTGCTTTATTAACCGCTTGCCGATGGCTGATCGGCAATTGACGGCCACAGTGTGGCTCGATAGCGCGGATCGCTGTCATATGACGGCGGCCGCGAGATCGAGCCCAGTGAGCGCGCGTGCACCGCCGGAGGCGCGCCCGCGCGCTCACTGTGTCCGGGGAGGGCCAGGGAGCGGGTGTGGCAGATTAGATCTCCGCCGGCTACCCGCGATGCCCCCCCCCCCCCCGGAGTGAAAGAACGGAGGTCCGTGTAAGTAAACACGGACCTCCGTTCTGTGAGGGGGGAAGAGCTGTGATCACAGCCTTCCTCTACATGGAAGGTGTGATCACGTCCCTTCCCCAGCTAGAGCAGTCCCCCCACAGTAAGAACACGCCCAGGGAACACTGTTAACCCCCCTGCAGGTTAACCCCTTCACTGCCAATGGCATTTACACAGTAATCAGTGCATTTTTATAGCACTGATCGCTGTATAAATGCCAATGGTCCCAAAAAAGTGTCAAAATGTTCCGACATGTCCGCTGAAATATCGCAGTACCGCTAAAAATCGCAGATCGCCGCCATTACTAGTAAAAAAAAAAAAAACCCCAGAAATGAATTCTCATCATCCGTAAACGCGGCCACTTTTGCGCAAACCAATCAATAAACGCAGATTGCGATTTTTTTTATCACAAATATGAGGAAGAATATAAATCGGCCAAAAACCGATAAAAAAAAATGTTTTTTTATATATTTTTTTGGATTTGTATTTTAGCAAAAAGAAAGAAATTTGGGTTTTTTTGCAAAATTGTCGCTGTTCTTTTGTTTATAGCGGCGATCAGAAATGACGCAGCGGTGATCAAATACCACCAAAAGAAAGCTCTATTTGTGGGAAAAAAAAGTACGCAAATTTCGTTTGGGTACAACATCGCACGAGCGCGCAATTTTCAGTTAAAGCGATGCAGTGTCGAATCGCAAAAAGGGCTCCGGTCCTAAAGCTGGAAATCCTTCCGGTCCTTAAGTGGTTAAAGAGGGTCTAAAACATTGTTCTCAAGCATGGCTTTACATTCTTTCCCACTTCACAGTTTGCTAATGTCTAGTTCATTTTCTCCATATAAAAAGGAATAGCATCTTGCACAATAGTATTATCAACCTAGGCAGTCAAGGGAAAAAGAAAGCTGTGGGGCTTGGTGGTGGAAATTATGAATGGAGAAAGGCAAATCTCTTACCTTGTTGCCCTAAAGTAATAGATCTGACCATCTATAGATAGTAAGACAAAACCTTTCCAACAAGCTAAGAGGTTGCTGCTTGTCAGTTGCCACTATATTTTCTATGTGTGTATGCTAAATGCCTCCAAACCTGATGATTTTTTACATCCAGTGGCATTTCATTTTAAATGAACGCTGCTATCCTAGGCTACTAATCCAAAAATGATAAACCCCATATACATTGTTTGTGTGTCTGAACTTCAGAAAGCATTCAGTAGATATCCACTGACTCATTTAAAACTCCTGTCACTACATTATTTTTTTTCAACAGAAACTTAACAATATGCTTCCAGTAACATTACATTTATTTATACTTTGTGTACAATGCTACTTGAGACTAAGGCTCGGTTCACACTGCAGCGATGCGGGAACCCTGCGAATCCACTTTGCGTTCCTGCATCGCATGTCTCCCGTGGTAGTTCACACAGCCCTATGTGAACTGCTGGGAGTGTCACGTGAAAGTTAATGACACCCCCTAATCAGTTTGCATATCGCGGTGCGAACTGCAAATTCGGACAGGACAGGAATCACATGTGAAAACCCATGCAATCCGATTCTGCTGCGGACCAAAAAAAGGGTCCTGTGCGAGTTTGGACTGAATGTGTATAGCTGAAATTGCATCGCACAGACATCGCATGTGATCTGCACTGCAGTACGGTGCGAATCACATGCAATCTCGGCCCTTAGGCCACAAAGTTTCCAATTTGTACTGACCTAATACTGCAGTTTTCAGCGGTGAGTTCTTTCTGCACTGCACCTCAGGCTTTTCTAATTTTACTCTAAAAGTGAAACTTCTTTAAATATTGATTGGACAAAAAAGGACAGGGACAGGGTCATTCATGTTCCCTGTCAGCACATGTGATTGCATCAGAGCCTAATTGACTCCTATGGATACTAGTGTTGGTCATCCCTATTCAAGGAAGCTTCCTAGAGCTGTTGTACAGGGAAAAAACTTTTCTTTCACTCATGATTAGTGTTTGGCTGAAGCCATTTATTATCAGTCAACTGTGTTTACTCTTTTTAGATCATAATGACAACAGAAACTGCCCAAATTACCCTGATCAAAAGTTTACATACCCCAGTTCTTAATACCGTGTTTTGCCCCCTTTAACATCAATGACAGTTTGAAGTCTTTTGTGGTATTTGTGGATGAAGCTCTTTATCTTCTCAGATGGTAAAGCTGCCCATTCCTCTTGGCAAAAAGTTTCCAGTTCCTGGAAATTATTGGGCTGTCTTGCATGAACTGCACGTTTGAGATCTCCCCAGAGTGGCTCAATGATATTGAGGTCAGGAGACTGAGATGGCCACTCCAGAACTTTCACTTTATTCTGCTGTAGCCAATGACAGGTCGACTCTTCTTGCCACCAATTTTGACCAACATTCCTGTGCCTTTGTAGGTCACACCTCCCCAAAACATCAGCGATCCATCTCCGTGTTTCACAGTAGGAATGGTGTACCTTTCATCATAGGCCTTGTTGACTCTTCTGCAAATGTAGCATTTATGGTTGTGGCCAAAAAGCTAAATTTTGGTCTCATCACTCCAAATTACTTTGTGCCAGAAGGTTTGAGGCTTGTCTCTGTGCTGTCTGGTGTATTGTAAGTGGGATACTTTGTGACATTTGCGTAATAATGGCTTTCTTCTGGCGGTTCGACCGGGCAGCCCATCTTTCTTCAAGTGGCTCCTTATTGTGCATCTTGAAACAGCCACACCACGTTTTCAGACAGTCCTGTATTTCACCTGAAGTTATTTGTGGGGTTTTCTTTGCATCCTGAACAATTTTCCTGGCAGTTGTGGCTGAAATTTTAGTTGGTCTACCTGACCATGGTTTGGTTTCAACAGAACCCCTCATTTTCCACTTCTTGATTAGAGTTTGAACACTGCTGATTGGCATTCTCAATTCCTTGGATATCTTTTTATATCCCTTTCCTGTTTTATGCAGTTCAACTTTTCCCGCAACTACTTCCCAACTACCTTTTCCCGCAGATCCTGTGACAATTCTTTTGCTTTCCCCATGACTCAGAATCCAGAAACGTCAGTGCAAAGCTGGATGAAAGATGCAAGGGTCTGTCAGGAGTACATAAACTCATTGACCTTTTATATACACACACTAATTACAAGCAAACAGATCACAGGTGAGGATGGTTACCTTTCATAGCCATTCAAACCCCTTTTTGTCAACTTGTGTGCATGTTATCAGGCCAAAATCACCAGGGTATGTAAACTTTTTATCAGGGTCATTTGGGTAGTTTATGTTGTCATTATGATTCAAAAAGAATAAACACAGTTGATTGATAATAAATGGCTTTGGCCAAACACTAACCATTAGTGAAAGAAATGTTTTTGTGTTATCATTCATATTCTCTGAAAAATGGCATGTAAACTCATGAGCACAACTGTATACATTTATGTGCTTACACAGATGCATTCATACGCATTTTTTCATTGTTTTTTTATCTCCCTGGAGTTCATCTTTACAGCTTATATATACTGTATATTTATATATAGAATGCAAGGCAAATCCTAACTAAGCTTATCCTTCTCCCACCCCCATTCTAAGCCTATTCTCTCTACCCTGTAAATGGAAAGATGGCTATACTTACCTAAACTGAAATTGCTCTGGTCTGGTCACATGATCAGGTCCCAGCGCTGGCTTCGGTGTAGAGGAAAGGCAATGCAAACGGCTGCAGAGCCTGGGTGATGACATCACTCAAAGGCTTATTATGGGTCATACATTGTCAGATGTCCCTCTTCTGCACTGAAGCCGGTGCTGAAAGCGGGTCATGTGATTGGACCAGAGTGACTTCAGAATAGGTAAGTATAGGCATTTTTCCCTTCCTTTTACAGGGTAGATAGAATAGGTTTAGGATGGAAGTGGGAGTAGGATAAGCTTAGTTAGGTTTTGACTTACCTTCCAAGTTCTAAGTCCTATGTTTTACTGTTTATTATTTACCGTCTGTGTCTTTAAGTATTTTCTTCAGTTTATATTTCTATTTTAAGATTTGGCCTCTACGAGTCCAAGCAAAGGAACTGTCTCCCCAAGCCTCTTCAACCAGGGTAGCCCCATATTGGACAATGATGTATTTGCAGCTGCACCTGTTATGAGTGTTCCAGATCTTCGTCATAAATCTATTCCGCCATCCATGACCATAGGTACACTGTATTTCATAATTTTTGCTGTAGAAAATGTGCTCTAGTGGAAAAGACAAGGGTTATTAATTTAAATAAATGGTGAAAAATGAACAGTGATGAAATAGCACTAATTTCCATAGCAGCACTAAATGTATAATATACACTATAAACAGGCAATGAAATAAAGTAACTGCATCAACAAAAATCCATAGTCCATTGATTGTGAAGATAGTGTTGAAAAAAGTTAAAATCAAACACCACAAATATCCACCACCGAGTGAAAATCGTGATCCAACACCCCTATGGAAAGAGGTTCACCAGAAATTGGATATCAACCAGCATGAAATAATAAGCAGGTGTTCTCATCACTTCCAGCAACCCACAAACTTCACTGGCTCTCCACAGCAGCTCATCATATAAAGATGCATGTGGCAATAATAAAAGAGCCTCTCATAGTGTATATCTTAAAACACCCCGTTGCTTTAATAAAAGTAATGCTCTTACACTTAAAAAGTTGAATTATCGCTTATATACAAAGAAACCTGATGTGTCTCTGTTCTGCTCCACTCATCTCTTCCTCCGTGTTGCAGGGGACATCCACAGCCTGGTTCTGCGTCGCTGTGTAGCCACTTGATGCGTTTCTTCACATCCGACTTGGTCACAAGGGGGTTATTAATTACCCAGCAATAGTTATTTTTAGCCACTTCAGCCCCGGAAGGATTTCACACTTTAGGACCAGAGCACTTTTTGCGATTTGGCACTGCGTCGCTTTAACTGACAATTGTGCGGTTGCATATACATCTCATTTGCAGGTATTCAATATAAATGCAAGACAATTTGTGCCACATATATTATCAAAACATAAGTACAAAAACCAATGCACATTGGTGCAAAAAAAAAACAAAATAGTTAAATACAATGCTACATCTCCGTAGGTGTTGGCCCCTGTACGATCACACACGATCAGACTATACAGATAGGAGCTTATAGGCATGTAAGCATGTAAACACGGGGGGAGCGAATAGAAACAAATCTTAGCCCCTCCAAAAGAAGGGTTATGGGAGCAGACATATATCCTAAGACACCTAAGGCAAATGGAAAGACCCTTAACAGAGAGATCCCTCATCCCATACCCAGCCAAGCCCCGCTTAGGTCTGCCGATCCCAGTTTGGTCGGCCCATCTAGGGCTTTTCATGGAGGTGGAATGGTAGGCCATCAAAGGCCACCCAACAGCACCTACCTAATGTTACCATGAGGCCATCAGACCCCACAAAGCCAAATACCACTTGGGTCTGCAGATCCCAATTTGGTCGGCCCATCTATGTTCCCGATAGTGGTAAAATTACTCCAGCGATTTTCTCTTTGGTTTACCTGAGCGTTTATTGATTGGTTTGCGCAAAAGTTGCTGTGTTTACGAATGATGAGAATTCATTTCTAGGGTTTTTATTTTTTATTTTATTTTTCACTAGTAATGGCGGCTATATGCTATTTTTAGTAGCACTGCGATATTGCAGTGGACATGTCGGACCATTTTGACACTTTTTTGGGACCATTGGCAATTATACAGCAATCAGTGCTATAAAAATGCTCTGATTACTGTGTAAATGATGGCGGTGTGCGCACGCTCACAATGCTAGTTATCGCGGCCGCTGTCAGGTGACGATGGTTTGCGATAACAAGCCACTTTGCCGCCGTCACACTGCGGCGGGCGGTCGGCAAGTGGTTAAAGTGCAATATGCAGTTAGGCCTCATTTACATGGGTGTAGTTAAAGTGGAGTTACACCCAAAAGTGGAACCTCTGCTTTTACTACGCCTTACCCCCGACATGCCACATTTGGCATGTCATTTTTTTTGTGGGGGGGAGCTACCTAGTACCTAGTTTTGACAGGTATCCAGCTCCCACTTCCGCTCATGGTGCAGAGCGAAAGTTCTCCTCTCCCCCCTCCCTCCCTGCAATCTTCTGAGACACATCGCAGTTCCCAGAAGATTGCCCAGCCATTCATAATGTGCAGCGCTACTCGCTCATGCGCAGCAAGCACCTGCTGTGAAGCCGCAAGCTGTCACATCTGGGTGCCCAGACTTACAATGCCGGTGCCGCAGAGAGGAGAGAGGAGGCTTTGGGCAGCTGCATCGCTTGAGCGTGGTACAGGTGAGTGTCTGTTTATTAAAAGTCAGCAGCTACACTTTTTGTAGCTGCTGACTTTTAAATGGGTGGAACTCCAATTTAACCACTTCAGCCCCGGAAGGATTTTGCTTTAACTGACAATTGCGCGGCCGTGCGACTTTGTACTCAAACTAAATTTGCGTCCTTTTTTTCCCACAAACAGAGCTTCCTTTTGGTGGTATTTGATCACCTCTGCGTCATTTCTAATCACCGCTATGAACCAAAGAAGAGCGACAATTTTGCAAAAAAAAACAAATTTCTTACTTTTTGCTAAAATACAAATCCAAAAAAAAAATATAAAAAAACATTTTTTTCCATCGGTTTTGGCCGATTTATATTCTTCCTCATATTTTTTGGTAAAAAAAAATCGCAAATGGCGTTTATTGATTGGTTTGCGCAAAAGTTGCCGCGTTTACGTACGATGAGAATTAATTTCTGGGGTTTTTATTTTTTTTTCATTTTTTACTAGTAATGGCGGCGATCTGTGATTTTTAGCGGTACAATATTGCAGCGGGCATGTCGGACCATTTTGACACTTTTTTGGGACCATTGGCATTTATACAGCGATCATTGCTATAAAAATGCACTGATTACTGTGTAAATGCCATTGGCAGTGAAGGGGTTAATCTGCAGGGGGTGCTTTAAGGGTTAACTGTGTTCCCTGGGTGTGTTTTCTAACTGTGTGTGGGCTGCCCTGGCTGGGGAAAGGGGATGATCACGGCTTCCATATAGAGGAAGCCTGTGATCACCGCCCTTCCCCCTCTATGAGAACGGAGATCTGTGTTTACTTACACGGACCTCCGTTCTCTCACTGCGGGGGGGCCATCGCGGGTAGCCGGCGGCGATCGAGTCCACCATACCCGCTCCCTGCCCCCCCTGGACACAGTGAGCATGCGAGCGCGCCTCCGCCGGCATGCGCTCACAGCACTAGTTATCACAGCCGCCGTCATATGATGGCGGTTTGCGATAACAAGCCACTCTGTCGCCAGCAGACTGCGGCCGGGGGTCGGCAAGTGGTTAAAGGATACACTGTGTCGGTGAGTGGCAGCCCCTGGGAGTTGGATGAGAAGGCTGGAGCAGGCTGGGAGAGGAGAGTGGACAGTCTGAAGTATTCAGAGAAGTCAGTCAGGGGGAGGAGGGCCAATGGACAGTGAGGCAGGCTGGAAGGACCTGAAAGACGGATGGGCTGGGAGTTGTAGTTCATCCAGTGCCCAGCTAGCACCAATGTACTTAGCTACACAAATGAGGATCCATGTCTTCACAAATGGGAGCCGGTGTCCCTTACCCACAAAGGGTGGTCCGAAGGTCCTGCTAGCAGTCAGAGCAGGCCTCACCATTTGCTAGCTGCGGTGGAAGAGAAAGTGTCATGGAGGTCTGATATATTTTCCTTCAGGCCTGTAACAGCAAGTAGTGTGCATGAGAGCAGAAGGAGTAGTGTAACAGTCAGCAAGCAGTGTGCTGGAGGAGAAAGGAGAAGAGTAACGGTCAGCAAGTAGTGTTCTGGAGGAAGAAGGCGTGTATATAGAAGGTCCCATAATCAATCCTTGGACATCCCACAGTGATCCCTATCCCCATCCAAGTTTAAGCCTTAAAAAAAAAAAAAAACAAAGTACCGGCCTGTTCAGTGACTCTGGGTGTGAGAAAATCATGTGATTGAGGGCAGCTGGCAGGTGGACCACAACTACCAGCCACCCCCAAGGGGGCACATGGCTACACATAGTGCTGTCTTAAGCTGGCCACAGACAGTTCAAACCATGTATGGGTAGGCTGAACGTACCAAAGTTGATCAATCAACTCGGGTACAACCAGCCTATCAGATTTTACTTATGATTATTTCAGGCAGCTATTATAGCCATTAGCAGTAATCACTGTGTTCTCCTGCCAAGAAAACACAATGGCTTTATGAGAGGGATTCACCCATCAATACTGACTATGTTGATGGGAGAATTGAGAAAATTGCTTTTTCCATGGCCGGCATTACTTACAGGAGGGGAGCACAAAGGGATGAACCCTATAAGCTCCTGCTGCTTAATTGTCTAATCACTAGACTTGGGCAGGAGATGTGACTTCCAAGGCAGAACTTCAGCAATCATTTTCTTTTATATTGACCTGTCATAAAGGTTAGCAAAAGTACCGTGATTTTGGGGGCACATAGCCATGGACATGTATGGGACAGTTTTACATGAAGTCTTTTGTAAAGTTGATCTCTAGCTGTAACTTTTTCACTTTAGTTTTGTATACAGTAGGGAAGAGTTTGAACCTCTGCCATTGGGGAGATTAATACCTCTCTATTTGCTGTCTGCGGGGAGATTCATATTTCTCTATTTGTCCTAGTGACCTTTGCTGAGTAAACACAGCATGCCATGCCACAGCATTTTTGTTGCATCTACACTGCTTTTTCCTTGAGCCTAGGGGGTTGATTTGCTAAAGGCAAATAGACTGTGCACTTTGCAAAGTGCACATTCTATTTGCCTTTAGTAAGTCAACTCCAAGGTTCACACTGGTGCAGTGTAGGGAACCGCATGTGATTCGGACAGGAATCGCACCACATTCCTATACAAGTCAATGTGAATGCAAACAAAAGCATCAGAAGGAATAAGCAACTCAACTGATTTTGAGTCCCAGACTTAGAGCGGTAAGGGCATCTCCTGTTTTCTCATCTGTGTATGTGTTCTTGGTCAGTAACTCAGAAAGTATAAAGGCTCAGCTTAGGTCTACATTTTTTATTTGTTTTGGATACAGTATGGAAGAATTAGAACATCGTCAGGTTTTATTGCAGGAAATATGAAAGACTCAATGACTGGTTCTTGTGTATGTGTCTACTCTTTTGTCCTCTACGGGAATGGCGAGATTCAGACCCTGAGTTTTAGTCAACTCAACGAATAAGGAAGACTACGAAAACAAACGTAAGTGTAACTGAACATATCCTTACACCACGCTAAGGACAGGCTTAGTGTACGCCAAGGGATGTGACGTGGTCACACTTGGAACCTCAACTGAATGATTTCCGTTTATCTTACACGTGAAACGTTTCACGTGTCAGATAAACGGAAATCGTTTAGTTGGGGG
>BLSH010559290.1:1149870-1178526 GCA_018402905.1 Glandirana rugosa
GTATGTATAGGGAGGTTTGTGTCATCTCTGTGTATCATTTGAGGCTGTTCACTTCACTGGGTATATGGAGGGTTTACATCCACTTTAAATAAGTGAAAATAGTCCACAACAGTGGCATCAATGCAAATTCATATGTTTCGTAAGCAGTATGCAAATAGCCCATAAATATAATAGCACTCCCCTCAGAGGCATAACTGGAACTTTCAGGGCCCCAGTGCAAGAAATTATGAAGGGCCCCCCTGACCCCTGGCCAGGGCCCATCCCTCTTCCCACTGATCCTGGGGCCCTTTACTTCCGTTGCGGGTTCCTTTATTACGGTACCACCAAATAAACTAATAGTTGTGTACTGAGCCTCCCATTCATTCAGAAAAGGAAGTATAGTAAAACAGTTTATTATGCTTCAGTTATGAGTGAACCAATTGGTACCAATCAATGGCTCTGCCCATTCAGAAAAGGAAGGAGCCGGTAAATGACAAATTTACTGACCCGTTCCCATCTATCCATCATGACACATCTTCTACAGCAGCTGGCAGTAGAGAGGAGGGAGAAGACAGCAGCTCTATGGGGGGACCAGGGAAGCACACAGGGACCCTGGGAACAGCAGAAGACAAGTAAACTGGATAGGAGGGACGGCGAGGGCAGCATATAGAGGAACCAATCTCCTCCATTAGGAGGAAAATGGAGGAGATTGGTTCCTCTAAATGCCGCACTCGCAATTGCAACCCCTCTAGTTACGCCCCTGACTCCCCTATTAGTGTAGCTCATCAATAAATTCCAGCAAGGTGATATTGTGTCTTCTGCTCAATTGCTATGCAAGGGTCACAGCTCTCAGTTTCTGACTAGGCCTCTATCCAAATGGGAGAGCCCACATCAGCTCTCTTGCTACATTCTGAATCATCTTCAGGGCCACCACTACGCTGTAGCTGTAACTATGGAGAATACCTCACTCTCCACCTAAACTACAGGTTGTACAGTTAAAAGTGAAGGGACTTCCTAGAAGGCCTACAGAGAATATTAAGTCTAGTATATGGTTATAGTGTCACCTGTACAGTCATAGGCAAATATATTGGCACCCCTGTATTGCAGTCAGATAATGCACCACTTCACCCAGAAAATTGTAGCAATTACCAATGTTTAGGCATTCTCATGTTTATTTCCTTTGTTTGTATTGGTATGACACAAAAAAGTGGAGAAACAAAAGGCCAAACCTGACACATTCCACGCAAAACTCCAAAAATGGACTGGACAAAATTATTGACGCCTTCTCAAAGTTGTAGAAAATAATTCCATTTCAAGTTTGTGATGCTCCTGTAATTTATAATTAAACTCACCCGTAACAATTAACAGGTACTAACAATATAGCAATCACTCCAGCATCCAGTTAAAATTATGAAAAATTAACCCAACCTTTCTGTTGTGTGTCTTTGTGTGGCACACAAAGCATAGAGAAGAGAAAGAGCAGCAAATAATTGTCTGAGGATTTGAGAACAAAAATGTTGGAAAAGCATGGACAATGTCAAGGTTACGAGTCCATCTCAAGAGATCTTAACCATGTTACCTCCCATTATGACCAGGCCACTTTGCAATACTGCACTGGGTTATTTTAATTGACAATTGCGCATTCGTGCCACACTGTACCCAAATTAAATGTATGTCATTTTTTTCCCCACAAGTAGAGCTTTCTTTTGGTGGTATTTGATCACCACTGCGTTTTTATTTTTTGCACGATAAACTTTCTGCTATAAAAAATATCCCAAAAAAATTTTTGGCTAATATGTATTCTGCTACATGTTTTGGTAAAAAATCCCAATAAGCGTATATTGATTGGTTTACAAGAAAGTTAAAGCATTTACAAATGATGGAATATATTTATGGAGTTTTTATTTATGTATTTTTTTATACTAGTAATGGTGGTGGTCAGTGACTAATAGTGGGACTGCTATATTGAGGCGAACTGTCAGACACTAATTGACACTTTTGACCCTTTTTGGGAACCACTGGCACTAATACAGTGCTAAAAATATGCACTGTCACACTACTAATGACACTGGGTGGAAAAGATTAAATATCTAGGGTGATCAAAGGGTTAACTGTATGCCTAGGCAGTGTTTTTGAGTTTACTGTGTGCTGCTTAACTAGGAGAAAAGAGGGATCATTATCTCAGTTGTTTGTGTTTTACTAAGGATCTGTGAGAGCCAGAGGACATTGAGTCCTCGGGACTCGCAGATTAGCTTCTGCTCCCCCTGCAAATGAAAATGCAGAATCCTGCAGCAGGACAATGACCCAAAGTACACATCAAAAAGCACCCAGAAATGGTAAGACAAAGCGCTGGAGAGTACTGAACTGGCCAGCAATGAGCCCAAGTCTAAATCCCATAGAGCACCTGTGGAGAGATCTCAAACCAGCAGTTGGGAAAGGAACCCTTCCAATCTGAGAGACCTGGAGCAGTTGGCGAAAGAAGAGTGGTCCAAAATTCCAGTAGAGAAGTGTAAAACTCTTCGATGGTTGCAGGAACCGATTGATTTCAGTTATTTTTTCCAAGGAGTGTGCTACCAAATATTAAATTGATGTTGCCATTCATTTTGTCCAGTCCATTTTTGGAGTTTTGCTTGGAATGTGTCAGATTTGGCTTTTTGTTTCTCCACTTTTTTGTGTCATACTAATACAAACAAAAGAAATAAACATGAGAATGCCTTGCAACAATTTTCTAGGTGCAGTGGTGCATAATCTGACAGAAATGCAGGGGTGCCAATATTTTTGTCCATGGGTGTAAGTCTCTTGTTTCCTCAGCAACATTAAGAAGTTTGGGTTTTTTAACTAAAAAGCATAGGTTAGAGAAGTAATGTGTGTATGTTCTTATGTGTGTTTTGTATTGTTTTTGTCATCCTTTATTTAGGCACATAAAAATGTAATCAAGCACATATGTAGGTTATATGTGTTTTTAGTTTTATAAAGATTTTTGTTTTCATATTTAAAAATTAATTAAATTAAAAAATTTATAAAAATTCAGTCAAAGATTAAATAAGAAATTATTAAAGAGGAACAGAAATCTGGAAGCTGTGTTGGCAGGCAGAGGACAAAGAACGAGTTACCAATATCGCCCCTAGGTTCTCTCCAGCTAATTTTTTCCCCATTACTGATACTGTGGAGGCGGACATCTTGGTAGAGGTGCAAGAGGGACAATACATGTACCATCTCAGCTCAGTTTACAGTCTTTTTGAACGTGCCGACTCTTCCAAGACAGGTGAGCGGCAGGGTTTACCTATTTAAAACCTTTCAACACCTCCTCTTAAGCTCAGCAGATAAAATGTTACAAATAACATCCAATCCAGAGACAGGAGAGATCATATAGTCAGCATCATCCTGCAGAAACAACACCACCTTCTCCCAGATGCATAACTATCATGATCATAATTCTTTTGCCAGAAACTCTGTACTCACTCTTCAGAGGTTACTCCACATTAGTGTACTCAAACCAGAATGTTGCTCCATTTGCCACGGTGGGGGGGGGGGGGGGGGTCACAACTATATGTAGCTTTATTACTGTCTTTCTAGCTCCTCCTATTCAAGTGTTACTAAACAAACAGCAGTAAAATCAGTCTGTATATGCAGTAAAGCCTGCTTGTTATATTCACTCTGAAACCTAAAGAGTTTATCCTCTGCATTGTGTAAAAAGGCTGATTGATCCTGTCATCTCTGTTCCTCCCCTTATTCCACAGTCCCCAAACCATCTTGGATAATACAGAGGCTAGGGGACAAGTTGCACATGCTCAGATTGGTGTATATTGCTAGAGAGTTTTTCTTTTCTTAGGAGAGTGCATGTGATCAGCACAGTGCCAATCAGCACTGTCCAGACAGAGGGTCAGGCGTCCTGCATCCTCATAGGACAATCATGGGGCAATGAAAAATCCTCCTACAAGCTTTAACTAAACACTCATAGAAGTAACAAGACTACTATATACTGCTGATGAGAAAAGGTATTTAGCAGTTTATATTTACTAAAACTTTTGCATTTCCATGTTCTGTGTACTGTAGGAGACCAGGTATAATGAATGCAGGGTTCTGGGTTTAGTAACACTTTAAAGTGTTACTAAACCCACAACAGTAAAATCTGGCTGTATATGCAGAATAGCATGCTTGTTAGACGCACTGTGCAACCCTCTGCATTGTGTAAAAAGGCTATCCTGTATGGACAGATCCTTCCCTCCTGCATTGTCTCTTTTGGCAAGGCCATATAGTACACAGTGAGAGTAGTCCTCTTACACATGCTCAGTTTGGTCTCTATTGCTGGAGAGAACATTTCCTTGCTCTCAGTGTTAGCCGGGTCACATGATATTGACATCACACATGTGGGTGTGTATACAGACTATAGTGGAAATCTCCTCCTACCTGAAAACTGAGCACTGGGCAGACCCTGCAGTTTATCATGTGACCGTGGTATACAGATCAGCCAAAAAGGTATATAGTGGCAGTATTTTAATGTAAAAAAAAGATTTATAAGCTGTGGGCACTGTGGGGGGGGGTGAACTATTTTCATATTACTGGGTTTAGTAACACTTTAAGCATCCACAGTCTGTCAGAAAATGTGTCTCTTCACAGGAGTCAGGCACCACCACTGCTCCATTCTCACTTTCATTAAACAGATGTAAGGGGACTATACACCAGTAGAGCCTTCAGAAATTTTCATTGTTCGTTTGATCATCTAATACAGGAGTCTCCAAACTTTTCAAATAAAAGGCCAGTTTATTGTCCTTCAGATTTTAGGAGGGCCAGATTGTGCCCAGCAGGGCATCAGTGAGAATAAAAATAGCCTCAGGGTTGGTGGTCAATAGGAGGAGGAGTAGTAGTGCCCTTTATTAGTAGGAAGAATAGCGTCCCAAGGGCTGGATAAAGACTAGCAAAGGGGCCTCGGGCCGCAGTTTGGAGGCCCTTGACCTAATAGATAATGGGGTCAACCTAACAATCGTTTTTGATCGCAGTGAAGAAAAAAAAATTGATGGAGCCGGTTGAAATTTTTTTCTCGAATGAATGAAATTCTAACAGTGAATGTGGCTTTCATTCAGGAAATTCCATTAATTCCAAAATTGAACGTTAAAAGCAAATTAAATTTTGAAGTAATTTCAAACGATATCAAGTCTCAGATTGCATCATCAAATGTACTGTTGGGATTTTACATATGAATGTTCATACGAACCAGTAGTCTACAAGTGTTTGGCCAGGTTTAACCACGTGCCGACCGCCTCGCATACATTTACTGCTGCAAAAGTGGCTCCACTACGGACGGGCTCGCCGCACTCTGCCTGAGTGTGGCCGTGGTTCGGGTGGACTCGATCGCCTTCTAGAGAGGAAGAACGGGGAACCGCCAATGTAAACATGGCGGGTCCCCGCTCTATCAGTGGGCATGACAGCGATCCCCCACCACCCCTCATCTCACCTCTCTACATAACTATTTATATAATTGCCAGGGCAGGGATGGAGGGGAATACATTACTTGAGTGTTACATGATTGACACCTAACACTTTCTGGGAATGGGGCGAGGATTCTGCCATTCCTATGCACTTCCCCCATTCCCGGAATGTGTTACATTTTGTGAAAGTAATGCAAGGACTTTTGTCAATGGAGGAGATTGAAGAAAGGAGCAGGCCCCCACCAGAACCTTTTTTCAATATACTGCAATGTCAGTGGAGGGAAGGTCTCTACTGTAACCATCAGCCTGCAGAACACAGCATACACTTCATTACTGCTAAGTTATGTGACTGCAGCTGTTACCCCAAAAATACATTTAACTAAACATAAAATGTAATTGGATTGCTGACTTTTAAAAAAAATCCCAACAGTTCTATTGTGTTCATAATGCTAAAACCTTGCTCCTGTAATGAAGCCATTTGATCACGGTATAAACTTTTTTAGTTCACATGCAACACAGGTGACCCCATTTCTGAAGCAAGGTTGGGGCTTCTTTTTCTAACTAAAAAGCATATATGTATGCACATGTGTACATATATCCATACACAAGGGACCGACACAAAGTGGCACATAATTGTGAAGTGGAAGGAAAATGAAAAATGGTTTTCAAATTTTTGTTGTGGTGTGCATTTGTATTCAGCCCCCCGTGTCAATACTTTGTAGAACCACCTTTCACTACAATTACAGCTCCCTTTTTTGGGGAAGTCTCTACCAGCTTTGCACATCTAGAGAGTGACATTTTTGCCCATTCTTATTTGCAAAATAGCTCAAGTTCTGTCAGATTGGATGGAGAGCGTCTGTAAACAGCAATTTTCAAGTCTTGCCACCGATTCTCAATTAGATTTAGGTCTGGACTTTGACTGGGCCATTCTAACACATGACTATGCTTTGGTCTAAACCATTCCATTGTAGCTCTGGCTGTATGTTTAGGGTCGTTGTCCTGCTGTAAGTTCAACCTCCGCCCCAGTCCCAAGACTTTTGCAGACTCTAAAGCCTCATACACACGATGCGATTGTCATACGACCGCACGTCCAACTTTTCCCAAAATCGGCTGTCTGTGATTTTGTCTAGCATACTGATGGTAGTCAAATTAAAGTTTGACAAAGCCGAACGTAGTGACGTGTTATGAGCATATAAAGAAAAAGTTCAGGTGATTGTGAATTGTGAATTACAGACACAGGTTTACACGACCAAACACTTCCTGGATTCCGAGCATGCGTGTTTGTACTTACAGCTTTTGTTTGTCCAACTTCTGTAAACACGAGCCGAAAATCGGAACGACGACTTGTCGGCAGACAAAAGTTTTCTAGTTTGCTCATACAACTTCTGTTGGACAATAATTGAAAATCGGCTGTCGAATGGAGCGTACTAACGGTCGGATTATTATATGACAGGCTGTCGTACAACAGTTTTTGGCCTATAATTGTACCGTGTGTACGGGCCATAACAGGTTTTCTTGTAAGAATGCCCTGTATTTGGCTCCATCCATCTTCCTAACAACTCTGACCAGCTTCCATGTCCCTGCTGAAGAAAATCATCCCCACAACATGATACCGCCACCACCTTGTTTCACGATGGGGATGGTGTGTTCAGGGTGATGTGCAGTGTTAGTTTTCTGCCACACAGAGCGTTTTGCTTTTAGGCCAAAAAGTTAAATTTTGGTCTCATCTGACCAGAGGACTTTCTTTCACACTTTTGCTGTGTCCCCCACATGGTTTCTCACAAACTGCAAACAGGGCTTCTTATGGCTTTCTTTCAACAATGGCTTTTTTCTTGCAGTCTTCCATAAAGGCCAGATTTGTGGAGAGCACGACTAATAGTTGCCCTGTGGACAGATTCCCCCACCTGAGCTGTGGATCTCTGCAGCTCCTTCAGAGTTACCATGGGCCTCTTGGCTGCTTCTCTGATTAATGCCCTCCTAGCCCAGCCTGTCAGTTTAGCTGGGTGGCCATGTCTTGGTAGGTTTACAGTTCTGCCATATTCTTTCCATTTTTGGATGATGGATTGAACAGTGCTTCGTGAGGCTTTCAAAGCTTGGAATATTAGTTCCACCCATTTAAAAGTCAGCAGCTACAAAAAGTATAGCTGCTGATTTTTAATAAACGGACACTCACCTGTCCTCGGTCCAGCAATGCAGCCGCCCAAAGCCGCGCTCCTCTCCCCCTTCTCTCCATGGTGCCCACATTGTAAGTTTGGACACCCATCTGTGACAGTTGCGGCTTCACAACCGGGTGCGCACTGCGCATGCGCGAGTCACGATCCGCCTTGTGAATGGCCGGGCAATCTTCTAGGATCTGTGACGTGTGCCAAAAGATTGCAGGGAGGGCGGGGGAAGAGGAGAGGAGAACTTCAGCTCGGAGTCGCGGCGCCAGGAGCAAAAGTGGGAGCTGGATACCTGTGAAAACTAGATAACCCCCACCAAAAAAATTACATGCCAAAAGTGGAATGTCAGGGGGTAAGGAGCTATTAAAGCGGAGGGGGTTTAATCTGCATTATCCAGGTTTTTGATACGCACAGAGCTTGCAATGATACAAAGAGTAGCTTTTGCTTCAGTGAAGCGCAATACATTTGAAGATTTGATAAACACCAAAGCTCTTAATGTATTCCATTTTTGTTACAATAGTATTTTCAGAGCTAGTATCACCATATTAATATTTATTGCTGCGACAGTATAAATTTCACTATAGGTTTAAGGTAGGTTAGGGGTTAGGCTAAGGTTAACAGGTAAGTTTAGGGATAAGGTTCAGGTTAACAATCAAATTTATGTTTACAGTATTATGATAATTGTAGCTGAATGTCAAGCATAAAACAGTACAAATTAATGTAGCTGTGTGTTTATTAGTATAAGTACTTGCATTTGTCTTGGTATCAGTCTATTGTAATCCTCTGTAAGCCTAGGTTCACACCATGTGTTGCAGGGGTCACAATCACAACCCCACCCCCAACTCCAGGGAGGGTGTATCTGCATGCACGGTGGAAGTGGTGGGTGGTAGTGGGGGGGGGGCCTAGGTCAACTTTTGCAACGGGGCCCACAAGCTTCAAGCTATGCCTCTGGTTCACACTACTGCGTGTGCTTTTGCGCATGCACGTCATAGGTTCAGTATTCCTTTAATTTGAATGAGTTGCTGTACGCACTAGAAAAACTGGTAAAAAATGTGCCTTTTCTAAGAGCAGCCACATGGAACTAAATGGTACTGCGGCACCATGTTGTTTCCCGCATGCAAAAGCCTGCCTCTTTTTCCGATGCACGGGGTGCCATTTAGAATTAAAGGCACTTCTGCGTGTCTGATAAAGAGCAGTATTCCTGACCCACACATATGTGAACCTAAGCTAAAGCAGTACTTACACTTGGAAAGGGAGGACAGCATTAATGTCCAGTCATATGTGTCGTTGATAAAGTAAAGTGAGCAGAAGGACATGTTTATCTGTCTGCTGCTGCTCCTTTACTCTCCAGTTACAGGTTGGCAATGAGGGATGGTGTTGACCAAGTTATTTTGCTTAAAGTAGAACCATAGGCAAAACTTTTTTTTCCATTTTGGAAAGAGCAGGGGAGGGTTATAACCCCTGTTAGATTTTTTTTAGCCATCTGTGTTCCATTGTGGAAATTTCCCTTCACTTCCTGTCCCATAGCCAAAGAGGTAGTGAGAGGAGATCCCTGCAAATTAAGGGAATTCCTTGGGGACTCCCAGATCATCAGAACTAGTGTCCCCATTGGAAGATTTCCTCCCTATTACATTTCTGGGGACAACCCAAAATATAGGATTTTCACTTTCAATGATTATGGTAAACAGGACATATAGAGAGGGTGAATCCCCCTAATGGAGGCACAGACAGCAATAAAAACTGAAAGGTGTTCTAATCCCTATCCACTCCATCCAAAACTAAAAAAAAAGGGTTTGCCTTTAGTTACCCTTTAACTGTAAAAAGTCAAGGTCTTGCTATGCTGCCTGGCAAGGATGTGGTAATCTCAGGACCAAAACTACCAATCATTTCGCAGGAAAACAGCTCCCTTATACTGTATGTATTCCGCCTTTATATTGAACTGCTTGCCTGGAGTCCAGCTTCAAGAGTTTGTGTGTGCCTTTTACTTTCCTCAGTATATTACATTCTAGAGCTGTGATATATTCGCTTTTATTGCATGTGTTAAGCAGCTAACATTTTGGTATAAGTGCTGCTAATAAGTTTGGTATTTGCCAATAAATAATGCTCCAAAATTCATTATACATTCCCCTCAAAATAAATATTCTTCTTTCCACTGGAGTCTCCTGCATTCAGGCTGTAGACTTAAAGTCCAACATTTGGTATTTTCCGTAGGTCTCAAATGTGTTAAAGTGTAAGTTCAACTTTTCACAAAAAATGAAAAGGTGAACTAACACCCTAGAACCTCCCCACTCTCTGTGGGTGATTAGCTGTCACTGGCTATGCAGCAAGTGTAGCAGTCCAGGGATTCGAAATCCCCTCTCTTCTACTTTTTTTCTGTAGGGCTTCCATGACGGATCAGAATGACTCCAATTGGTCAGCACCAGCACATGACCATTTTGGCCAATTGGAATCACTCTGATCTGTCCCAGAAGCCCTAAATAAACAAGTATGAAAAAGAAATGACTGAATGGGTGTACCATCCTAATTCGGGGTAGATTGGGGACAAGGTGGAGAAACACCTAATGCCACATCCCAACAATAAATCCAAGCAGACAATACATTAGCCCTAGGACTTTCAAGGCACAGGCTCCCCAAGTAAATTGGAGTAACAGAGTAATAAAATATTCTGGTTGTGGTGGACTAGGCGCTGTGACGCTGTGCTGGTATAAGGATCATATACAAGCACTTATTTTATCTGCTCTTACTCCCCCTGCTTCCTTCTCTATATGCAATCCTTGTGAGGACCCTGCCTTGGCGTGCCCTTACCCGGACCGCCCTGGTCAGTCTGAGTTGGACGGTCTCCACTCGTCCCTATTCAGTTTTCCACCCCAGTGATCACCCTGGATGTGTATCATTTGGGCCAAAAACTTTTTGGCTGAGGGCATTTGATATGTGAATAGCTGTCATATCATACAATGTATCCGCTACATATGCCCTGAAGAAGGAATGAGATTCCGAAACATGTTGGGATCCTTGGCACCAAATGTGTCGGCGTGAATTTTGCATCTGTTGATTCCATTTCCACAAGCTGTGTAATGTACATTATTGAGGCCATGTTTTTATAATATATATTTTTTGTGCTCTTATTTTACTGTTTGCAATACAACCAGAATATTTTGTTACTCTGTTACTCCAATTTACTTGGGGAACCTATGCCCTGAAAGTCCTAGGGTTAATGTATTGTCTGCTTAAATAAAGAAGGGGAGTAGAAGTGGGGAATTTAGATCCCTGGACTGTTATACGAGCTGTGTAGGCAATGACAAGTAATCAGTACATCAGGGACCAGAGAGTGGTTAGGGTGTAGGGTGTTAGTACACCATTTAATTTTTTTTTTGAAACAGTGAACTTACACTTTAAGGCTGCATCAGCTGCAGTTATCCCCCTTTTTCTATATAAAAGGCCATGACATGAACCTAACATTGATCCGAAGCATTCTGAATCAGTCAGAAGTCTGCTCTGCTAATCCCAGCAAATACAGATGTTTTAGAAGCAAAGCCGCTATGTTTTTTGCCAGTATAATATTGCCATGACTACTTATATCTGTTAAGATAATTCATATATTCATTTCATACAGACATGTATGATGCAGAACATTGCTGTAACGGACCATGCAGCAGATAACTTCTGTGTTCTGTGTCTTTTCAGATATAAGATGTGCTATGATCTGTAGCATAGTAGATACACCTTCTTAAATCCAAGGTGTTATAGCTTTATACTTTTAAACTACTGGATTTTGCCAGCTGCTTGGCTGATATTGAAAGTAGTACATCCTAATACTTTTCATCATTAAAGCTAAACTCCAGGCAGATGTGAAATACATAAATTAATGCAGCTCTGTAACCATTATTACATCCTTAAATGTATTCTTTAAATGTAAGTAGTGTACCTAAATGTGTTGTGTATCAACCCTTTGCAGTCCCTATACTACAGAGCTCGGAGATGAAAAGGGAAAATCAGCACAACAATCCAAACAGGTGTGTTGCAGTGAAAGCAGCATTCTGATAGGAGGAGAAAGCAGAGTGACAGAGAGATGAGCTTATCAGTGTGCTGCTTTCCTTTTCATTTTCCATTCACAGGGTTTGGGATGGGATGGGACGGCACTTGTAAGTCCTAACAGTCTTAACTGAATGCAGGAGAGGAAGATCGAGCCCTCTCCCCTGCCAGAGAGTGATATGCTATGTGGCATAAAACTGTGTAAATGTCAGGACTGGGTATTAGCAGTTTGCCTGGATTTTAGCTTTAAGTATAACTCAAAAGTGGCGATGCACCTAATTCCATTAATTGCATTAATAGTTGCTTCCCTTGCGTCTGTTGTTTGTGTAATTTGCTTATTCTATTTCTTTAAAATTACTGGCAAGTATAATTAAACACATAAAATGAAGACAATTCAATATTTCCTTTTTTATGGGGACCATATGATGTTGAATTGGTCCCAAAAAGGTAGACCTTGCTGTTGTACACATTTTAGAGTTATAGATTGTAAGCTCTTAAAGAGACCCTGTCACTAGACCGTTTATCTCAACAAAAATCTTCCCATAGGATTAACTTATTTTATGCAAGGCATTTACCTGTAAAGGCCTCCCTTGTGTAGACATTCAAAGGCTCTGAGACTGCTGCTGGGCATTCAGATGTGGTGTCAGAGCTGTCACTCAAGTAATATTCTATAACACAGGTGTCAAACTGGCAGCCCTTCAGCTGTTGCGAAACTACAAGTCCCATCAGGCATTGCAAGGCTCACAATTACAAACATGGTTCCCACAGGCAGAGGCATGATGGGACTTGTAGTTCCGCAACAGCTGGAGGGCCAGCACTTTGACACCCCTGTTCTATAGTATTCATTCTCCTTTGCCCCACCCATGGCAGCTATATTAAAGTTTAAGTAGTTAAGTGATGGTAGGGGCAAAGATGCTAGGTCAGCACAGACACTAATTAGCCTGTCCCAGAAGAGGAGAGGGCTATGACATACAAACAGGAATGAGAGTGTTTTAGGGAATTGACTTTTGCAATGTTCTAGGAAGTTTAAATACACTTTGCAAGTGAATAAAAAAAATATTTATGGAAAGGGAAACAGGGTCTGTTTAAGGGCAGGGAGTCTTTATGGAGGTATTGGAATGTCTGTGTCCTGTTGTGGCCAGCTATGGCACATCCTTTGGCACTATGATAAGTGGCATCACCTGTAGTTCAGAAAAATTGAACTTAAGTAAACTGAGACAACTTGTGATGGACACATATTATAAACAACTTCTTATTTCTTTTATGACAACAAACATGGTGAAAGACGAACAAATGAGATCATGTTTTAATGGATTTATATACAGTATATAAAGCCCACTTATCATATGTAGCGACAAGGAAGTTGCCAATTTGCTAGAGGCCATTCTGAAAGTGTTGTCATTGGGACAGTCTTGTAACAAACTAAACTGAGCACATTTGACAATATCATGAATAAAATGTAAAAATACATTGTTTTGGACTATGTTTTGTATTTTAAATGCATTATTTATAGTAGACGTGTCGCTAATTTCCAGGGACATCTAGCACTATTGGTGCACCACTCTATATTAAATTCAAGCAAATTATTATTTTTTCTTTGAAACCTTATTCCATGTTCCATGCTAATGTTGCTATCTTTTGCTGCTATCCTATGGTAGCAAATGCTTATATAGCCATGGAGCCCTGCTGTGCCATCTGCCTCTCATGCCCAATGCTGTTATCATCTCCAGCAATGACTCCTACCAACAGGAGTTTAACCATGATGTTTCAGATTTCTCCCTAGCCATGACCTTCTCCCAAACTCTTTGTGGTCCATCCCAGGAACAAACTGCATTCGTTATATTCAGCTTCATGGATCCACCTAAGAGAATAACATGTTTACCATCACTGGAGAATTGCATTGCAGACGATGTCTCTGGAACTCTGCGAAATGGCTCACTTATCTGTACTCTCTGGTGCCGCCATTCCAATAAATATGTTGTTTTGCATAGAGCTATATTGTTACCTAGTTACATGCCTGTTGAGAGCTAAACAATTACTGTTTTGCAAAGTCAAATCTGTTTTTATTTGCTCTTAACAATATGTAGAACAAATAATGTCACCTATGTACTGATCCAGTTGATTGGTCTCTAGCATCACCCTTAGCGGCAGTAATCCAAGTTACTTTGCCTGACAGTATCACAATTCTTTCCGTGCCAGGTGCTGAAGCACAGGGAGCATTCCTGACCCTGGCACCCCACTGTCACTCGGCACTGGCAGAAGGTGTCCTGAATCCTGCAGGGCAGTGTCTCAAGTCTGGGGCTTGCAAGATTCAGAACACTTGGCAACTATAGACTTGCGTAGTGCTCCCCTAAAATATATACTATATTTACATTATACTATAAAGCATATATTGGGGAATGGGTTGGTGCAGACATTTCTGTAGATCTAAGACATTTTTGAAAAATATTTGACAAGGGAACCACAAGGGTAACTAAAATAATTTACAAAATTGTCATGGAACAGTAAATAATTATACATTTGATTCATACTTGGCTTTTAAGCTAATTCCAAAATTATATATGTAAATCTTTCCCATTTCTCCTTATGTTTATATACACAGTTGTTTTTTCCATCCAAGTCCTACATATTTTTAAAGAACTGATATTTTAGAGATCTACTTCAACTAAAACATTTTAAGGAAGGGTTAGAACCATTATCAGGTTTTTTTTTCTATCTGTCACCATGTCAGAGATTTCCCTGACTTGATACTCTGTCATTGGGACAGAAAGTGATGGAAAATCTCACCGTTGGAACAGCAATACAAACACATTTTTAGCAGAGTGAAGATGGGCAGAGTCTTGATTACTGACTAAATATTCCTGCCTTGTCCTCTTCCTATCAGTTCTTTTTCTGGTTTCACATAGACAGAAAGTATAGGTGAATTTCCTCAGTCATAAACACCTAAAAAAGAATAAAATTTGAAAAAGAATACAATGCAGGTTGATAATGACAATTCAGACATCCGGTGCATAACTGCTTTAGCTATTGACATACTGTATAATAACAGCAGTTTATATAGAACAGTATGTGGGTTTGAGACACTGCATGTATGTAACAGATAAAATGAAGAACCATAAAGGATTTTACTTTTAGGGTAGGGGAAGGGAGAGAATGTTCCTGGGGTAAAGCTTAAGAGTAAGGTGGAATGCTAAACTGGAGAGGACTCAGCATAGACTATACCCTGCACGAGTCACTATAGAGGGAAAGAGTAATTAGGGTACTCTCATCAGGTCGGTCCTGGGGTAGGCAGGGAGAGGGAAGAAAAAAAAGGGGTTCGGGGAGGGTGCGAACCAGCATGAGTTGGGAGTTCTGGGGCAATGGAGAGGGATGGTGATTAGAGAACCTTTAGTTTGCTAAAAGGCAGGACTTGCATGCATCAGTAATTCTATATTCTTGCCATTAAAACCAAGTATTACGGAATCATATAGTGGTATATCTGAGATGACCAGTGAGATCTTACATCAGCATAATGTCATTACCCTTTTAAACCGCTGTTTAACATGGTGAGTGCAGGTTGTTTCCAAATTGCAGGAATGCAAGCATGGGCTGCATTTACAATATAGATCAAGACTGAGTCCCTGTATGTCCCAAAGGAAAGTTATTATGATGAAGTGAGAAGAATCGTGGGGATTTAAATATTGGGTGGTAAGTGAATTTCTGCATAATGGAGTGACCCTACCCCCAGACCCTGTCAAGTTAGGGAGACACGACCAAAAGATATGGAGAAGGTGTCCATCTCTGCTGCCACTGGGAAAAAACAATGGATTGCTTGCAGTGTACCAGCGAGTCATGACTTTATATGTGCATTCTTGATATTTACTACAAATTGAGAATTTTGTGCATAAGGTCAAGATCCTGGACATCTTCCTTGGGAAGCCAAGATCTCTCTCCCACTGAGCCAGGAAGGGAGATGTAGAGGAGAGGTCACCCTGCTAAAGCAGAGGAATAAATATGTCTAGCTGGCCTTGTTTGGGAACATTTCCTCTTAAAGGGAGTAAGGCTAAACAAAAATGAGAAAGCTGTTTCTCCCTCCAAGGGTCCAGTGAGAAACGTGTTGGATCTATGTTGGGGGGGGGGGCAGGGGGATCTATTTATGGTTGGGCTTGAAATAAGCTGGTCTCTTGGATAGCTATGAATGAAGAATCCTGAATACCTGGTTGGAAGGCATTATTTCCTAAGGAGATGGGGTCGGAGATACTGTAGCTCTCTTTTGCACAAAGGGATTTCATCTAAAGTTGAGGTAGGCTTCGGAGTTGGGTGGGATCTAAACTCTTGCAGGTGTGGCACTGAACACCACGGTAGTGTATGTAAAGGAATGGACATAAATTCTTGTTCAATGACGACCCACAGTTTGGTTTGGCAGTGGTGACACCAAACTCAATTTATGTACTTATAGCAACTATTAAATTAATTTCAATATTTCAAATAAAAACATTTTGTTGAAAAAACAAATGTCACATCCACTAAGCGCTACTGATGAACACTACACATTAGTGTAATTGCGTTACAATATCAGGTGAGTGGTTAGGGGGTTGTCGATCCTCATTTTTTTGGTATAGTTTTAAAAGCACCCTTCTGTTTTTGCTCATTTTGATCATATACACCACTTAAGGAGTCAATGGAAGGAACGGCTGTTCTTCGGTTTCTTAGAAAAAATAAAAAGCAGAAATCTGCAATAAAGTAATAATTAGACACTCAAAATAAATAATCTTCAATCAACAACCCTTGCAATTCACTGTCTTCCCTGGTAATAATATAATGTGAGCGTAAATGGTATATTTGTAAAAAAAAAAACTGCATTCAATGCCAGTTCACCAATGTTATTCTCTGATGATAAACACAGTGGGTGGCTCCCATTTTTTTTCCACTGGAGTGGAATTCAGAGGTTCTCTGCAAGAGCCGGTACAAAACTGATGCCTAAGGTTACAATGCATTAATATTAGTAAATATTGATTTAGCCTGGTTCAAACATTTTGATCGAATGGTAAATATACATCTTCTATAGATATTAGCTGAGGCAGGTTGCAGCATAACTTACTACATTTTATCTGGGTTGTAACCGAACACATTTAGGGTCACAGCTCCTGGATTCTGCATAACCGGAATACATATTCTTGGTCAACTTGATGAAAGCACATACAGGAATACTCCAGTAGATTTGGGGTAAAGCAAAGTACTGTCAGCCATTACAACCACTAATTCATATGACTTCAGAAAATCAGAATCTGATTGGTTGTGCACATTTTCCTTCAATGCACTTCCATAACATGCACACCGACCTAAATTGATTTACACATATTATAATATTCTGTAAAACATGAAGAAGACAACTTTTTTTAATAGAAAATGCTCAATAGCCTCAAAATAACGTACTTAAAGTAGTATCAACCACTTGACCTTCAAAAGATTTACCCCCTTCCTGAATAGGCCCTTTTTTTGCGATATGGTGCTGCATTACTTTAACTGACAATTGCACAATTGTGTGATGGTGTACCCAAATAAAATTGATGTCCTTTTTTCCCACAAATAGAGCTTACTTTTGCTAGTATTTGATCACCTCTGCGATTTTTATTTTTTGCGCTATAAACAAAAAAAAGCCACAATTTTGAAAAAAATATATATTTTTTTACTTTCTGCTATAAAACACATCCAATAAAAAAATGAAAAAATCAAATATTTTCATCAATTTAGGCCAATAAGTATTCTGCTAAGATATTTGGTAAAAAAAAATCCCAATAAGTGTATATTGATTGGTTTGTGCAAAAGTTATAGCGTCTACAAACTATGGGATATTTTTATTTTATTTTTGTTTTTTTACTAGTAATGGTGGCGATCAGCAATTTATAGTGGGACTGCGATATTGCAGGGGACAATTTGGACACTAACTGACACTTTTCACACTTTTTGGTTACCAGTGACATGATTACAGTAATCAGTGCTACAAAATATGCACTGTTACTGTACTAATGACGCTGGCTGGGTAGGGGTTAACATCAGGGGCGATCACAGGGTTAACTGTGTGCCCAGCTAGTGATTTTGTGTACTGTGGTAAGTGGTTTTACTAGGGGAAGGCATTAATCCATGTCCCTGCTTTGCAGGAACACAGGATCCATGCCTTCCCTAGTGACAGAATGGCGATTACATAGGCAGATCGCCATTCTGCCTGTGTACTGAACAATCGGAGGGTACCTGTGGACATCGGGTCTGAACCGCTGTGTGTATGCACAGCGGGAGCGAGCTGCTGGCGGTGCGAAGCTTGCCCTACCCGTAAGAGCCTGGATCATGTATATATACGTGATCCAGCGCACTGGTGCCGCCCTGTAGCAGTAAAACTGCTATGGGGCGGACCTGAAGCGGTTAAACTAGGAAAATTAATATATTGCAGCTTTCCAATTCATAGACGTAGTAACTCCATCATTTTCTTTTTAAGGCTTTTTTTCCTTTTATTTTTACCTAGTGATCCAGACAGTAGGTCTGTTATTTTCTGGCTTCCTTTAACAGACCAACTGTCCAGCATTTGCAGCAGTTAGAGGGTTGAGACAAGCCATTTACCAATGACAGGGTCAGCATTTACTCATTTATTTAAAACCTTTAGGAAAAGAAAAGTGTTGTTGTAACTGCTAAAAGTGTTAGCTGGAGTTTGGTTTCAATTTCTTTTTGGCTTCAATTTTAGAGACTCTTAATGACTGGCTTGGTACCAATAGATCGAGGTAAAGAAAATGTGTTACCTTTATTAAAAAAAGGATCAAGATCACCCAGTAACTATTGACTTGTATGTTTAACTTCTGTTGTTGGGAAGATATTGGAGGGGAAAGTACAGGACCCCGTACAAAAGCATATGATAGAAAATAATACTATAAGCATTGCCAGCATTGATAACCAAATAACAGATGTCAGACAAATCTAATTTCCTTTTATGAGGAAGTAAACAGAAACTCGGACAGAGAGATAGCTGTTGGTGTAGTATATTTAGACTTTGCTAAAGCATTTGACATGGTTTCTCACGGTCGGGTATTGTGTATCTATTGGTTTAGAGACTTTAGTTTGAAAATTGATAGAAAAATCCAAGACTCTTGAGCAATGAATCATGCCATGGATAGTCTAAGATTTTAAAGTCTATGTATAGCCAAAACCTTTTTTTTTATTTTTTTATTTGGATTGGGAAAGAAGTGGTTAAAACCATTCCCAGTTTATTCTTTGCTGTCAGTGTCCTATTGGGGAGATTTCCCTTCATTCCCCATGCTGGTGACACAACAGAAAGTTAGAGGAAACCACTTTAAAATGAGGGGAAATCCCCTCTTAGACAGTTGTCACAGGAACAGATGTCCCCATTAGAACATTTCCCCTCACCTCTTGTAATGGTGGCAACTGTAAAATGTTTAATTTCATATCACCTTATATCTTGGTGACAATGGAAACCAGGAGTGAGGATGAAACTACTTAGCAGCAAAAATCGAATTCATACCTACCCTATCCAAAACGAAACCAAAATGTTTATGGCTATACATACATTTATACTGCGCTCATCTTAAGTGGGTCTTTACGCCCTCGTCAGCATTTATGTAACTACAGATTTTTACATATACATATACAACTGCTCTTCTAAGATCTACAGTGATCTGTAAATTAAGTGTATGTACCATAATTATTTTAACTCTTTCATTTTTTGGGGGTTTTTTTAGGCACCGTTCCTAATCTCTAAATGTGGTCCTCCATCACCTTCACCCCCAGCAAGTCCTGTGCCTTCCTGTAATATCTTGGGTGGTAAGTAGAATATCTTATCCAATACTATATATTCAATCGGAGTCGGGGGAATACTTTGTTATGGATATGTTCCATGTAAGAAGACAGAGAACATAAACCAGTAAAGATAATGTACATGAACAGAAAACAAATTTCATGGTAGTATAAATATTCCCACATTGCTTTAATCAGCTGTGCAATGGTACAGACATTTTTCAGAGCAGCTATGTTACTTAGATAGACTTGATGCAAAAAAAAAGTACCCGCAAAGGAGAACGTGTCTGCACCACCCAACACAACTTGAAGTGCTCCACTGAAGTCTTTGAAACTGAAACTTTCAATAGTTTGATCTCCTAATGAGTTAGCAGTATTCACCTGCTAACTCTTACATTACTACTGTGTCCTTTAGTGAATGTCCCTTCTTTTTGTGAATCCCTTGACAAATCCATCAAGAAAAGAACTGAGGGGAAGGTACTCTTATCCAATAAGAAAAAAAAACGAAATTCTCCTACTCTTATGGCTTCTACCTCTTCTCTACCAAAGTAGATTTCTATCCTGCCCTCTCCTCGCTTTTTTACTTTTCAGTCTTCTAGTTTCAGATCAAAGGAAGGCAGATTTAATAAATTTCCCTGCACCAACTTCAGGTAAAAGGGGTGGTAGTACCAGTTCCTTCAGAGGAATGGTTGCAAGGTTTCCTATGTAGAATCCTGAAATGAAATGGGGACATCTGCCTGGTACTAGACTTAAAATCCCTAAACATATTTCTTTATGCACCAAAATTCTAAACGGAACCTACAATCTGTCATTGCTTTTCTCAATTAAGTGGAATTTCTTGCATCAGTAGACATACAAGATGCCTATCTCCATATTCCCATCAAAGTAATGTGTTTTGCATTTTGTTGTGGGAGACCAGCACTTTCAGTTTGTGACACTGCCATTGGAACACTCCTCTATTCTCAAAAGTGCCTGTCCCACTTTTGGCCCTTCTATGAACCCAGGGTCTTCTTGTCACAGGTTACCCAGGATGATCTTTTGCTTAAGGATTCCTCAGCCAGGAACTTGTCTGCCAATGTCCAAAGGTACATCCAGTTCCTGCAAAACTTTGGCTGAATAATCAACTTTCCAAAGTCTGTTCTCCAGACCACACACTGTCTGAAGTACCTGGGTCTAATCTTGGGTACAGCCCAATCCAGAATCCTCCTCCTCAGGAGAAGATTGCCTCCATAAGGTCCAGCACTCAGACTCTTAGGTCATAAATGACACCCCTCAATATGCACTCAGACTCTCAGGTCATAAATGACACCCCTCAATTCACTTCTGTATAAGGGTTCTGGGCCTTGTGGAGGCATAGGTCTCTCTTGCTTTTGTTTAGCTGCTGTAAGGGCCATTGGCTCTTCTAGCAGTACAGTCCAATCTCTCCCCAGCTCGGAGGAAATGTACTACCCAGAGGTGTAACTAGAATCGTCAGGGCCCCGCTGCAAGAAACCATGAAGGGCCCCCCGTCCCCCGACCAGGGCCCTTCTCTCCGAGCCCAGTGACAGAATGCCAGGCCCCGGCTGCAAATGCAACCTTTGCGACCCTGGTAGTTCCACCACTGGTGTCAGTAGTTTTTTTGTTTTTGTTTTATTTTATTTATGATTTCTACCATTTTATTTTATTTTTACTTTTCGTTTCAATATTATTTTTCTCCTTCTCTGCAGCCTCAGCAGCACAGAATGGATGGACAGGAGTAGCTCTGTACAGAGGCCTCTTGTTCATTCACAAACTGAAGCCTAGTAAACACAGTTTACTATGCTTTAGTTATGAATGGACTGAATCAGTGATTGGTACTGATCACTGACTCTTTTTTTTTAGACAAGGAAGGGGCTGGTAAATAACACATTTACGGGCCCCTTTCCTGCTCTCCATCCTGACAGCATCCCCCTGGGCAGCACTGCAGGGGGGCCAGGAGAGAGTACAGGGGCAGAGGAGAGTGTACAGGAGCCTAGAGAGACCACAGGAGCCGGAGAGAGCACCGTGACGGGAAACATCACAGGAGCCCAGAGAGAGCACAATAACCCAAAGAGACCACAGGAGACGGAGAGAGCACGGGGGCGGGAGACAGCACTGGAGCCCAAAGAGACCACAGGGGTAGGAGAGAGAGCATAAGAGCCCAGAGAGACCACAGGAGCTGGAGAGAGCATGGGGATGGGAGGGAGCAGTGGGTGGGAGCAGTGCCATGTTAATAGTATCATGAGACCTGAGCAAA
The DNA here is from genome assembly GCA_018402905.1 of Glandirana rugosa. NCBI lineage: Eukaryota > Metazoa > Chordata > Amphibia > Anura > Ranidae > Glandirana > Glandirana rugosa. Next base: position 1,171,506 of record BLSH010559290.1, read on the forward strand.
TGCACTGGGGCCCCTACCAGGAAGATGGTGACATGTGGTGTGCCGCGCACAGTATGTGGCAGGCAGGAGGACACAGTATGGGGGCAAGCAGGAGGGCACGGTATGGCGGCAAGCAGGAGGGCACAGTATGTGGTTGGCAGGAGGGCACAGTATGGGGGCAGGCAGGAGGGGCACAGTATGTGATGTGCATTAGGGCACAGTACGGGGGCAGGCAGGAGAGCACGGTGTGTGATGGGTAGGAGGGCACAGTATGGGGGAAGGCAGGAGGGCACAGTATGTGGCGGGCAGGAGGGCACAGTATGGGGGCAGGTAGTAGGGCACAGTATGGGGGCAGACAGGAGGGCACAGTATGTGTTGGGCAGGAGGGAACAGTATGTGGTGAGCAGGAGGGCACAGTATGGGGGCAGGCAGGAGGGCACAGTATATGGTGGGCAGGAGAGCACAGTATGGGGGCAGGCAGGCGAGTACATTATGTGGTGGGCAGGAGGGCACAGTAAAGGGGAGGTCAGGAGGGCACCATATAGGGTGCAGCAATGTATAACATAGTACTGTTCTGACAGGAGGGGGAAGAGCACAGCAGCTCCTGCACTTCCTTCCAGTTCTCTTCTCTGTGCAGCTGTCACTTCTGTTCCAATTGTACTCACTCACTTTGAGAATTTACTGCACCACTGCACCCCCCCCCCCACCAAAACTGTTCTGGCCCACAGTAAATTAGCCCAAAGTACAGAGCTGTCTTCTACCTTTATGTGACACACAAACATGAAGGTGAAAAGCAGACTGCTGTGCACATACACACAGTCTCCTCTGCTCGGGCACTGTGGCCCTCCAATGATCTTATCCCAGGGGAGCTGCCCATTGAGGGAAGCACACAGCCATTAATGTCTAAACCACTAGCAACAAAAGTGAGTACACCCCTAAGTGAAAATGCCCAAATTGGGCCCAATTAGCCATTTTCCCTCTCCGGTGTCATGCAACTTGTTAGTGTTACAATGTTTCAGGTGTGAATGGGGAGCCGGTGTGCTAAATTTGGTGTTATCGTTCTCACTCTCTCATACTGGTCACTGGAGGTTCGACATGGCACCTCATGGCAAAGAACTCTCTGAGGATCTGAAAAAAAGAATTGTTGCTCTACATAAAGATGGCATAGGCCAGTGTTCCCCAACCCAGCCCACCAACAGGTCATGTTTTCAGGATTTCCCTCAGATGAATCAGCTGTGGTAATTACTAAGGCAGTGAAACTGATCAAATCACCTGTACAAAATAATGGAAATCCTGAAAACATGACCTGTTGGTGGGCCTTGATAACAGGGTTGGGGAACACTGGCCTAGGCTATAAGAAGATTGACAAGACCCTAAAACTGAGCTGCACCACGGTGGCCAAGACCATACAGTGGTTTAACAGGACAGGTTCCACTCAGAACAGGGCTTACCATGGTCGACCAAAGAAGCTGAGTGCACATGCTCAGCGTCATATCCAGAGGTTGTCTTTGATGTATGAGTGCTGCCAGCATTGCTGCAGAGGTTGAAGGGGTGGGGGGTCAGCTTGTCAGTGCTCAGACCATACACCGCACACTGCATCAACTTGGTCTGCATGTCATCCCAAAAGGAATCCTCTTCTAAAGATGATGTACAAAAAAGCCTGCAAACAGTTTGCTGAAGACAAGCAGACTAAGGGCGTGGATTACTGGAACCATGTCCTGTGGTCTGATGAGACCAAGGTAAACGTATTTGGTTCAGATGGTGTCAAGCGTGTGTGGGGGCAACCAGGTGAGGAGTACAAAGACAAGTGTGTCTTGCCTACAGTCAAGCATGGTGGTGGGAGTGTCATGGTCTGGGGCTGCATGAGTGCTGCTGGCACTGGGGAGCTACAGTTCATTAAGGGAACCATGAATGCCATCATGTACTGTGACATACTGGAGCGGAGAATGATCCCCTCCCTTCGGAGACTGGGCCACAGGGCAGTATTCCAACATGATAATGACCCCAAACACACCTCCAAGATGACCACTGCCTTGCTAAAGAAACAGAGGGTAAAGGTGATGGACTGGTCAAGCATGTCTCCAGACCTAAACTCCATTGAGCATCTGTGGGGCATCCTCAAATGGAAGGTGGAGGAGCGCAAGGTCTCTAACATCCACCACAATTTCACTTAGGGGTATACTCATTTTTATTGCCAGTGGTTTAGACATTAATGGCTGTGTGTTGAGTTATTTTGAGGGGACAGCAAATTTACACTGTTATACAAGCTGTACACACACTACATTACATTGTAGCAAAGTGTAATTTCTTCAGTGTTGTCACATGAAAAGATATAATAAAATATTTACAAAAATGTGAGGGGTGTACTCACTTTTGTGAGATACTGTACAATACAAGCAGCTGGGGAAGTGGACACCTCTCATTGTGCACTCTTTTCAGGAGTGCATGCAGCCACTCAAGCTCAGCTAATATGGGACGGCTGGCTGTGGAACTGCACACATGCAGTTGGTGTTGCTTTCTATTCCTGACTGCTCCCCCATGTTCACTGAGTTCAGAAGAGTTTCAGAGTTCCAGAAACTGCAGGTACCCCCGATACACCTAGGGCTCCTGGGCACTGCCTGGACGGGAGAGAAAAGGAAACTGCATAAGAAGAGCAGCGGGGGCAGCTGCATACAGAGGAACTGATCCTCTCTATCTTCCTCCTGCAGCCGCTAAATGTCCGCTTCTTCTCCTCTCCCTCCCTCCAGCATTTAGTGGCTGCAGGAGGAAGATAGAGAGGATCAGTTCCTCTGTATGCAGCCGCCCCCGCTGCTCTTCTTACCCAGGTGTACAAGGGGCCGCACGGTCCCCCTGGAGCATGGGGCCGGGTCGCAAATGCGCTTCCTGTGGCTACGCCCCTGGTACTACCTTTAGTACTTCTGCTGGTAATACGCTGAAATGAATTATGTACAGTTTACGTAGCCCTTTACAACATAAGGGCAGACAGTACAATTACAATACAGTTTAATACAGTTGGAATCCGAGGGCCCTGCTCATTAAAGCTTACAAAATCCCAGTTTGTCTCCTCATCTAAATACTGACAAGACAGCTGAGGTTTGTAGTGTTTCCACCTCTTCCCTGGCAACCTATATCCACAGCACTGGTCCCTAGGAATGTAAGAATTATGATATTATTATTATTATAATAATTTGAAAATAAAGTGCGTAATTAGTGGTTTTCCTCTTGGATCATTTTTGCTAAAAGTTTAAGGAGAGTTGCAGGGAATTCTTGATGTCTGTGTTGGGAAAGGAGCTTATTCACCAGGAAAAGGTATGCATTGCTAATGCTAAAGGAAACTGTTTGTTGAAAGTTTGCATGAAATTCTTCTCAGTTCATATTTATATATATATATTAATAAGAAGAAAGCTGAATAGTTTTTATAACCACTGTAGAACAAATAATTGTTCTCTATGATTAAATATCAGAATAATATACTGAACCATTGAAATCAGTTTCTTTGCTTTGCATTTTTACAGAGGTCCAACCAAAAGTTGTTGGGAGATTTCAAGTCACAACTGCAAAAGACCCCACAAACTGTAATAAATCATGGGATGTGAACAGCAGTCTTGATTTATCTCCAAGATCAGACACCACCCCAGAGCTGTATGAGACTGCTTCATCAGACACAGATTTTAGCACAGATGAGGACACAGAAGGAAATGTATCAGAATCTGGAAGACTCACCCCCAGTGCCAATGTAGACTCACCTATGTGGGACCATGCCATGCATCTTAGCTGCTCAGAATCGGAGGTTTGTGGCCAAAGCTGTGGGGGTCAATATTCTGGTGACATGAAAAGTTTGACTCCTGTAAGTAACATTGTAGAAGTATCAGAGAGATGTATATGTGTTTTCAATAACAACAACCCTGCAGAAGAAGATGGATGCAAGGACATCACTGGCAATGAACAATGCATTCACAATGACCATGTGATGAATGAGGAAAATAATGTGGACAGCATTTTAGTGTCAGCAAACATGAAAGGTGTAGATTCTAGGTCTTCTAGTGAAGAAGAAAACCAGGAAAGGACACCCCAGCAGATCTCCACAGTTCAGGTCTGGCTGCATTACACCAGAGGTATTGCCTATCTCAGCAGCGATGATACTGAGAGTGAAGATGAGGAGATATTTGAGGAACTTCAACAGCTAAGACAGAAGTAAGTAGTTCTATTCCAGTTCTTCCAATTTCATCTGCCCAACCTGTCCAGGACTGTGTAGTGTTTATATTTTGGTGAGAACTGGACATGCTCTGGCTATAGTGAATAATTGCTTTTCCTGGTGGTAGGAGAATTTATCTGAGGTTTACTTTTATGATAAGGGTGTGTGAAGGTTAATTATCTTTTGTCAACAGCTTAAGATGTTCATGGTTTAAAGAGCGCTAATAGTCTTATTTTTAACTTTTGCAAGACAAGTAAGGCTGCATCATATAAAAATCATATACAGCATACTGTACATTAACATGACATATTTTTTCATGCACTTAGGTATAATGATTTGCATTATGACCATGTACTTACTGATGCCTTTTTTGTTTTGTGAATAGACACATGTCTGAAGTTCAGGTCTTACAAGCACTGCAGAAGAAAGAGATTGAGGAGCTGTATTGTAAGATGGGGAAAGTGCCTCCTCCGGGCATTGTGTCTCCAGCAGCCATGCTGTCCAGTCGACAAAGGCGTCTATCAAAGGGCAGCTTCAATCCATCGAGGAGGAACAGCTTGCAGAGATTAGAGCTTCTACCAGCTGCTGGTATGAATGCAGAGATAATACTCACAACTTATGTTTTGCCTATTTATTTTGTAGGGTTATTCTGCAGCCTCAGAGAGTGTAAACTATGAGACCTAGACTGATATTAAATGACGAGAACTTACATAGTTTTTATGAACAGACTGAAGCCACTGCTTCAGAGGATCTGAAGGCCCATCAATGAACAAATGGGAACCTTAGTATGGTATAAGCATATTAAAATGTAGATAGATGACAAGCATATAAGTGTCTTTTGTGCTGGTAATATCACAGGAAATAGTGCTGCTGATGTTAGATTGTAATCTCATAGATGAGACCAAGGTTAGGCACAGCATAAAGCAGAACACTGCAAAAACACAACCGTAAGTGGACTTGTTCCCCCGGAGGAGAAAGGTATAACCAAGCAGCACTGTAACAAAAGAATGTGCACCCATCCATTGTGTGTTAGTGTTTAGCTACAAATGGGCAAAAATGCTTTTCTGTAGAGGGAACTTTTGCAGTCTGTTTCAGTCTTTGAACTGAAACAGTTATGATTTAAGTGAATCTGTCAGATATAAATTACCAGATTGTAAAAGAGCGCACAGGAGGGCACAATCACCTAATGCATTATCAGAAAGGTATTAGTAATAACAAACAGCCAAATCCATACTCACAAAAGTAGGAAATACATAAGCGTAATAATACACCAAATCATGATGCAGTGCGGATGTCCGTGGCCTGACCTGATGCACCACCACATTGGCAATCTGACGCTTTTCGGGGACAAACCCCCTTCCTTATGTTTCCTTTCACTTTATAGTTTGTTTGGACCAAGCTGATCCAAACGAAATATTCCCTTCACTAAGTACTGTATGAACTGTATGTAGCTTCAGCTATACAGTACACAGTGCTGGGTTCCGGATGTGAGACACAGACTTCCTGTTTCACACCCGAAAAACACTCTGGGTCAGTCTGAGCGGCACTCAGCCATTCATAGAGAGCTTTGTATTCTGTGAATGAAGCTTTTTCTGATTGGCTGAGGCAGAGAGGTGGGCTAATGGCTTCACACTCTCAGACACACTAGAAATAATGGAATTACAAAGTGGAAATTAATATATGATTTTAAATTTGAATATAGATATGCTTAAAGGGTGATTCATATGTGATGATATAAAAATAGGTAAAATTATTTGATACAGAATTTCTGCACATGGTAGGAGACATTAGCTAACATGAAGTGGACATATGAAGTGGATATAACCACATAATAGGAGATGACATTAGGCTATAACCTTTATAGTCTAGATCTGTGCAAGTGTTATCTGTTAGCAGATACAGCCACTAGTAAATTCATGTCAGTTGTAAGAGTAGGAGTATTAACTACCTTGTAATGTGACATAACACTGAAATGTCATAGCATTGAAGATGGATGAACAAAGTCTTGGAGTGTTGGGATGCCATAAGAAAGTAGCCACCATTAGAAACAATTTATTAAGACTTTCATAGTGATCCATTAAGGTGAATTAGCTAAAACATTGATGGATTTAGGGAGAAACACTATCTTTAGAATATACAGTTGTATGCAAAAGTTTAGGAACCCCTGACAATTTCCATGATTGTCATTTATAAATATTTGGGTGTTTGGTTCAGCAATTTCATTTTGATCTATCAAATAACTGAAGGACACAGTAATATTTCAGTAGTGAAATTAGGTTTATTGGATTAACAGAAAATGTGCAATATGCATCAAAACGAAATTAGACAGGTGCATAAATGTGGGCACCCCAACAGAAAAATCACATCAATATTTAGTAGATCCTCCTTTAGCAGAAATGACAGCCTCTAGACACTTCCTATAGCCTGTAATGAGTGTCTGGATTCTGGATGAATGTATTTTGGACCATTCCTCCTTACAAATCATCTCCAGTTCAGTTAGGTTTGATGGTAGCCGTTGGTAGTTTGGATTGACTTGACCTCTACTAAACATTCCTCCTTACCAGGTTTTATGTAAGTAGGTCTTAGGTCTGTGAGTAATGTCCGATATCCTTCACAGATCTCCGACAGTAAAGACGATTTCCTCCTAGATGATTTATAACTACACTAAAAAGACAACCCCACGGGTGTAAATACGTGGACAGATTAAAGCAAAACTACGTATAACGTGTAAAAGACAATTAGGTTATTTGGATTAAAGTGATGACTTTATAATGACACAGGAAGTCAATAAACTATCTAGTTTTACTTTAACGACTTGGTTTGTGGGTTTATAAATATTTACTGTTA
>BLSH010559290.1:1189377-1203660 GCA_018402905.1 Glandirana rugosa
TGTGTATAAGAGACAGGCCCTACATACTACTGACCTCTGTACACTGCCCTACATACTACTGACCTCTGTACACTGCTCTACATCCCACTGATCTCTGTACACTGCCCTACATCCTACTGACCTCTGTACACTGCCCTACATCCTACTGACCTCTGTACACTGCCCTACATACTACTGACCTCTGTACACTGCTCTACATCCCACTGATCTCTGTACACTGCCCTACATCCTACTGACCTCTGTACACTGCCCTACATACTACTGACCTCTGTACACTGCCCTACATACTACTGACCTCTGTACACTGCTCTACATCCTACTGACCTCTGTACACTGCCCTACATCCTGCTAACCTCTAAACACTGCCCTACATACTACTGACCTCTGTACACTGCCCTATACCCTACTGACCTCTGTACTCTGCTCTACATACTACTAACTGACCTCTGTACACTGTATTATACGTTAAATTCAGTTCTGTAAGCAACACCTAATTTTCTGTCAGTGCCCCTCCCGAGACTTGACTCTGGATCCGCCCCTGATGTGATCCCCTCTGGGTCACTTCTGATCACCGCTATTTGCAAAAAAGTGACAATTTTGGAAAAAAAGCAATATTTTTTTACTTGTTGCTATAATGCATATCCCAAAAAATATAAAAAAACAAATATATTCATCAGTTTTGGCTGATATATATACTTCTCATATTTGTGATAAAAAAAAATTGCAATCGGTGTATATTGATTGGGTTGCGCAAAAGTTGCCGCGTTTACAAACCATGAGAATTAATTTATGGCATATTTACTATTTTTTTTTTTTACTAGTAACGGCGGCGATCTGCGATTTTTATCGTGACTGTGATATTGCAGTGGACATGTCGGACATTTTTGACACTTTTTTGGGACCAATGACATTTATACAGCGATCAGAAATTTAAATATCCACTGATTACTGTGTAAATGTCACTGGCAGTCAAGGGTTAACCTGCAGGGGGCGATCTAGGTGTTAACTGTGTTCTAACTGTGAGGGGGCTGGGCTGCCAGGGGCATAGGAGACCTAACTGATCCCAGTGACAGGGATCAGTAGATCTCTTACATGCCGCCTGTCAGAACGGGGAACCGCCATGTTTACATCGGCAGTTCCCTGTTATTCTTCTCTGCCAGGCAATTGCGATAAGCCGGCGGACATCGAGTCCGCCGGACCCGCGGCCACACTGCTGCAGAGTCCGGCAGGCACGTGCGCTGCCGGCGGCACGCTCCCGCCCATGAGCCGCCATTTATAGATGACAATTTGAGCTACAGCGCCACTCTGCAGAAGTAAATGTACGCTAGCCGGTCGGGACCGGTTAAGGTGTCAGTACAGATTTAGATAAATTTACAGTTAATTACACAAAAATACTGCTTCTGTGGTTATAGAGGTCATAACTCTTACTATATCTTTTAAACCAAGATTTTGAAGGCTAGCATGCATTACATACCACCCAAGGCTCTTAACTAAAACTGTTAAATGCATTCTTGATTTCAACTACAATTGGGATATTACTAGTTTTGGAGGGATTAACTGAAATGCACTTCATATGATGTGTATTGCAGAACTATGTGTAATACTGTAAATCCCACTTGGTCTAGGTGTATACACGCTTCAGAAGAATTGTTGAGTTTGTAAAATAATAATATGAAGGTCCATATTTTGTTCTAATACAAATTCTATCATAACACCTTAACAGGAATCAGGAAGAACTCACTTGGAGGAAGCAGTACCGGCTCACAGGAACATCATCCAAATAAAGCAGTCACATTCACAGGAGATGTCACAAGAATGGTGAGTATGACAGTCTCAACAATTAAGCATCAATTTGATTATTTAAGGGACATCTTCGCGCAAAAATAACTTTCACCTCAAGCATTAAAATATTAGTTTTATGTGAATCTTGTCCATTAAAACAGATCTATATTATTTCAAATGCATTAAACCTACAGTATCTCACAAAAGTGAGTACACCCCTCACATTTATGTAACTATTTTATAGTATCTTTTCATGTGACAACACTGAAGAAATGACACTTTGCTGCAATGTAAAGTAGTGAGTGTACAGCTTGTATAACAGTGTAAATTTGCTGTCCCCTCAAAATAACTCAACACACAGCCATTAATGTCTAACCTGCTGGCAACAAAAGTGAGTACACCCCTAAGTGAAAATGTCCAAATTGAGGGCAGTTAGTCATTTTTCCTCCCTGGTTGTCATGCGACTCTTTAGTGTTACAAGGTCTCAGGTGTGAATGGGGAGCAGGTGTGTTAAATTTGGTGTTATCACTCTCGCTCTCTCATACTGGTCACTGGAAGTTCAACATGGCACCTCATGGCAAAGAACTCTCTGAGCATCTGAAAAAAAGAATTATTGCTCTACATAAAGATGGCCTAGGCTATAAGAAGATTGCCAATACCCTGAAACTGAGCTGCAGCACAGTGACCAAGACTATACAGCGGTTTAACAGGACAGGTTCCACTCAGAACGAGTGGTGCACTCACTTTTGTTGCCAGTGGTTTAGACATTAATGACTGTGTGTTGAGTTATTTTGAGAGGACAGCAAAGTAACACTGTTATACAAGCTGTACAGAATAAAATATTTACAAAAATGTGAGCTGTGTACTCACTTTTGTGAGATACTGTATATTAAAGAAAGTATATCCACCATGGTTATTTTTTATATAATTATCTGATTATATTAAACACTGTTATAAATTGTCATTATTGTGCTTAAAGGGTAGCTATCTTAAAAATCATCATGATCTGTCATCCTGTCATCCCTATATGATGTCATATGACAGCAGTGGAATTTAATGCTCAATATTGCATTGCACAAAATATGCTTAGAAATGCATTCTAAATAGCTAAGAGGTGTCTTTTTCTTTTGGGGTGGCAGAAAGTGATGATTTCTGCATTAGTGTTCCAGTGTTCTGTACTGGGACAAAAAGAAGGAGCCTGAATAGTACATGTGTAAATTATTAATCAAAATGTTTCCTGTTTCAGATAACTACTGGAGGATTTTACAGTGAAGCATGTGATCAGGATGATAAAGGAAAAGTAAAGGTAATTTTCTTAAATTAAATGCTTGCTTTGTGAGCAACCTACTATGCCAAATCCAAACATACTGTATATCATACAGAAAGGAAAAAATACTACTGGTACTACCACTATTGACCAACAACCCTTACATCTGAATCATCACCATCATCATGTTACTATTGTTGTTGTTGTTGCTATTAGTTTAATTATTGTATGGTCCCTTACACACAGGGCAGGCTCCGTTGGAGTCCACCTGTTCAGTACGAAATCTGTCTGCTGAACCCTGCTGAGCAGGCGGATGGCTGGCCCATGCATGCTCCACTTATTTAGAGCGGACACAAACACAGCCCACTCTCCTCGGATGTAAACGGACCGCCTGGTGGTTTATACCCGACTGCCATCCGATCCGCCAGACAGATGGGGAATGGAGATGTTTTTATGGGGCAGGATCAGATTGGATGTCGGAGGGTGTCAACGGACACTTGTCCAATGACACCCGCTGCTCCATAAAGGAAAATAGGGGGGTCCGATTGGGTCCGCCTGAAAAACTGACAGGTGGAACGGATCGGTCCCCATGAGTTAAAGGGCATTAAGCAGCACAACTATCCCCTATGACAGATATGTTTCAGAAACAGAAACTAGAAACTGTTTCTAGTTATTGTACATAGTAAAACATAAGAATAACAATTTAATGCATATTATCAAGAATGTTGATGAGTTTTTGGTGAAGCAAATATAAAACTGGTGGTGCATTTCAAATTTGTTTTCCTACTATACAAAACATCTACATTAGAGTGAACCTGTGGCTAGGTGCATTCAATTATTTATATTACATTACTTCAAGCAGAAAACAAGTTTTAAAATGAGCTCTGTAGCTGCAGGTACTGTGCAGTATTTAATTCTCAAAATTTACAGCAGAAGCACTGAAGTTATTCAAATCCTTCACTGAGCACTTAGCTCGCCATTCTTCCCCTCTCAGAGCACCTTGTCTGTTTACATTAGAGAATGGGTGGCTGGAAGGCTGCTGAATCACTGCTGGTAAGGAAGAGAAGGGTGAACTGAGCTGCTAATAGACATGTGCAGTTTGTTTAGTTCCAAATCGAAATTCGGACAAATTTTTCATTATTTGAAATTTGGATGTTTTAAATTCGAGTATAAGCCATCTCGAATATAAGCCGAGGCACCTCATTTTATGACAAAAAACTGGGAAAGGTTATTGACCCCAGTATAAGCCTAGGGTGGGAAATGCAGCAGCCAGAACACAGGAATTGTAGCCAGAACACAGGGACAGGGAGCCAGAACACAGGGACAGGGAGCCAGAACACAGGGATTGTAGCCAGGACACAGGGATTTTAGCCAGGACACAGAGACTGTAGCCAGAACACATAAGGGATGAGTAAGGTAGATTCACATTAAACAGAGCCACGCTGCTTCTAAGAGCCGTTCTGTGCATGTAACTGTGACTAATCACAGTGGAATGCAGAGAATGCTGAGAGAGAGCTGCAGATCTTCACTGAGATCAGGAGGTGGGCGGGACTGAACAGCTAACACCCATGTGTCCCGCCCACTTCCCCGACATCAAGATGAAAATCTGACACCTCTCTCAGCATTCTCTACATTCCAATGTGTTTAGTCACACTTACAAAGCACAGAACGGCTCTTAGAAGCAGCGCGGCTCTGTTTAATGTGAACCTACTCATCACCCACAGACACTGACTCGAGTATAAGCCGAGGGGGGTCTTTTTCAGCACAAAAAATGTGCTGAAAAACTCGGCTTATACTCGAGTGTATACGGTATATATACACTATACTGTATATATATATATTCTTACACTGCTACAATGTAAAGTAGTGAGTGTACAGCTTGTATAACAGTGTAAATTTGCTTTTCCCTCAAAATACCAAACGTGAGTACACCTCTGAGTGAAAATGTCCAAATTGGGATTAATTAGCCATTTTCCCTCCCCAGTGTCATGTGACTCATTAGTGTTACAAGGTCTTGGGTGTGAATGGGGAGCAGATGTGATAAATTTGGTGTTATTGCTCTCACTCTCTCATACTGGTCACTGGAAGTTCAACGTGGTACCTCTCTGAGGATCTGAAAAAAAGAATTGTTTCTCTACGTAAAGATTGCCTAGGCTATAAGAAGATTGCCAAGACCCTGAAACTGAGCTGCAGCACGGTGGCCAAGACCATACAGCGGTTTAACAGGACAGGTTCCACTCAGAACCTCACCATGGTCGACCAAAGAAGTTGAGTGCACATACTCAGCGTCATATCCAGATATTGTCTTTGGGAAATAGACAAAGACTGTTATACAAGCTGTACACTCACTACTTTACATTGTAGCAAAATGTAATTTCTTCAGTGTTGTCACGTGAAAAGGGGTGTACTCACTTTTGTGAGATACTGTATAAGGTATCATGGCACTAAAGCTATAAATCGAACTACAGCTCTGCTTTGACGGGAGCAGATGTTGGCTGTGAATTGCACAGTGTACTGCGTCACTGACGGGGGGGGGGGGCTTTCAGGTAAGCTGTGTGGGATCCCATGATTTCTATTAGCAGCCCTGATGGTATTATAAATCAATAATCTTCACGCTCACCAATAAACTACAAAGAAGAGTTGCAACATTCAAAGTTATAACAGAACCTCTATAAATAAATCATCCAATGTGCTGCACTAAAACACCGACACTTTCAGAGAGGTTATAGATGGATTCATCCATGAAGTCATTTTTTGACGTGACACATAGGGTGAAGCTCTACAACATTTGTAGAAAATGGCAGCCCAGTCCATGCAAGCGAGCGAATTGTCAGCCAGACCAAGACATGAGTTGCATCCTGCTCTGTAAGGCCATGTTGAAGCTTGTGCTGTTTTTACCTGAGTATGTGGTTACACTTTTATTAAAAGAGATACATTTATCATACAGAGAGCACCATTTTTTTTCTTCCTTTTGTACCCTTTATGGCCTGATGTATTTTGGGAATCAAGCAAGTGAAAGAGACAGAAACTAGATAGCCAGTGCACAGCTGATCGTGGCTTTAAAGGGAACAGGCATATTGTGACCTTTTATAATGTAAAGGTCTTAAATTAATCTGTAACCTCTCTGATGGTGGCGGAGACTTAGAGGTTGATTTGCTAAAGGCAAATATACTGTGCACTTTTGAAAGTGCAGTTGCTCCGGTGCTTAGTAAATGAGGGAGAGCTCTGCTGGATTCCAACGCCCAATCATGTGAAAGCAAAAATGCTGTTTTTTTATTGTCCTTGCATGTGATTGGTTGTTCTTTGTAAAGTGAAGCTTTACCTAATTTACTAAGCTCTGGAGCAACTGCAATTGCAGAGTGCAACTGCACTTTCAAAAGTGCACAGTCTATTTAGTAAATCAGCCCCTTAGTGTGCACACTTGAATTCATCTTGCACCTTTGAGAAACAAATTTTGAGCACAGACTGATGTATTTATTTTATGGACTGTTTTTGATATATTTTCATGATTTTTTAAATATATATTTTTTTGTAATTCCTTTATTTATCAGAAGGGTAACATGGTACATACAACTGGATTTCCAGTAACAGTTTTACATTCGAAAAACAAGGCACACAGTGGTAGATTACGGCATTAAACAAGGCACATCCTTCTTTTTACCATGAAGATAAAAAACAGATTTGTGGTTACGTTGTGTGGCTATTCATCAACAAGAGGTGGAGAGAGCTGTATCCACTGATCCGAACACTCCGTATTCTGGAGCGCCGGTCAGTTAAGGTGATGAGAGGCATATCACATTGTAATACAGAGCAAGGAGTTGCAAGTCTGGCTGGTCATCTCACTACGCTGGCTTCCACGGCTGTTCCATGCCTACAGGGATTGGTAGAACCGACAACTGGACTGGCTAGGGTCTAAGTAGAGGAATAGGATCCCAATGATACCTAGGGAACTGGGGGAAGGCCAATCTGGCCACCCCATGGATCCAAGGCCAAAGGTCGTCCACCCACCAGATCTGAGGAACACAGAAAGCAAAGAGAAAATTACAGCCAGAATCTAGAAGAGAAAAGAGAAACTTAGAGAGAGCGACTGAAGAACAGAAGAAAGGCCCAGAGAAACAGGCACAGGATCGAAGAGAAACAAAAGGCCATGCGCCCCATGTCCAGGACTCCAATCGCAGCGCCCATTGGATGCACTAATGAGGAATTTCCGCCAGGTAGGCATCTGTAAAAACAAAGTGCTGCCAGGGTCTCCAGGTTTCCCGGAAGAGCTCCTCTTTCTTATTTAAGGTGGCAGTCAGGTCTTCCATATTTGTGAGTTCATTAACTTTAGAGAACCACAACGCCAGAGAGGGGGGGTGCTCAGATTTCCAGCAGAGAGAGATGCAAGCCTTGGCTGCATTCAGGAGCTGTATTGTAAGTGAGGTTTTATATTTCTTGTTAGGGCACTCAGTCAGGTGGAGAAGACATGCCGCTGGCCTATCCTCCAGCTCAACACTTGTCAGGTGCTTAATGATGCGGGTCACCCCCTGCCAGAAGTGGTGCAGCTTAGGGCAGCTCCAGAAAATGTGGAGCATCGTGGCTTCCTCCCTACCGCATCGCCAACACAGGCTGGAGGTCCGGGGGAATAAATGGTGAAGAACCGAAGATACCCAGTACCACCTCGTCAAAATTTTGTAACATGTCTCCTGAATTCTGGTGGCGATAGAAGACTTAAAGGCGAAATGCAGTATTTTCTCCTTTTATGAATCGGAGAATTGGATGCCCCACTTGGAGAGGAAAGGCGGCCTAAAGCCCTCCGGAGGCTGAGTCAGAGAGGTGTACAGCATAGAGAGGCTGTGGCGAATCGGCTCCCCCCTACAGCACACGACCTCAAGAGTGGTGAATGGCCTGGAGATACCGGAGATCTGCCTGGTCGCGGTGGACCAGACCCGACACATGCAGGAGCAGCCAGTTCGCCAAGACTTTGGCAAACAACTTCAGGTCAGCGTTTAGGAGGGCTATAGGGTGGTAGCTCCCGCAGTACTGTGGATCCTTTCCTTCCTTCGGAATGAGGGAGATAAAGGCTCTCAGTGAGTCCACGGGCCTTTATGGGCTGCTCGAGGTCCTCCTGGACCTCCGGGTCCAAAGTTGGCAACCCCGAAGAGGTCAGATAGGTTCGCATCGCCGGGACCTCCGCCCGGGGCATGCCCAAAGGTGGGGGGGCACCCAGGTTGTAAAATCCTTCAAAGAAGGAACGGAACTCCCCCGCTATATCAGAGGACAGGGACAATTTCTGACCCGCCGCTGACTGTACACTAGGGATGTAGGTCTTAGTGCAAGGGCCCCTGAGTGCCCGCACCAGGAGCGTGCCCGGTTTATTAGAGAACTCATGCATGCTCCGTTTAGCCCATGCCAGCTTTTGCTTTGTCTTATGAAACAAGAGCGTGTGGAGTTCCTCCCGGACCTTCAGGAGGTCTTGGAGGGTGGAGCACGATCTAGGGTGTGTAAATGAGTACACAGATCCTCCATTTGCTGTAGTCGCTCTCTTTTATGGCGGGCTCCCCATCTGATCAAAACTCCCCGCACCACCGCCTTATGCACTTTCCAGAGCACCAGGGGGTTGGTGACCAAGCCGGCGTTTGTGGAGAAGTAGTCCCGCGGAGTGGATAAAACATCCAGGTGGTTCTCCTCAGATTGAAGGAGGGCCTCATTTAACCTCCAACTCGGTGGGGAACTGGCCATTTGATGGAACCGTAAGGTGAGATGAATTGGGGCATGGTCCGAGAGCGTCACAATACCGATGGTCGTGTCCTCCACTCTAGCAAGATTCTGATGTGGTATCAGGAGGTAATCTAATCTAGAATATGAACCTGGGAAAAGTAGGTGAAGTCACGGTCTTGCGGGTGCTGAATCCGCCATGGGTCAACTAGATGGAGAGTATGTAAATCCGCCTTAATTCTATGGAGTGAAGAGTATGAGAGGTGGTAGGCACCCCTCGAGACATCGAGCAGCGGCTCCATGGCAAAGTTCAGGTCACCACCGAACACCAGCAAGCCCTCTGCGAAGTCTAGAAGTTCAGGGAGAAGCAGCCGTAGAAAATGTGCGTGGTCTTTATTTGGAAAGTATAGGTTGACAAAGGTGACCTGGACACCTGATATTAATCCCCGGAGAAAAAGGTAGCGGCCCCTCGGGTCTGTCCTTGCACCTCCAGTACCCAAGGTGTGGATCTGGCTATAAGGATGCTAACCCCCTTTGACTTGGAGATGGGAGAGACACTGTGGTATACCACGGGGAAGGCGTTGTTCGTGAGCTTGGGGATGTGGTCCCCTCTAAAGTGTGTTTCCTGAAGGAAGGCCACCTGCGTCCCCTCTTTTTTCAGCCTCCAGGGGGTAGTGCGGGCCTTTTCAATATATATTGAAGACTATCAGGTCAAGCAATTTTGAGCAAATTTATCATCATTAGCATTTAAATTATTTTTGAAGGTGGTCGCTGATTTTGTGTTTGGGTGTTTAACATGGCACACTGGGTGATTTGTTTATAGAAGCCCCAAAGGTATGTTTACAGTATATATAGAGATATATATAGTAAGTTTTAAAGGTAGGAAGGGATAGGGGACTTTCAAGGTGCTCAATCACGATACAACAAAAAAATTATATATGAAGTTAAAAATCTCAATATTTATTTAAACATGATTGTTAAAAACCAATTGTACAACCACTTGGTATTATGCTCAGATATTATAAAACATTTAGTCAACATCACGTTTCTATTTCCGACATGTTTAGCCGTGTCTGACTTCTTCAGAGAAGAGCGTGATGGAATCACTGATAAGGCAAAGAGAAAGAATCAGTAACAAATAATCATGGTACATCATATTAAAAATTTGTAATACGTATAGACATATAGTGCACGAGTAATCGTTGAGGCTGCACCTCCTGAACAGATATCAGTTCCAAGAAAAGGTATGCACTCTACCTCCAAAGGTTGCACCTTGTGGCAGGGCTAAAAACAAATTGAGAGATGATGGGAGTCTGTCCACATGGGCCCCCTGCGCCGAACACCAGGAGAGTCACCCCAGAAGAACCCGTCACCCACGGGGGGGGGGGGGTGGAGAAAGGGTACCTCAATCTAATGAGCAATACATAATCAAATGAACACACCTATAGTACAAGAAAACCATGCTACAATTTGTTCTCTTTTAGGTATATATTTTTTTCCAAGTTACTCACAAATCATGATTCAAGTTTCATTGTAGGGAGCCCCAGTATCCACTAGATGGCAGGTCCAATACTAAGACACATGTGTATAGCAAAAAGTAAGTAAAAGAAACCCTCACTACTGTACAGCTGAAAATAAATATTCATGCTGCTGGTTAGTTATTAATTAAGCAAGTTTGAATAAGGAATAAGGTTAGGTAAATGAGTCATGATCTATTATATTCACTTTATTGGTGCTTCTCCAATCCACTGGCAATCAAACAGTTGGTTGCCTAGCTGGAGATCCACAAATAAATCTAACCCACAGATAGAAAAATGCACAAGAAAATACAAAAACATCACCTAAATGAATTCCATACGGCCCAAACCATACATGGTGACCACCACAAATTACATTGATAAAGCTTGTCAGATGATAAGATATGTGTATATATATATATATATATATATATATATATATAGTGTGCCAACACTGCTTGTTCTGGGTCTGTGATTTCAGAAGTTAGTGAAAAGATAAGCATAGCTGCCCAGAGCATGCACCTTCAAAAATGAGGTAACCAAAACATTTTCTTTATTTCTATCCTGACAGAATTCCTGGAAGTGATCATTTGTATGTCTAACACACCTAAGAAATACTAATCACGCTTTAGTCACACTTCTGATTATGAGCGGATTAAAATGTTGTATGATGTGGTCTTTAGAAGGAGTGTAATTTCAATCTAGACTGGAAAACACCATTAATTATGCTACTTCAAAAAAGTTTTTTTACTGCATAAACTTTTTGCTGCCATTATTCTGCATTAAAATAATACAAATCTTTTAATAACAATTGACCATTTTTTTTTCTTTTCTTAGTAATGCCTTCAACAAGAAAGACTTGAACATAAATATTGGACTACCTCGATGGTTGTGGTTCTGCCAAGTGATGTCTTTTATGGTTTAGACTTTCAAGCAAGATGTATATTGACTGATGTGGGAGAATCTGCTGAAAGCCTGCACAATGATTCTGCAGAGTAAAGATTGGTCTTCTGGCTTGGTGGATATATATAAGACAGATAACTGAAACCCTAGCTGCCATAGTAACTGCTAGTTTGGACATCTCTATCTTTTTACCAGCTACTTGAGCTCATGTTAGCCAGAGGACATGGCCAGGATGGCTACAGCTTGAGTTACACAAAGGATAACTTGTAGTGGAATGAGCGTTGCATTATATAGTGTTTAGCAGAAAATATTGTCGCATTTAATCAAATGCTCTTGATTATGAGACTGTGAGTTACACAACCATGCACTTTGGACTTGGAAAAAGAAAGGGGAAAGCTGCTTGCCAACATTTTTGCCATTTGGCTTTTTCACTTGAAACCATGAAAACAATGAAAAAGCACCATTCTATAAAGCTATAGCAATAAAAGAACTGAAAGTGGAAGATTTGAATAAGAGCAATGCTGACAGACTGCTATGAATGTGAACCACATAATTTGCGCTGGATATTGTTTATCACATCAAACAGAATTTAATGAGTACCATTAAAAATGTTGCTTGCCTATAACCTGATTGCCTAGGGTATTTAGTATAAACCAGCAACGGCTTAAAGGACCAATTAACCTAAAACACAAGTTGGAATGTATAAAATAGTGATTGATTGCAATTTTATAGCTATCTATATATGTATTTAAGATTCAGGAGTTTGTTAGAACTAAGTAAATTTAAACTAAAGCTGTGATTTTGTTGAATTGATTATGTCCTACTTACTGCTGTCCTTCTGTCTAGTCATCAGGGGTGTCACTAGTGCCAGTCACTCAGGGCAAGTGCTGTGTATCTCTGGTGGGGTACCTAGGGTCACCAACTGGCTGCTACAATTGACTCTGCTACAGCCAGAATCTCTCCCCACCAGCTGCTTGTCGCAAGCTGTAAACATCAGAGCCAAGGTAAGCTGCCACTGGGCTTCTCCTCAGCTCTGATGTATTCCATGACACAACTTGAAATGAAGCCTGGGAACAAGGAAATCTCCCAGAATTAAGATACGCTGTATCTAAGCTCTGTGGGTTTCAGGGAGGGAGGGAGGGAGAATTGTACTAGGGGGTATACAATGATGAGGGAGGGGGTTTACAAAGACTTGTGCTGGGAGGAATGATTTGGAGGGGGAAAGAGAGGAGTTATTCTGAGAAGAATTCAGAAGGGAAAAGGATTCGTACTTGAAGGGGGGATTTGTACTAGGTGGTGGAAGAGTATTTGTGCTGGGAAGAGTGATTTTGGGGAAAGAGGATTTTTGCTGGGAAGGTGGATCAGGGAAGAGAATTTGTGCTGGGGGAGCGGGGGTATTTGTGCTGGGAAGGGGGATTGTGAGAGAATTTGTGCTGAGAGGGGAGAATTTAGGAGGGTGGAAAAAGATTGGTGCTCACAGGGGGAATTTGGGGAGGGGGGGAGCAATGGTTTGTGCTGGGGGTTGAGCCTGCAGATTAATGCTGGATTTTGTTGGGGAGTGGGGATGTTTTTCTGAAAGGGTAAAGTGGGGGAGAGTATTGCTTACGGGGCAAATTCTACACTCTGCTGACCCCTACAATACGTTACACAGCCTTGACTCCTGCACTCTTTTGCTTTGCACACCTGATCACTACTGTACATTACACTCCCCTGCATTCTGTACACTACATACTCTCTGTGTGTTATGTACTCCTAAACCCAGCACTGACTGCAGCATTGTGCGTTACATATTTCTGACCCTTAAACCCTTGACATTACACACCTCAGGCCCCAGCAGCACTCTGTGCATTATACACCCATGACCCCTAGAATTCTGCAATATGTGTTTCTAAACTTGACACTGACTGCAGCACTTTGTGTTACCTTTGCACCCTGCGCATGGCACACCCCCACACTCTGCCTTACAGACTTCTGCACTATACACACTATATGGTACATTACATAGTCGTCACCAAAGTGTTAATTGTCTTAACAGTTGCAGTCCCTATTTTAGTTCTTCTTTAAGGTAGGCTCAGCCAAAGTGCCCCACATCTTGTACAATATTAGCAATGCCCCCTGCTAGTCATACTTTCGAAGAACACTGCAGTCGGCCTCTCTTCAGCTTGAAGTGATTGATTAAAATAAGAATTTTTATAGCTTTGCAGAATATCTAAGTGTAATGTAAATGATCCCCAATTCAAAGTATTTTCATTCTCATGCATTAATGATGAACTTCTGTGAAGTGTCTACTGATGACAAAGAAAATGAGCCATTTGAGTTGGTGATAAAATAATGGTGGTAATAGTGAAAAAATCTGATTTATGAGCATAATAAAATAATTAATAGATAAATGTTTTGCAAAATGTATTTTTGTGTGTTGAACATTATCATGAGAAATGACAAAAAAATGGAAAATACATTTTGCAGTTGTGTGAATTCATGCTATATTTTTTTAAGGTATGGGAATGTATACACTGATAACAACAAATAATATTTAAAAAGATTTGTGTAAGGCAATTTGTGTTTTAGGTTTAGAGGCCTTTTGTCTTAAAATGTTCCTTTGTCCATGAACAGAATGTAGAAGGCTTGCTTAACTCCTTGCCTCTCCAGCACTGTAAAGACATCTTTCCTTCATTCCCCACCATTTTGTTTAGCCACTGGGAGCAAAGTGAAACACCATGGGAACAAGTGGACTCACTCCACTTAGGGATCAGGGATGAGCAGAATGATTTAGGTGAATTTGAGTTTGCCACATATTTACAGAAAGGTGACATTTTTCAGAAATGGGAATCATCAATTTTGTTTAGAAAATCATTAATCGAATTTCTAATGTGGGAAAAAATTTTTTTTCTTTTTGTGACAACTATTTTACAATATTGTTAAACTTTGTTGTCATGTGTTCATGTCACATATGATTTACTTTTTTTGATTTGATGGGGTTTATGTGGGTTTTTTGTGTAATCTTCATCTAAAAGATTTGTTTTAACTACTAAGGGTAAAGACTTTTTACAGTGGAAAGACATTTATACACCGTTTGAGTTTAAGTGGATTTAGTAAGACGAGTAGGGACTAGGGATT
>BLSH010559290.1:1228877-1243695 GCA_018402905.1 Glandirana rugosa
CACACACACACACACACACACACACACACACTGGGGGCACTTCAGTTTTGTAGCAAGCAATGAACTCCACAAAGACAGAGAGGGGAGGGACCTCTGTGTCCCGTGATGTCCTTTGAAAGAAATGGATTTTACAGGTAAGTATGTATAAAAAATCTAATTTTCTTTCTCGGACATCACGGGACACAGAGCAGGCTATATATTCATATACATGCTAGGAAGTCCCAGAGCAATTCCTGAGGGAAGGGAGACACAATCCCAATTAAACCGCAGCCTTTAATATGCTGTGGCCAAAAAGCATAATCTTCCGCTTTTCTAACATCCACCTGATAGAATCTTGCGGATGTATGTACTGAGAAAGATCCGCCTTCCAATTTTCCCACGCCTGGGATGTGAACTGCAGAGAGTCTTGCAAACTTGCCACTGCCGTGGTCTTGTCGGCATGTACACTTACCAGGTAGCCCTGCAACCCGGATGTCCAATACCTCAGAGCTATCCGAATAGCTTGTAGCTCTAGGATGTTTATGGGCAATCTCTACTCCAGCAAGGACCATTTTCCCTGGACCGTGGAGTCCTCCATGACCATTCCCCAGCTTATAAGACTGGCATCTGTGGTCACAATCTTCCAAGACACTGGAAGAAAAGATCTGCCCTGAGACAGATTCTGGTTTACTAACCACCAGGCGAAATCCCATTGAGCCCTGGGAGATAAGGACATGCAGGAATCCAAAGTCTGCAATTGTCTGTTGCACTCTGCCAGGATGTTGCGCTGAAGTACCCTGGAGTGAAACTGTGCAGAGGCTACCATCTTCCCTAGCAGCCTCACACAGAGGTGAACTGAAGAGTGTCTCATTGCCCTCACCTGGCTTACCAGAGCCTTGAGGTTGCTCATCCTCTCAGCGATGAGAGTACCCTTGCCTGGACTGTATCTAGCTGTAGACCTAGATATTCCAGAGACTGAATTGGGTCTAGTAAGGAATTCCCTACATACATGACCCAACCCCTGCTTTCCAGGATTGTTAGGGTCACATTCTGCTTGAGTCTGAACCAAGACTGATCTCTGAGCAAGAGGTTGTCCAGGCATCCCATTATTAGGGCCCCTTGTGACCTTAGAAGGCCCAGCACTGGGCCACAATCTTTATTAAGATTCAGGGAGCTATTGTGATCCTGAATGGCAGAGCCAGAACTGGTAGCGTCGTTCTTCTATCGCAAAACGCAAAAACCTCTGATGAGGCAGCAAAATTGGCACATACAAATATGCATCCTTGATGTCTATTGATGCCAAAAAATCCCCTTCCTGAAGGAAGGCAATCATTGAGTGGATTGACTCAATGAGGAACGCCATACCGCAAGAAATTGGTTTAGGACCTTGAGATCTAGAATAGGCCTTACCTCCCCATGCTTCGGAACATCATAGGTTCGAGTAGTAAGCAAGCAGGAATTTTTTTTGCAAAATGTGCCTATGTAAGTAAGCAGGCACTTGTTTATGGAAAAATAGAATTTTTTGACTTACCGTAAAATCCTTTTCTCTGAGTTCATTGGCGGACGCAGCCTCTTAATCTTGACATGTGGGGTATGCACCTTTTACCAGGAGTAGACTAGGCAGAACATAGTTCAGACAAAAGCAAAGCTAGCCCCTCCCAGGGGGCAGTCCTCACTCAGCATAACCCCCTCCGCCCTGCTAGCATTTCAGTTCGTAACAAGCAGTACAAACACAGAAGCCATAGAGGGGTGGGTGCTGCGTCCGTCAATGAACTCAGAGAAAAGGATTTTACGGTAAGTCAAAAAATCCTATTTTCTCTTTCGTTCATTGACGGACGCAGCCTCCTAATCTTGACATGCGGGGACGTCCCAAACCAGTGTCAACAAAAGAGGGGTGGGTAACACAATAACTGACCCAACGGAAAACTCTCCGGGAGGCGCCAGACGCACCTACACCGCCGTCTGCAAAACTTTGCGGCCAAAAGCAGCATCCGCAGATGCTGACACATCAACCTTGTAAAACTTAGAAAAGGTGTGTAAAGAGGTCCAAGTGGCAGCCTTGCACACCTGAGACACCGATGCCTGATGTCGGAAAGCCCAGGAAGTACTTATCGCCTTGGTGGAATGAGCCATGACCGGAAAAGGGGGTACTTGACCCCGAACCTCATACGCACGGGTCACAGTCTGTCTGATCCAACGGGAGATAGTGGCCGACGAGGCCGCCAACCCTTTGTGTGGACCATCCGCCACCACAAACAGCGCGTCAGACCTCCGAAAGGAGGCCGTGGCCATCAAATACACCTGCAGGGCCCTAACCACATCCAAGGAATGCAAAGCAATCTCCCTAGAATGTGACGGGCGCAGACACAAAGAAGGAAGGACAATGTCCTCATTAATGTGAAAAGAGGAAACCACCTTCAGTAGAAACGAAGGAGATGGGTGCAGCACCGCCTTATCCTTATGCAGGACCAAGTAGGGAGACCTACAAGACAAAGCCGCCAACTCAGACACCTGCCTAGCGGATGTGATGGCCATCAAGAAGGCCACCTTTTGCAAGAGCAGCTGCAAAGAAATGTCTCTGATCTTTTCGTATGGCGGCTTCTGCAGTACTGAGAGTACCAAGTTCAGATCCCACGGCGCCAGGGGCGACCGCACCTGAGGGGCCAGATGACGTACCCCCTGTACAAATGTACGAATCAAAGAATGCGTCGCTAACAGACACTGAAAAAGAATCGCCAGGGCAGAAATCTGCCCCTTGAGTGTACTCAATGCCAGTTTGTGATCCAGGCCTTGCTGAAGAAAGGCCAGCACCCGAGCCACCGAAAAGGAATGGGGGTTCCATCCCCCTGCCTCACACCAAGCAATGTAAGCCTTCCAGGTGCGGTGATATATCTTGCGTGAAGTGGACTTACGCGCCTTAAGCATGGTGAGGATCACTGACTCAGAGACACCCCTATCCCTCAATACCTGGGACTCAATAGCCAGGCCGTCAAAGCCAGCGAGGGTAAAGCAGGGTGCAGGATGGGTCCCTGCGACAGCAGATCTTCGCGTAGCAGGAGCCGCCAGAGAACATCCGTTACCATCTGGACCACGTCAGCGTACCAAGGACGGCGAGGCCAATCCGGTGCCACCAGGATAGCTGGAATCCCCTCCGCTTCTATCCTGCGCAACAGGCATGGAAGAAGCTTGAGAGGAGGGAAGGCATAAAGAAGTGAAATGTAAAATGTAGAAATGTAAACGGCGGAGATTGCTGGCACGTGAAGCTCTGCCCACCTCAGAATGTGGGCCGCTTCCGAAGCTGCTGCCATGCTCCTTGTTCCTTGATGTTCACATACGCCACCGCCGTGGCGTTGTCCGACTGAACCTGAACAGGTCGACCACACAATCTCCCCAACCAGTGGGAGAGGCAGAGCCTGAACACCCGCAGTTCCAGCACATTGATCGGAAGGCGGCGTCCGTTGTGACAATCGACCACTCCAGGGGAAGGAATGACTTCCCCAGAGTCAACGCCGGGGCCTGTAGCCACCAGGCAAGTGACCCCCTGGTCTGATGATCCAACCTGATCACCCGATCCAGGGACAACAGAGACTTGTCCCACTGCAGCAGAATCGCCCGCTGCAGGAGTCGGGTGTGACTCTGGGCGTACGGTACCGCCTCGAAGGCCAACACCATGAACCCCAACACTCGCATGCAAAAACGTAAGGAAGACCACCGCTGTGACAGCAGGGCCTGCACCGCTGCTCGCAGCGTCAGCAACTTGGCCGGAGGCAAGAACACCCTCGCCTGCTCTTTGTCCAGTATCAGGCCCAGATATTCTAGGCGGCACGACGGGACCAGTGTAGACTTCTGAAGTTTGATCAACCAGCCGAAGTCCCGCAGGGAATCTAGGGTGATAGTAACGTTGTCCTCCAGGGCAGGAGCCGACTCCGCCCTCAGGAGCAGATCGTCTAGATACGCCACCACAGCAATGCCCCTCTGCCTCAGCAGAGCCAGCACCGGAGCCAACATCTTGGTGAAGACTCGCGGAGCGGAGGCTAGGCCGAAGGGGAGAGCCACAAATTGGTAGTGGAGGTCCCCCATCGCCAAACGCAGGAAGCGCTGATGCCGAACACAAATGGGAATGTGAAGATACGCGTTCCTGATGTCCAGAGAAGCCAGGAAATCCCCCTGGCGCAGCGGGGCCATGACAGAACGGACTGACTCCATCCTGAACTTGCGCACCTTCACAAAGTGGTTGAGCGCCTTTAAGTCCAGAACCTGTCTGACTCCATCCTTCTTTGGAACCACAAAGAGGTTTGAATAAAACCCGCTGAACCGTTATGCAGGAGGGACCGGGACAATTACCCCCTGCTCGAACAGAGCCTGGACAGCCCCAAACAGAGCTTGCCGATGCCCCAGAGGGAGTCTCAGATTTGAGGGGAAGAACCTGTCCGGGGGCAGGGTACAGAACTCTATCTTGTACCCGGACGACACCACCTCTCGCACTCAAAGATCCGAGATGCGGGCGGTCCACCGGGCCGCGAACCCCAGAAGCCGACCCCCCACCCGAGCGTCGGGCGGGGGCAACCCATCGTGCGGAGGAGGGCTTCTCCTCCGCCTTTCCGGACTTGCACTGCCCGGGGATGCTTTTGATTCCCTGCGGCAGCCTTGCCGGACCGAGGACCAGCGCCTGCTGCACCGGGCGCACGAAAAAAACGCTTCTGGGTAGGGAAAGAGGGACCCTGTTTTCAGCGTTGCTCCCGCCGCTTGGGTTCCGGATGAAAAGTACTCTTCTCCCCTGTGAAATCCTTAATGATCTCATCCAGGGAAGCCCTAAACAGCCAACCGCCCTGAAACAGCAGGTCCGTGAGGCCCTTCTTGATGCATGGTCACCCGACCAGCACAGCAGCCACAGCAGCCGTCTAATGATGACCGCAAAAACTGCCAGTTTTGACAGCATTGGAGCTATGTCCAAGGTTGCGTTGCAGAGGTACCTGAGACCCTGCGCAAGCTCCGAAGGAACCACGAGGTCCCCCAAATCCTTGTGCAATGCTGCCGCCCACTCCGTGAGCGACTGCCCTACCACAGCTGACAGTAGTACCAGCCGCATGGCCGCCCCCGCCACCAGGAACATAGCCTTGGACACTGCCACAGTCCGCCTGTCGGCTGGATTTTTAAACAATGGAGAACCCTCCATTGGAATAGTGGTAGCCTTGTTCAGGCAGGCCACCGGCTGATCTACCACGGGGGACACCCACTGCTGCAACAAGCTATCCTCAAAAGGATAGTGCACAGAAAAGCGCTTTGGCAATGCGAACGAATTCTGAGGACGCTGCCATTCCTTGTAGACAAACCAATCAAAATATGGCACATAAGGGAAAACCTTAGGAGCCCGAGCCGGCCTCTGGGACCCAAAGGCGTAAGCCGCCTCCTGCGACGTCCCAGCCTGGCCCAAACGCAGCGTCTCACGGACGGCAGCCACCAGGGAGCCCACCAACGCCTTTTCACATGCTATAGTGGCCCCCTGCTCCTCCTCACCATCAGAAGGGTCCAGTTCCCGATCTGACAGGTCCACGGGGGTCCCTGTCACCACATAGCCCCCTTCCGGCTCCGAGGATGGAGGAGGGGGTGGACGCTTTCACCACCCCCCCACCACGGACCGGTTCCACCCAGGCAAGAAATTCTTCCAGAATTGAAGTTAACTTATCCAGTGGGACTACAGGTCCCAGTGCATCCGGAGCCTCAGCAGAGATTTCCGGGACAGACACCCCCGGTTCAGCCGCCATTGCGCCACCCCCCAAGACAATTGTGAGGCCTACAGGCCGAAAGCCCGCCACAGTACCACCCCTCAAGCTGCCCCCACACAGCGGCCAGAAATACTCAGAAGGACCCGCACCGCACCACCACCAGCACCCCAGGGAGAAGCCAGCTATACTTGCTGAACGTCCGGTCTCCAGCTGTTTCTGCTGCTACTGCTGCTGCCTGTAAGGCCCCCCCACATGTGCCGACCGCGCCGACCAGGAAGAGGAAACGGCGCCAAGACGCATGCCTTTTTGCCAGCCTGGAGACCAACCAAAAATGGCCGCCGAGCGGTCACTAGAGGCCAAACCAGCCACAAAATGGCCGCGACTACAGCAAAATGGCGGCTGGCCCCGAAGGGAGAGGGGGGCAACCCAGAAGCCACAAAGCCACCTACACCCAGCCGGGGGGGACACCCGCCAGCCCCCCTCCGCACCCGAGAGGGGGGAGGGGGAAGCGTACTCACCCTTCCAGACGGGCGCAGCGGGTAGCCACCCGAGACAGACCCGCAGCCCGGTCACTCTGTGCGCTGGCGGACTTTTAACCCGCTGGCCGCCCTGCACGGAATGGGGCCTGATGCGGCCGACCCCGCGTGCAGCTAAGGGACGGCTCGCATCCATCGGGCGCGCTGGGGAGACTACCTGGACCTAGATATCTCTAGCCTGCCACCCAGCTGGCTGCTTGATTGCATTCTTCATCAGATAGCTTGAGCAAAAAACAAAAAAATTGGGGAACCGCAGATCCCAGCAGGGAGCCAGGTCCTACTCCTTGCACTAGACAGAAAAAACTGAAGTGCTAGCAGGGCGGAGGGGGTTATGCTGAGTGAGTACTGCCCCCTGGGATGGGCTAGCTTTGCTTTTGTATGAACTATATTCTGCCTAGTCTACTCCTGGTAAAGGGTGCATACCCCACATGTCAAGATTAAGAGGCTGCGTCCGTCAATGAACGAAACATGCATTCATAGGCATCAGGTGTATCTGCATCATGTGTGCTATGTATCATACGACCTATGCAGACACCTCCCATATGCAGACACGCACCCAGGCAGACACAAGTCTCCATGCGACACAGGCCCATGATGCGACACGTGTCTCTGCGACACGCATCTCTATGCGACCCGAGTCCATGCAGCACGAGTCTCTATGCGACACGAGTCTCTATGCGACCCAATCCTATGCGACATGTGTTGATTTGCAACCCTGTGTTTTAGCCCACGTGTGTTTTAGCAACCATGTTAAACAAACATATTTTAACAAATGTGTTTTAAGCAAACAAGTGTTTTAGCAAACACGTGCTCCAGCAAACATTCATTTGGGCAAAAGTGCTTTTTTAGCAACCATGTGTTTAAGCCAGTTTGCAAGCATGCCCCTGTTAAACTGCAACAGCTGTGACCAAGGCGGCTTGTCCCGCCGAAACGCGTCTGCTGTTCCTGTATCATCTCTGCACTTGTTAATAAATGTACTGCATTGGAGTTTTGGAGTGCTGACCTTCTGTACATATTCATGATTTGGATGTTTGAGGAACGTCTTGGTCTGTGCAACCACCAGGTGGATTTGGGACTACCTTTTGGATCTAGTGCTCGTTCCCTGTTGAAGCACTGCACACCTGTTATTAACTGTACACTTTACTGGAGACCCCACTCCTTAAAAGTGCACCGATGCCCAGCCAAGGAAAAAGAAGCCTTTAATAAGGACTCCAGCTTTTTATCTGAAGGGTCCTTAACATCTGGGCATTATCAACAGGGCAGGTCAGGGATTTACTTAGGGATGTGACTGGTGCATGGACAGCTGGTACTCCCCCTTTCAAAAAGCTTTCCTCCATAGGATATATTAGAAGGAATAAACAATCTGTCTGGGCGCACCCAGTCAGCATATATCACCCTCTCCAGGAGAGGGTGCAAAGCGAATCCCTGCTCACCTTGTGGTATTTTAATGACCCAAGGGAGGAATACACATCCACAGGAATCTCTGCTGGAGGTAACCCGAATGCTGTGTGTATATTGTGTGTGTAAGTGCCTGGATCAGCAGCCTCTGAGATTGAGAGGCAGGTGTCCTTGGGGATTCTTCTGGCTCAGGACTCTCTGAAGCAGAAGTGTCTGCAAAAGAATCGGCCAGATCCCTTGTAGCTACCTCCTCTCCCTCATCAACCCATTCTCACTCCAGAATCGGAGGGTTAGGGGAAGGAGACCTGTCATGCTTCCTACCCTGTGTGGTAGAAGTAATCATACCAGCAATCCTGGTTTCTAAGCTCAGCAAGGCTGCCGACAGGTCATCTTCAGTAACATACTCTGAGGAAACAGATGAGGGGGTCAGCTACCATACCAGACAGCCACAGCAGCTCAGATAGCCCAGTCGCTTCTGGTCCCTCAGGGAAAGCAATGGCAGCAGTGGTCCAACTAGCCTCAGCAAGGACTGTGGTAACACACCTTTGCCTCTAGCCTTATTAAAGGCAGCTTCGCTCCCCCAGTGTGCCTCTTGGAAGCCATGGCTGCTAGTGCATGCACTGCTTTGCCCACGTTCCCCAAACTTTGCTTCCTGACCATCCTGACTCAGCTCCCACCCCTAGACTCACGTGTCACCAGGAGGATTTTTAGCCTGCTTCCCAGTCCTGTCCTGCTTCAAGCGACCATCCATTCACTTACATAGTGAAAAGACAGATTAGTACTGGCGCAGGCTCCCCCTGGTGGAAGCTTCACAGGAACTGCAGGCAAGACCAATCATGACTGTGTCTTTCTAGCTGAGCCCTCTGGTGGTGAGAAAGATAAAGTGAAGGCATAAGGAGGGAAATTTTAAACAAACTTTTTCCTATGTTTGCAGGAAGCCAGTTGGGTTCAGTAACATTATCCCCATTGGAGATTACTCACCATTCCCGCCGCAGGGCCTGAAGGAGACTGCAGGCCCAACCTTCACCCATCACAACGGGCTTTGTCCAAAGGACCTTCAAGGACCGGGTACCCATTCTGAGGGCCCACTCCCTTGGACCTGTATAGCACCCTGCAGGTGTACCTTGGTTCAGTGTTACAGGTTTACCTACACGCAAGATCCAGCGCCATATATGGTTGCTTACAGGCAAAACCTTGCAGTTTCTTCTGTCTTCTTGGCGAGGCCCGGGTACCATTTATCTTAGCTTAATGCCATTTGAAATGCATCCGGTATGAATGAAGTCCCTGATTCTAAAACAACCTGTGTGGGAACCAGCATAGAAGCTCCACAAAGCTGTAAAAGTGACCATCCACCTTCAAGACACTGGGAAAAAAACTGAAGTGCTCCCAGTATGGAAGGGATTATATAGGAGGGTAACATCCTGTTTGTTTTTTATTTGATTGCCAATGTCCATTCACCTATAGGTGGCACATAACCCAGTATGTATATGAATATATGGCCTGCTCTGTGTCCCGTGATGTCCGAGAAAGAAAAATAAAATGTTAAAAACCTGTTAAAAAATAAAGTTATACACAAGCATCTACAGTTCCCTAGCAAATTTTTTTGAGCCCCCCCATATACTAACATAAATGCATGCATCAAGGGTGTCCATGCACAAAATTGTCCACTGCACTACACGTTACATAACACTGCTCATGCCAGAGAGATAGCAATAATTCTGAGCGCATTATTCATGGTTCGCTGTAAACTGTTGACCTGTAGCCCCCCCAGGGTTCTGTCCTGGGACCAATCCTATTTCATTTATTCATAAACGATCTGGAGGATGGGGTAAACAGCTCAATTTACGTTTTTTTGGACAATACAAAGCGAAGAAGGGCAATAACTTTCACGCAAAATGTGGAAACCTTGCAAGATCTAAACAAACGAATGGGGTGGGCAACTACATGGCAAATGAGGTTTAGTGTTGGAAAATGTAAAATAATGCATTTGAGTGCCAAAAATCTGAATGCAGTTTACTCACTATGAGGAGAACCTCTGGGGGAATCTAGGATTGAAAAGGACCTAGGGATCTTAGTTGATGACAGGCTCATCAATGGCATGCAATGCCAGGCTGCTGCAAGCAAAGCCAACATAATATTGGCATGCATTAGGAAGGGGATTAACTCTAGAGATAAAACAATAATTCTCCCACTCTGGGCACCAGTGCTCAGGAGGGTTGTGCTGGAACTGGAGAGGGTCCAGAGAAGGGCAACAAAATTAATAAAGGGACTGGAGGATCTCAGCTATGGGGAAAGAATACAAGCATTGGACTTATTCTCTCTGGAGAAAAGATGCTTGAGAGGGCATATCATTTTAATGTATAAATACTGTATTGGTGACCCCACTATAGGGAAAAAGCTGTTCCGTGAAAGGGAATTTAAAAAGACATGCAGCCATTCACTAAAATTAGAAGAAAATCGGTTTAACCTTAAACTGCGCAGAGGGCTCTTTACTGTAAAAGCGATAAGGATGCGGGGAGCATTGTTAATTAAAAAAAAATTATTAGATGGGCACCTTATTGACCACAATATACAGGGGTATACAATGTACTATTAGCACACACACGGGTTGGACTGGATGGACTTGTGTCTTCTTCCAACCTTACCAACTATGTAGTGGCTTTTAAAATATTTCCTATGAAAAGTATAGGGTACCAGAGTTTGTCTCTGTCTCACAGGCACATGCAATTTTAAAGCTTGACATGTTGGGGCGGGGGGGGGGGGGGGGGACCCTGTCAGGTAGGCTGTATGGAGCCCCATGATTTCTAACAGCGGCCCTGGATGTAGATACATACAGCCACATCCTGTACATTCAGTGGATGGTGTTTGAAACCAATTGTATATGATATATTATATACAGTACCGTGCAAAAGTTTTAGGCAGGTGTGAAGAAATGCTGTAAAGTAAGAAAGCTTTTAGATAGATATATTTTGTTTATTTTTTATCAATTTACAAAATGCTAAGAAAATCTAAATCAAATCAACTCATTGTCACTACCCTTTGGCAAGCATCAATTCTTACACTTGCACAAAGTCAGGTATTTTGTAGGATTAGAGTTAGAGGATTAGGTAAAGTATATCATTAATCAATTATACCAAGCAGATGCTAATGATCATCAATTTCATAAGCAGGTTAAAACAGTCATTAACTGAAACAGAAACAGCCGTGTAGGAGGCTTAAAGTGATTGTAAAGTCTGTTTTATGTTATACTTGCCTCCTCTGTGCAGTTGGTTTTGCACAGAGCAGCCTGGATCTCCCTCTTCTTGAGTCCCTCTTTGCTGCTCCTGGCCCGTCCTCCTAGCAAGTGCCCCCACAGCCAGCAGCTATCTATGGGGGCACCCGAGCTAAGTCAAAGCTCTGTGTATCCATTCAGACACGGAGCCCCGACCCGGCCCCACCCCCTCTCTCCCCTGATTGGCTAACTTTGATTGACAACTGCGGAAGCCAATGAAGCCACAGCTGTGTCTCAGCCAATCAGAGGAGTGTCCTGGACGGCTTAGACATTCGTGGACATCGCTGGAGAAGGGGCTCAGATAAGTAATTAGGGGGGCTGCTACACACAAAAGGTTTTTTATCTTAATGCATAGAATGCAGTAAGATAAAAAAAAACCTTCTGCCTTTACAACTCCTTTAAAACTGGGTGAAAAACAGCCAAACTGCTACTAAGGTGAGGTTGTGGAAGACCGTTTCATGTCACGGGTCATACACCATGGCAAGATTGGGTACAGCAACAAGGCACATTTATTTACTACTGTGCAAAAGTTTAAGGCAGGTGTGAAATGCTATAAATTAAGAAATAGAAGTGTTAATAGCTTATTTTTTATCAATTAACATAATGGAAAGTAAATGAACATAAGAGAAATCCAAAACAAATCAATATTTGGTGTGACCCCCCCTTTGCCTTCAAAACAGCATCAATTCTTCTAGGTATACTCGCAGATGACTTAGAAGGAACTCGACAGGTAGGTTGTTCCAAACATCTTGGAGAACTATCCACAGATCTTCTGTGGATGTAGGCTGCCTTAAATCCTTCTGCGTCTTCATGGATTCCCAGACAGACTCGATGATGTTGAGATCAGGGCTCTGTGGGGGCCAAACCATCACTTTCAGAACTCCTTGTTCTTTATGCTGAAGATAGTTCTTAAAGTGGTTGTTAACCCACTTATCGTTACTACAATCCCCTCTGATATAATAAATACTGTGCCCCACTGTATGTGTATTCTAAAAAATCCGCCGATAAATACCTTATTTTATAGCACCGATCGACGGTCACGTGACCGGCAGCCTCTCTCCTCTCCCGATTTATGTATGCGTTCGCTTCTGTGCGCGAGCTCGCAGGGATGGGGCGCTTTAAAAAAAAAATGTATTATTTATTTCTTATTTTACTTTTATTTTTTTTTATTTTTACACTTTCACTTTAAATTTTTTTTTTTGATCACTTTTATTCCTATTATAAGGAATGTAAACATCCCTTGTAATAGGAAAAGTGAGTGACAGGTCCTCTTTATGGACAGATGCAGACCATCTACATCTATCCTACAGGCTGGAAAGGCTGAGATCAGAAAAAAAAAACAGACGATCTCAGCCTTTCCTTCCCCTTTAACGGCTGTTGTTTACTTTGGAGACCCGGAAGTGACGTCACAACGTGCGCCCGGGCCTCCGAGAGCCATAGAGATGATCCGGCGGCAGGCGATTCCTTCTCCCGGTCACCGATCGCTCAGGTGAGCCGGGAGAAGCACCGGAGGGCGGCGGGAGGGGGGGGACGTCCCCTCCCGCCGCCTGTAAGAACGATCAAGTGGCTGACCTGCCGCTATGATCATTCTTACGGTGATGGGAATCGCCTGCTCTAGAAAACTATACCTCAATGATGCCTGCAGGTGCCGGCATCATTGAGATATCACCACTGAAATCCCAGGACGTCCATGGACGTCCTAAGGATCTGAAGTGGTTAATGACATTGGTTGTATGTTTGGGATCAGTATTTTGCTGCAGAATAAATGTGGTGCGAATCACACTCTTCATTGATGGTATGGCATGATGGATAAATATCTGCCTGTATTTCTCAGCACTGATCCTGACCAAATCTCCAACTCCAATACAGCCCCAAATTTGCAAGGAACGTCCTCCACTGTTGCCTGTAGCCAAATAGTTCAAATTTTGACTCATCAGTCCAGAGCACCTGCTGTCATTTGTTTGCCCCCCCAGTCCCTATGTTTTCATGCATAATCAAGTTGCTTAGTTTTGTTTCCATGTCAGAGGTATGGTTTTCTGGCCACAATTCTTCCATGAAGACCACTTCTGGCTAGACTATTTTGAATATTTGTTTAATACATTGTCACACTATAGATATGTTTTTCCTTTTTGGGAGCGCCTAATACCTATCTGGATGCTGAGGGAGAGGATCTTTCCAAGGAGGATACAATTCACAGTGATTGTTGAGGAAGATTCATCAGTGGTGTATAAAAAGCTTGTTATTTAACCACTTCACCCCCCCCCGGAACGATTTCCCACGTTAGAACCAGAGCACTTTTTGTGATTCGGCACTGCATCGCTTTAACTGACAATTGCACTTTGACTTTGTACCCAATCTAAATTTGCGTCCTTTTTTTCCCACAAATAGAGCTTTCATTTGGTGGTAATTGATCACCTTTGCGTAATTTCTGATCACCGCTATAGACAAAAAAAAGAGCGACAATTTTGCTAAAAAGAAAAAAATATTTCTTACTTTTTGCTAATATACGAATGCAAAAAATATAAAAAAACCCATTTTTTTCATCGGTTTTGGCCGATTTATATTCTTCCTCGTAATTTTGTAAAAAAAAAAACAAAAACGCAATCGGCGTTTATTGATTGGTTTGCGCAAAAGTTGCAGCGTTTACGAATGATGAAAATTCATTTCTGGGGTTTTTATTTTTTACTAGTAATGGCGGCGATCTGCGACTTTTAGCGGTACTGCGATATTGCAGCGGACCATTTTGACACTTTTTTGGGACCAATGACATTTATACAGCGATCAGAAATTTAAATGTCCACTGATTACTGTATAAATGTCATTGGCAGTGAAGGGGTTAACCCGCAGGGGGAGATCTAGGGGTTAACTGTGTTCCCTAGGCGTGTTCTAACTGTGAGGGGGCTGGGCTGTTATGGGCATAAGAGATCTAACTGATCCCAGTGACAGGGATCAGTAGATCTCTTATGTCTCCACTGACAGAGCAGAGAACCGCCGTGTTGGCGGTTCCCCATTCTTTTGCTCTGGCTGCTCATCGCGGCTCGCCAGCGGACATCAGGTCCACCCGAGCCACGGGCACACTCCTCAGGAGTACGGGGGGCATGTGGCCACTCCACAAATCGCCGTCTATTTACGGCGATTCGCGGTACACGTCCACACTGCCGCAGTAAGTATACTGCGCACGGTGTGTAAGTGGTTAAGTTAGAGGGTAAGAGTATATAATAAGTAACATATGTGAGCATACTGTAGGAAAATTGTTTAAAGCACATGTGGAGTTGAACATACTACACCATATAGTTTCTTTTTCTGAGATTGGTTTTTCGGCTGAGTGAATTTTCATTGGAAACCCAAAGACAAAGGGGGATGGTTGTACAGTAGGGATGCACCGAAATTTCGGCGGCCGAAACATTTCGGCCGAAAATGGCGTTTTCGGCATTTTGCCGAAAGAAAAAAAATGGCAATAAGGTGCCGATAATTGCGCATGCGCAGTAGCGGTGGCCGCGCCGCTGCGTGACGTCACGTTCCTCGTGGATAAGACGCTGGACTCGTGAGCACGTTCCCTGCGGATGGACGTTGGAGTCAGGAGCTTGCTCCTCGTGGTTGAGAGACGCCGACACCAGAGCATACAGGGCTGCTGCACGTTCCCTGCGAATGGACACTGGTTGTAGGAGCTTGCTCCTCGTGGTTGAGACACTGACACCGGAGCATACAGGGCTGCATTGGAGAGTGGGCACCATCCCTGGATGGCTTCTATTACTACTACTATTCGCCGGTGAGCATTGCTGGAGATATTTATTTCTTCTTATTCCTCTCAAACTGACAATCCAACTGATTTGTATGCATGCTATTTAGAAGAGATTCAGTAGTATATGTATGTAACTAACTAGTACTTACAATTAGTATTACTGCTA
>BLSH010559290.1:1257630-1275153 GCA_018402905.1 Glandirana rugosa
AAATCAATAGAAATTGGTGTTGTCATGGACCGTGCTTTTGGGGGAAGGACAGGTCCGGTAAAAAGTCGAAAGTCGCGATAGTGTGAAACTTACTGTTAATGAGTCAGTACGTTGTGCCATGGGTATACTTTAAACGCAGGAAAAAAGTGTGTTTATCTCGAAAGAAAACCACCATAAATTAGTGATCCTCCCCCAAATAAAAAACACGATATGTATTTTTTTCTAACTTAAAAAAAACTTTTTTACGGAAAAAGAAACAAAGCCAGTATTTTAAAACGTTTAATCATTAAAAAGAAACATTTAAAACCGGCAGTATAAATTTTGGCCAAAATTTACAAAGAAAAATTACTAATTTGCAAAATTTTATGACCGAAACAAAGAAAAAGGCATTTTTTCAAAAAAAATTCAATCTTTTTTTATGTATAGCACAAAAAATAAACCCCCTCCTAGTGATTAAATACCACCAAAAGAAAGCTCTATTTGTGTGAAAAAAGGACGCAAATTTCATATGGGTACCGTGTTGCATGACTGAGTAATTGTCATTCAAAGTGTGATAGCGCTGAAAGCTGAAAAATGGCCTGGACAGGAAGGGGGTTTTCGTGCCAGGTACTGTTGTGGTTAAAGATAACTAAACTGATAATCTATTTAGTTGTCCTCAAAGAAGGACACTTGGTGGCTATTTTGTTGTAGTCCATGTGTAGCCACCCAATCGCTTCCACATACACAAACACCCTGCTTCCCCATCAGCGGGTGCTGCCAGGTAGAGGAAAGGGAGATCAGGAAATGCCTGTTTGCTGATCATCCCTTCCTCCTAATGATCTGGAAGAAACATTTAAAATGTCATTTCTGGGTCCTGGTTTCAATTTCCCCAGTCACTGTGGCCTGATCTGCGCTCCATTAGCTTCACTGAATCACTAAAGCAGGAAACCCCCTAGGTGGGACTTTACCGGCCCAAATATTAGAATGTGTAAATACACTGAGCAAAATTATAAAACGCAACACTTTTGTGATTGCCCCTATTTATCATAAGCTGAACTCAAAGATCTATGTACACAAAAGACCTATTTCTCTCAAATATTGTTCACAAATCTGTGTTAGTGAGCACTTCTTTGCCGTGATAATCCATCCACCTCGGTGAGTGGCCGGAGCGGCAAAACGTCACTCCCGCGCATAAGCGCAAGAGTTCTTCGTTCTGGCAAGGGGCTCCGATTTTCCGGCAGCCTCCGCCGGATCATCAGAGCGCATGTGCCGCTGACGTCAGCGGTATCATGCAGGGCGAATATCTCCTAAACCGTGCAGGTTTTGGAGATATTTATTTTACCTACAGGTAAGCTTTATTATAGGCAAAAATTACATTTAGTGGTGGGGGGGTTAACTAATTTTCAGGCCAATATTGATTTTTTTAAACATATGCACAAAAAAGCTCTGGCTTTGAAAAGGTTAGTTCACCTTTTCAGAAATAAAGAAAAATGTAAACCTATGCCAGACATCCTCCCTAATCCTTTGGTCCCCACTGTACTTAAAAGAGAAGTATGGCTTTGGCGTTTTTTCCCCCATTATACTTACCTAGATGGATGCAGCATCGGAACAATACTGCATCTGTCCCCCGGCGTCTGTACACTGAGAACCGAGCCACCTAACACTGCCGATGGCTCGGTTCTCTCTGATCCCCGAGCGGAGAGCTTCTGGCTGTCAATAAGCAGCTCTCCTCTCTTCTCCTCCACAGAGCTGAGCTGTGGAGGGGCGAGGAGTGGCCATCTCAGGCTCTCAGCGGCTCGCTGAGACGGCCGCTGGTCCAGGCACCTGGCGGATCCAGACTCTGGAAGTCGGGATGACACAGTGCCTGGTCCAACTCCTGTGAAGTCAGCAGGGAGTGGACTTTAGTCACAGGAGTGCAAAACTAATTGCACTACTGTGACCCATAGGAGAAGTACGGCCAAATGAGCTCAGGCCATACTTCTCCTTTAACTTACGTGGGTGCTGAGCTGTCAGAATAAAGTAAAAAAGGAGGGGGATGTGGGTGTGGCGCTGCCAAATGACCGTATGGCGGACGTGTGGAGTGAATATATAGAACATGAAGTAAATGATAAATATATCAAATAATAAACACGTGTAAATAAAAGCAATAGTGTATCAATACATAAAACGTAGAATAAATAACACATGTGCATAGACAATAATATATATATCAAGGCAATATTGTTATCAGATAGTAAACCCAACTGTAATCACATCAGTGAGTGCTCAGATGAGAGATCATACAGTCCATATGGTAAGGGAGCCACCTAGTGGCAACTCACTTATGAGAAGTCAGACTTCGGAGCTTCCGTGCGTTCCACTGGTTGCTCCACCGGACGTGCGTGTGATGCTCTCTGGCTCCGCCTGACGCGTTTGGTCATAGAGACATCATCCGAGGCGGTGGAACGCACGGAAGCTCCGAAGTCTGACTTCTCATAAGTGAGTACCCATTACACACCGCTGTTGTTGTTTCTCATGATACCCTACACTATGGAAATTTTGTGATTGCATATGGATACTTGGGACACTTCGGACTGAGTCACTGGGAACGCCAGCAGGCTGATGCTATGGACTCGGCAACAGTGACCCCCTGACCGTCTCAGAACCTTCCTTACAACTAGTGGTGAGTGGGGTGTGTGTTCAAGGGAGGGGAGCACAGGAGTGTCACCTCCCCACCCACTCCACCTCCCACACACCCCCCACAGTGCACAATACTCTGTCTACTAAAAGTTCCATTTGAATTTTTTCACTATATGTCTTTTGCTTATTTTTAACATTGCCACTAGGTGGCTCCCTTACCATATGGACTGTATGATCTCTCATCTGAGCACTCACTGATGTGATTACAGTTGGGTTTACTCTCTGATAGCAATATTGCCTTGATATATATATTATTGTCTATGTACGTGTTTATTATTTATTCTACGTTTTATATATTGATATACTATTGCTTTTATTTACACGTGTTTATTTTTTGATACATTTATCATTTACTTCACGTTCTATATATTCACTCCACACGTCCGCCATACGGTCGTTTGGCAGCGCCACACCCACATCCCCCTCCGTTTTTACTATATTCATTTTGAGCATCCTTTGGTTGCGGTGGCAGCAGCCAATTCACCCTTTTTTAAACTTTTTACCAATAATATTTTCCTATAAAGGTTATAGCAGTGCCACACCACCCCCCTTATCTTTATCCATCCGCTGAGCTGTCAGAATCCACTCAGTCCAGACAGAGGCCCGTGAATTTTAAAGTGATTGTAAAGTTTTGTGTTTTTTTTTTTATAATAAAAATAACAAACATGTTATACTTACCTCCTCTGTGCAGTTGGTTTTGCACATAGCAGCCCAGATCCTCCTCTGCTCAGGTCACTTCAGCTCTCCTGGCCCCTCCCTCCCTTTGAGTGCCCCCACAAGCAGCTTGCTATGGGGGCACCTGAGCTGCAACTGCATAGGTGTCCATTCAGACACGCAGCTGTGGTTCAGTCCCACACCCTCCTCCTCATTGGCTAACTGAATTTGACTGACATCAGCGGGAGCCAATGACGCCACTGCTGGGTCTCAGCCAATGAGGAGGGGAGTCCCAGACGCCGAGGCAGTTGTGGACATCACTGGATAGAAAAGGGCTCATGTAAGTATTAGGGGGGCTGAGGGGTGGCTGCTGGACACAGGAGGCTTTTTATCTTAATGAAAAAAAAAAAGTCTGCTTTTACAACTACTTTAAATCCCTGCTCTATTCTCTCTTCTTTCTGTAGCACTTCTGGGACAGATCAGAGCGATGCTCTGTGTCGGCGCCGACTAATCAGATCTGCTCAGATCCATCCTGGAAGCTCTGCGACAGGAGGGAAAAAAGCGTGGATTTCAAATCCCTGGACCACAACACTGGCTGTGTGGGGAGCTGACAGCTCATCACTCACAGAGGTTAGTACTGCAGAAAAGTGTGTATGGGGGGGGGGGGGGGTTACTCAGGGTTAGCTTAAAATACAACTAAAGGCAAAACCTTTTCCTGGTGCCTCCATGGCAGCATTCTTATGATAGTAACCCCACAGGACCAGTGCACAGCTATAAAAAGTTACCCACACAGCAGCCCATTCCCTGTACATCGCTGAGAACGAACTGGGTGGGTTTGGTATGCTGCCATGAATGGGCACCAAGAAAAGGAAAGGATGGTACGTAGGATACAATTTTCTGTTTTCCTGGTGCCTCCATGGCAGCATACGTATGATAGATCAATAACTAGCTATCAGGGTGGGAAGCTTCGGCAAATTATATCATAAGGAACTGAGTAAGCTACTGACTTCCTTCCAAAGACAGGTTTAGTGAGGACTACCAAGCTTCTCATATAAGAATTATTGGGGAAGCTCTTCGAGCTGCAGGACATTTACAGCCTTGCTGGTGTCATGGCATCAAGAGCTTGTGGGCATTTGCTTGCCTATCCCATAGTGAGATGTTAGCCAACATGGCAGGCAAAGGAGCCAATCTGGTTCTATTATGGTGCATTCTTTCAGCACATCTGATGGGCTTGGTGGTCCTCACGAAGGATGGGCTCGGGTGTGTTCGGAACCGAAAATGCCCCAGTCTGCCAGCCACGCATCGGGGAAATGTCTCACTGCCTGTGCTTAGCGCAGCGCACGGTTAACTTCCTGGCGGACTCGGGCACGTTTGATTCTGAACACGCCCGAGCCCATCCTTAGTCCTCACTACACCTGTCTTTGGCAGGAAGTCAGTAGCTTACTCACTTTCTTATGATATAATTTGCTAAAGCTTCCCACTCTGATAGCTAGTTATTGATCTATCAGACGTATGCTGCCACGGAGGCACCGGAAAAACAGAAAATTGTATCCTACTTACCGTAATTTTCTTCTCC
This sequence comes from Glandirana rugosa, assembly GCA_018402905.1. Lineage (NCBI taxonomy): Eukaryota > Metazoa > Chordata > Amphibia > Anura > Ranidae > Glandirana > Glandirana rugosa. The sequence goes on from BLSH010559290.1 coordinate 1,262,519, forward strand.
TGGTGCCTCCATGGCAGCATACCGAACTCACCTAGTACATTCCTAGCGATGTACAGGGAATGGGCTGTTATGTGGGCATTAACTTTTTATAGCTATGCACTAGTCCTATGGGCGGAAGTAGGCGGGGCTACTATCATGCGTATGGTGCCATGGATAGGCACCAGGAAAAGAAAATTATGGTAAGTAGGATACAATTGTCTGTTTTCCTGGTGCCTCTATTGCAGCATACATGTGGTAGTAGCCCTGCCTACTTCAGCCCACAGGACCTGTGCAGCTATAGAGTTTTTCAGTTTTGAATAGAGTGGAGAGGGATTAGAACACCTGTCTGTGCCCCCGTTAGGGAGATTCACCCTCTCTATTTCTCCTGTTTACTGTAATTATAAAAAGTGAAAGTAAAAAGAATCCCAAATGTTGGGTTGTCCCCAAAAAAGTAATAGAACAGAAATCTTCCAATGGGGACACTAGTTCTGGCGACAATAAGGAATTTCCTTTCACTTCCTGTTTTGGTTATGGAACAAGAAGTAAAGGGAAAGCTTCCAAATGTGACACACAGCAAAAAAAACACTGACATGGGTTATAAAAAAAGGTTTGCCTTTAGTACTACTAAAGTTGAACACTTAAGGCCTCATACACACGGGCGTTTTTTGACGCCACGTTTTTTAGCGTTTTTTGCAGCACTCCATGTTAGTCAATGGCCCCATAAAAATGCAGACGTTTTTGAGCTGTAGAGGGAAAAACGCTAACGCCGTAACGGCGTTAACTGGCGTTTTTGACGCCGATGTTTTTAGGTTACAAAATAGCAGGGGAATGTTTTTTTTTTTTAAACGCCTATTGACGGCGACGCTCACTAATGCTGATTAACGCCGATGCAAACACAGATTGTTCCCTGACGTTGGGCCCAACGTTTTGCTTATTTTTTTACATACACCCATGTATATGAGGCCTTAAAGAGGAGGTCCGCCCAGAGCTGAAAAAAATAAAAGTCAGCAACTACATATACATCTATATAAGTAGCTGCTGACTATTAATAATAGGACACTTACCTGTCCTGGAGTCCAGCGATGTCGGCACCCGCCGCCGATCTTCAGATTGGGGGTTGGGTGCAGCCGCGTCCATTGCAGATAAGGGAACCTGGCAGTGTAGCATTACAGCTTCATGACAGGCACCCTACTGCACATGCGCGAGACTCCGCTGCACTCTGCTATTGGCCAGACGGCCAGCATTAGAGCGAGGAGGGAGGCGGGCTGCTGACGTCAGTGGCTGCCGGCCCGAGCTTCTAGATGTGTGGAAAAGAACACCCCCCCCCCCCCCGAAAGGTGCCAAATGTGACACCTGAGGGGGGTGGGGATCCAACCAGCGGAAGTTCCACTTTTGGGTGGAAGTACGCTTTAAGAGTGTATTAATTTAAAAAAAAAAAAAACCCATGTAAATCTATCGTAAAAGACTTTATATGAGCTGAGTGTTATTATATGTCATATTAGTAGAGAAACCCATCTTGTCACCAGTGGCTGCTAAATAAAGGTCTCTGTTAATACTAAAGATATATATATCACATGCCATTGTCTGGCAAAGAGAACACCTGTATAAACCCTGATCCAGCAGCCAGGCAGAGGGGAGTGTGGGGAATACAGCTGGCTCCGGCCATGTCTCTATAGGGAGTATAGATAGAAGGTCACACTGGAAGGATACAGATCCCCAGCACGATGCCGCCTATGGCCAGGCCAGTGATAATATTTCTGCTTCTCAGATTCCCCGATCTCTTTGCCCACTGAGCCATCTCAATTCGTCTGATGTACTCCAGCTGCTCCGGGGTCAGCTTTCTCGGATCGATCCTCTGTGCATACTTCGGATCAGAACCCTCTCCGCTCCCCGTCTCCATGTCTACAGCCTGGCGCGGACCGATGATGTCACCCATATCGGCTTCCGCACTCAGGCGGTATTAAAAAAAAAAAAGAGCGTTCCTCCGATTTCATTTTAGTTAAAACACACGTTAGTATTTTTTATAAAACGGTACAGTTAATGTATATTCACCTATTTTCCTAAATGTTTTCCCTATCTGATATATTCAGTCACTGCGTACTGGATGCCATTTTGTCGGAGACCGCTGTGAATTGCGTTCATCTGTGACTCTGAGGTGCAGACAGAAGGGAGAGACGGTCAGGGAAGTGTCTGTGTTGGCTGCAGTGGAAGCTTTATGGTGTTGTGGTGGCAGAAAGTTAGTGTTCATGAAGAAGAAAGCCAAGTTATTTTGTTATTCTTATATTACCCCTTTTTTTTTCTTGCCATCTGTGTCCCATCGGGAAATTTACCTTCACTTCCTGTCCTATAGCCAAAATAGGAAGTGAGAAGAAATCCCTACAAACAAGCGACGTTGCACTCGTTTATGTGTTTATTAAAAGTTAAAAAGCCTGACTTTTAATAAACACACACTCACCTGACTCACGATCCAGGGATGCGGCTGCCCGAACCCTCGGTTCTCTACGGCACCACTAGAGTGGGCACCCGGCTGTGACAGTTTGCAGCTTCACAGCCGGGTGCGCAATCTTCTGTGACCTGTGACATGTCCCAGAAGATTGCAGAGAGGGAGGGGGAGAGGAGAGCTTCTGCTGGAGTCACCTAGGCAGTGCAAGTGGGAGATGGGTACCTGTCAAAACTAGGTACCCCCCCCCCCCCAATAAAATGACAAAAGTGGCATGTAAGGAGCCCTTAAAGCAGAGCTTCCACTTTTGGGTGCAACTCCGCTTTAAGGGAATCCCTTGGGGTCCCCCCAGTCACCAGAAGTAATGTCTCCTTTGGAAGATTTCCCCTCTATTACTGTTCTGGGGAGAACCCAAAATATGGGATTTTCTTTTACTTTCACATTTAATGATAATGGTAAACAGGATCAATAGAGAGGGTGAATCTCCTTAACCACTTCACCCCCGGAAGGATTTACCCCCTTCCTGACCAGAGCACTTTTTTCGATTCGGCGCTGTGTCGCTTTAACTGACAATTGCATGGTGGTGCAATGTTGTACCCAAACAAAATTTACGTCCTTTTTTCCCACAAATAGAGCTTTCTTTTGGTGGTATTTGATCACCTCTGTGGGTTTTTTTTGCGCTATAAACAAAAAAAGAGCAACAATTTAAAAAAAAAAAATCAGTATTTTTTACTTTTTGCTATAATAAATATCCAAAAAAATATTTTAAAAAAGTATTCATCAGTTTTGGCCAATATATATTCTTCTACATATTTTTGTTAAAAAAAATTTGCAATCGGCGTATATTGATATATGGTTTGCTCAAAAGTTATCGCGTCTACAATCTATGGGAATTGATTAATGGCGTTTTTATTATTTTTATTTTTTTTTTACTAATAATGGCGGCGATCTGCGATTTTTTTTTTTTTGTATCGGGACTGCTATATTGCAGTGGAGCTAAAAATAGCCACTGCGTACTGTATAAATGTCACTAGCAGGGAAGGGGTTAACACTAGGGGGTGATCAAGGGGTTAACTGTGTTCCCTGTATGTGTTCTAACTGTATGGGGGCTGGGCTGGCAGGGGCATGACAGATCTAACTGATCCCGATGACAGGGATCAGTAGATCTATTATGTCCCCCCTCACAGAACGGGGAACCGCCATGTTTACATTGGCGGTTCCCCGTTCTGCCTCACTATTATGCGATTGCGGGTCCCCCGACGGACATCGAGTCGATGTGGCTGTGAGTGCGCGCGGGGAGCACGCAAAGGGGAGGACCTCCATGGACGCCCTCCCGGCAATTCAGGTCCGCGCTGTAGCTGTCTTTTGGCTATTGCGCGGATCTGTAGTAGTTAATGGGGACACAGACAGCAATAAAAACTGACAGGGGCTCTAATCTCTCCCCATTCTATCCAATACAAAAAAAACCTTTGCCTTTAGTTACACTTTATAGTGTATGTAATGGTTAGATTGTACATAAACCCTAGCACAGTAGCTCACAATAGTCTTCTGCATTAGGTTCATTTAAGCCTCATTCATGCTTCCATGTACTCCATACACTGCCAAGAACATGCATATCTGAGGCATATAGCACAGGTTCCTCTGTAATCACACTTTGAGCAGTTAGGGACAGATGAGTGGCCCTCGATAAAAACTTGCTGCGTCCAGGTTCACTCATCTGTCCTGATCCACATGTAATCATATGACGTGAGATTTTCTATAGACAGCCACCTGTCATTGATTTCTGCAGGCTTGCTGTCTGTGGCTGATTGCATCCTCCTGTGCTACCCACAGCACAAATACACTCATTCTTGGCAGTGTTTGGCCCTACACTGCTATGTAAATGAGGCAAACACATTAGAAATTATCAGGGAAGTATAAACAAATAATGCTTTTCAGATCATGTCCTCCTGGGTTTAAATTAATTTTAGTTAATGTGTGTTTAGACTAAAGTGACTGGGTTTTCAAAATTGAATATAAAGATACCCTGCTGACCATGCCCACCAATAATGGGGGTAGGTGCTAATAGTGGAACGCGTAGCAGTGCCAAATTGTGCTTAATAGTTAGAGGGGCTTAAAGAGTTATGGGTAAATATGAGTAGAGTGTAGAGGTCAGGAGTGAGTAAAGTACAAAATGCAGGAGTCACAAGTTTGTAATGCAGAGTATTCAGGGGTCAGCAGTGGGTAATACACAGAGTGCATGGGTCAGGAGTAACACATATGGGTCATCAATAAGTTACACACAGAGTGCAGGGCTTGGGGATAGATAAAATACAAAGTACAGGGGTCAGTAAGCAACACACAGAGTGTAGGCAGAAAGGTTGGGTGTGAGGAGGTAGGTAGAAGGGTCACAAGAGAGGGACAGAGGTAGGTTATAGCAGGAAGGGAAAGTGAACAACAGCAGGTCCAGTGGTGGCACTACATGCGAGAAAAGCAGAGACAGTATAGGAGAGCTCTAAGGCTGATATAGTGCATGGGTCAGGAGTAACACATTAGGGTCAGAAGGAAGTTACACTGAGAGTGCAGGGCTCAAAAAACAAGTAAAGTACAGTGGTAAAAAGTTAGTAAAGCACAGAGTACAGGGATCCAGAGTAAGTAATGCACAGAGTGCAGGACTGAGGAGTAGGTACCTCACAGTGTACAGAGGTAAAAAGTAAGTAAAACAGAGAGTGGGAAAATCCCCCTTCTTTTCAGTAAAACCCATGACAAAACCATCTCCAGCACAAATTCCCCTCTCCCTTCCTGAATTGAACTCGCTGAACCTTGCCACTGGATTGCATCTGCTGCTGAATTTCCCAGGGTCCCAATGCCATGACTGCACACATTTTTCTTGCCTCTATGTCACTTGTACTGCAATTGTTAGAATACATGGACAACAGATAACTAATGATGACCAAACAAGAGCAATTGTGACAATACGCAGTCATACAGGGGAAATGGGGCATGGTGTGGCCCCCTAGGGACTCACCTTGGACAGGACAGGTATGAGGTGGTATGTGAATAGGTCAGATGTGAGAAGGCAGGCGGATAGGTCAGGTACGAGGAGGTAGGTGGATGAATCAGGTATGAGGAGGGGAGGTAGGTGGAAATGTCAGGTGCAAGGAGGTAGAATAAGTGGTCACAAGAGAGGGATAGAAATAGGTTATATCAGGAAGGGATGGGTAGTCACAGCAGGGCACAGTGGTGGCACTGCAAGCAAAAGCAGAGACAGTATAGGAGGACTCCTATAAGGCTGACATAGTAATTTCCACAGAGGCATTGTACTGCAGCTATGCAGCGAGTTTGGTAGACTGCTGTCACAGGGTTAGGGAAACAAAAAGCTGCCTGCAGGTCAGAGGCAGCTCTGTGCCATCAGTTCAATGAGGAGGGACACAGCTATAGAAGGAGCAGAAGAACTACTGGAGCATACTTCCTGGCATACTGGCCTTTACTATCCCCCATGCATGTTCAGACCAGGAGAGTAGAGATGGAGAGTGGGACAACAGCAGAGGAGCTGTCAATGATGAAACCACCTCAGGTGCAGAATGTTTCAGAGCTGCAGAGATTATTTGAGGTATTGGCAGAGATATGGTGGTAAAAAGAGGGGCTTCAGAAAGAGGTAAGGCACAAAGTCTAGGTATACGGATCATAAGATCCATGCACGGCCATCCTGCCCAGGCACTCTGTTCCTGTACCTCAGCTCTCACCCTCCCTTCTCCCCATCTGTACACCTGTTCCTCTCTCAAGGCAGTGAATCAATATATTTTTCAAATATTCAAGACAGATCAGGGGACTTCTTTTTTTATATATCTATTAGATATATATATTAGGGACACATCTTAGGACACTTTTCATCTGAGGACAGCCACTTCATATTGAGAACTGTCCCTGAAAACTGGGTATGTCTATTCACACTAGTCTAGATGTGTTAAGAGTATCTAAGCTGCCTCTGAATGCACAGAATTCTATTTTCTCCAAACAGAGCAAAATGGAATGCATTAAAAACACAGTGTGAATTATACAGTACCATTTAAAATCTTTACAAAGCATTCTCTGATTGGATGGGGTGGGGGCAGAGACGTCACACTCTCCACCTCGTGCAATTAGAGAACACTTTGCATTCATTCAAAAAATGCAAAGCATTCTTTGAATGGCACCCGTGCAGAGCGGCCGACCTCCTGTGTTCATGATGCAACAGGGCAGCTGCTCAGCATTGCACATGTAAGCAAGTGGATATCAATGCAGAAGCTGTGTCTGCTTCAGTGATTTCCAGCTTTCAGCGCCAGGTATGGTATATACTGTACATTGTTTCAAGCTGTATCAATGTAGCTACGTATAAAATATCCATGCTTGGAACTTTTCTTTAGGATAAGAGCAGCCAAAAAAAGTAACAGCCAAACAAACAGTTGGCTTAGGTGCCCTTGCCAGATGTTGGAGCACAGTGATGGGCCCCAGTCTGATTAGGCCAATACATACAGTATCTCTGGTGTCCTGCTGCACAGTAGCATTTGCCAAGGAAATCACTTCTTCGTGTATAGTTGTCTTTTGCTGCATCTGTATTCTGAATTTGAATGCAAAGTGAGGCTAGGCATCCTATCACTGCAAAATTTGTAGCCTTCAGCCAGTGGAGACTCTCTTCCCGGTCTGTGCTGTTTAAGGCCCATTCACATGAAGGACCCTATCAGGTCTTAGGCCTCATACACACGGACGTTTCTAAAAAAATAAACAAAACGTCGGGCCCGACGCCAAGGAAAAAAAATCAGCGTTTTTCAGCGTTATGCATCGGCGTTAGTGAGCGTTAGTGAGCGTCGGCATCAATAGGCATTTTTTTAAAAAAATCATCCCCCTGCTATTTTTCAACCTAAAAATGTCGGCGTCAAAAAACGGCGGTTAACGCCGGTACAGTATTAGTTGGCGTTTGTTGGCGTTAGTTTGCGGCGTCGGCGTCAAAAAACGTCAAACCGTTACAGCCTCAGAACGCTCTGGCCGTGGGTTCTAGTTTCAGCTCACTAACGCCGACGCCATCTACAGCTCAAAAATGTAGGCGTTTTTATGGGGCCATTGACTAACATGGAGAGCTGCAAAAAACGCCAGAAAACGCCGGCATCAAAAAACGTCCATGTGTATGAGGCCTTAAAGTGTAAACAGCGCTTGCTAAGGGGTCTGATGTTGCTTTAACTAACCATCCATCAGCCCTAACTAATAGTGCAGGCTCATGTAAATGCTTTTTGACCTGAGTCCTGTTAATAAACATATGTGCAAAAATTATATGTGAACCCATAAATCACCATTAATAAAGTGCTTAGTGCTAATTTCCTGTGCTCGTGAATTTCTTTAGTGCTTGAAATACTTTCAAAAACAATACGATAAACAGTCCAATGTATCTTCAAAATGTGCTACCAAATGTAATAGTCCATAAACTGTGCAAAGTCCTCTGTGCAGACTGCCCAAAATCAAAGAGCATAAACCAAAGTGCAGCACTTTGATTTTGGGCAGTCTGCACAGAGGACAGGTCAAAAAGCATTTACATGAGTCTGCACTATTAGTTAGGGCTGATGGATGGTTCGTTAAAGCAACATCAGACTACTTAGCAAGCGCTGTTTACACTTTAAGATATACCTTTTAGTGCTTCATTTATATATATCCCCCAGAGGTTACAACAGCAGCTGCTTATAAGTACCATACCGTGGCGCGAGAGTTTTTACAAAAAACCCTATCAGGTCTGTCTGTCAGTTTTTAAGGCAGACCTGATCAGACCCTCCATTCACCTCTATGGACCAGAGGGTGTAAATGGACCTGTGTTCGTTTATACCCGCCTACCTCCAATCTGATTTGGTCCACTAAATAAAATCAGGAGGGGATCCATCCCCCTCCATCTAGGCAGATCTGATTGGAGGGCAGTCGGGTGTAAAGGACTGTAAATGACTCCCCTCTCCGTTACACCCAACCATAGAGTAGAATGTCTGGATTGACAGGTCCATGTCCACTCGGTTTATGCAGAGCAGACACTAACCTATCATCCGCCTCCTCTGCTCAGATCAGCAGGGAAACAGCGGACCGATCCTCTGCTCATCTAATCGTATTCTGTGAAAGGGGCCTAACTGGATCTGATGTGGGGAGTGAACCGCGTTGTATCCTGTGGTAAATGCTGCTCAGCAATTAGATTTGCCTGAGCTGCAGATGTATTAGCAGTGGAGTCCTGGTTGACAGCTTAGAAAAGGCCTGGAGAAGTCTGGTTTTTGTTACGTGGGGAAAAGCTTATGTCCTGTGGAGCCAACTGTAGGCACCTGGGGCTAAGAAATGGTGGCATCTTCATTTCTCATTCTAGAAATGTATGCAAATTGATTAAACTTTTGTTTTACATTCCCTGAAAAAAATAACAGGTGGTGAAGCGTATAGCCTCTTTTTGGCTCCTAAAATGCTAAACTCCAGGTTGTGTGCCTTAATTTGAACACAGTGGGTTGGATTTAATAAAGGCAAATAGACTGCCCACTTTGGAAGTGCAGTTGCACTCATTTTCCCCGGAGCTCAGTGAATGTGGTAAAGCTCTGCTGATTTCCCTCATCCAATCGTGCAAGCAAGCAAAAATGCAGTTTTTTTAAATTTTCCCTGCACTTGATTGGAATTGAAATTAGTGCAACTACATTAGTAGAGTGCACAGTAGTTTTGCCTTTAGTAGATCCATCCCATTATGATCACAAATACCACAAGAATACATTCAGGCTGGGTTCACACTGCAGACAGATGCAGCTGACAGCAGGGGTCCGGTGCATCACAAGGGGCGGGCTCTCAGGGGATGCCATCGGATGGCCATGCCCCATGGCTATATAAGAGTTGCCAGAGAGCGAGCGACAACAAAACACAGGAAGACAGCTACAGAACAAGAGGGGTTTTTTTCTTAGCGGGTAACCGGCGGTGAGGAAGAAGAGAGAAGATAGCACAAGAAGACAGCAGCGGGAGAGACGGTGACAGGAAGAGAAGGCACCGGGAGAGGCGGTGGCGGGAAGAGACAGAAACAGGAAGAGACAGCAGCGGGAGAGGTGGCGAGGACGGCACCGTGAGAAGACAGAGCTATTTAATAAAGGAGTTGTCCTTTTTCATTTCACTGCTTTTTCGTGTGAATGGGTAGGGGTACGATGTACCTGATACCATTTCACATAGGGGGGCTAGGATCTGGGGACCCCCTTCTTAAAGGGGGCTTCCAGATTCCGATAAGCCCCCGGCCCACAGACCCCAACAACCACCGGCCAGGGTTGTCGGAAGAGGCCCTTGTCCCCATCAACATGGGGGCAAGGTGCTTTGGGGGGGCCCTGCCACCCCCAAAGCACCCATCCCCCCATGTTGAGGGCATGTGGCCTGGTATGGTTCTGGGGGCGATGGGGGCAGCTCTCGGATAAGGGTTTGGTATGGATTTGGGGGGGGACCCCACGCCATTTTTAAAAAAAATTGGAGTGGGGGGTCCCCTCTGAATCCATACTAGACCCGAAGGGCCTGGTGTGGACCTGGGGGAGACCCCACGCCATTTTTTGTAAATGTTTTTAACATTCAGCTGTCAGCATGAAAACTGCATGCAAAAACGCATAAAAAACGAGGTTTAAAAACGCACTTCAAACCTTGCCTGAAAAACGCATCAAGTGCTACCGCATGTGAACCTAGACTAGTACCGCCTTAATCACATTCAGCTGGTCCTGTTCTGCAATGTTAAAGCAGATCTTCACCCTCGGAAGAAACTTTCCTCCATTCCACCCTTCCAACCCTCCTCTACTTGCATAGAGCTGTTTTTTTCTTATTTTTTTATTTTCTTAATGAAAAATATGTGGCCCCACCCTCCCCATGCACGTCACTCACCTAGACAAATGACATGCATAGTATTCGCTGTGCCTCATGGGATATGCAGGATGGCATAGCCTTTCACTCACAAAGGAGGAAGGGGTATTCCTGGTGCTGCGTCATTGGGAGGAATGCCAGCTGAACTCAGAAGCTGGCGGGCTTCATGATGATGTCACAAACAACGTGATGGCGCAGGACCGAGTGGTGGCAGAAGACAAGAGGATCTCAGCAGAACATCCCTGGATCCTCTGGGTGGGTGAGTATCTGACATGTGATCAACAATCCACCCGGTAAGCGGGAGTAAAGAAAAAGAAATGGGAGGGCCCTGTTGTGCCTTTTGGGTGCAGAAGCTTCTGTCTCAATGTGTTGAGACACACAAGGATACAATCTTGTTAAAAATCATTTTGAGTTTTTCTGTCAGTCCAGCCACATATGGGATTACTATATTACTATTTGTAATCTGTGGTCCCATGGGTTTGCTGGACCTTGTGGATGTTTGAATAAAACGTTCCATGCTGAATGAATTTAGGTGACAGAGTTACAGAGGGGTACTAGGTTACAGGGCGGGAAGGGGGGAGGGGGAGGCATTAGAAATAATATATGTTCATACGGTGGAGATTACCCCATTTAGATATTCAGGCTCCGTTCACATCTAGACGTTTTTGGGCCATTTTCTGCTCTAAGCCTCAGCTCTAAAAATGCCCAACAAGACAAATCCCATTCATTTCAATTGCCAGTGTTCACATCTGAGCGTTCTGTTGCCTTAAGCAAAATGGCCATCACTCAAAAAAGCACATGAGCTTGTTTTTTGGCAGATTATAGGCGTTTTACTGCTTTTTATTGGTGACTTGTCAGTTTTAAAACGCCTGTACAAAAACGCTGCAAAAATACCAGAAAAACACTTGTAAAATAGCAACGCCTAGATGTGAACGGAGCCTCAGTCAGTGACAGCTACTGGGCATTATATAGCCACCTGCTTCCTACTCAGACCTGTGATCACAACACCTGGTGCAAGAAAGTCTTCAATCATTAACTTCTTTTGCGGCTCTAAGATGTCATGTGACCGAAAGACTGAGCTTCACAAAGGAAGTCAGTGCTGGAAAAATTCAAAAGTCAAAGGAACAATAAGGACTGTTGTTGATGGAATGGTATTTTATTTAGCATTTATTTTGCCGAGCTCATCTTGCTCATATCATAAAATACTTTTTCATTTACAGTTCATTCTTTACAATCCCCTTTTTTTAGCTCATTCCTTGGACTTTGTGTGGAGCACATTTCTAAGACCACTGGAAACTGCCCTACCTTAAAAAATACCAGTTGGTTGTGTTTGCCTCCCAGTATAACAGCTCCCAGTCCTCCTCAGCTAAGTTACACGTGTGGCTTCAAATGCTGTACAGTAGTATGTTTCAGTTAAAAATCAATTGAATGTGTCTAACTACTGACTGTTTTTCAAAGAGCATGTCTAACAAAGAATCAATGGTCATGTGGACCCATCACCAGACCTCATTCTGACAAAGTGGGCAGGCTAGCCTCTGAAACATTGCTCACTAGTTTGTTATTTTTGGAAGGTCAGTCGTGAAGCTTAGTCCTCATGACTGGCAATGATATTTTTGCTTTCTGTTTTTACTTAAAGGGGTTGTCAAGGTTAGTTTTTTTTTTTTTTTTTTTAATAACAAACATGTTATCTTCTTCTGGGGTCCCCCAGCGGCACCCCTGGCTCCTCCTCTTTGTGGGTGCCCCCTCAGAGAAGCGCTTTCCCAGGGGGCACTGGTATGGTCATGCTCCTGAGTCCTGCTGCTGCGTCCATTGACACAGACAGCAGGACTCGGCCCCACCCCCCCCTCCTGCTGTGTCACTGGATTTGATTGACAGCAGCGGGAGCCAGTGACTCCTGCCGCTATCAATCTATCTAATGAGGACCTGAGACAGCGGTTGGAGCTGCTGTGCTCGTCCCCGTCGCTGTAACGATCGGGTTCAGGTAAGTAAAAGGGGGGGTCTGGGGGGGCAGCTACACTACAGAAGGTTTTTCACCTTAATGCATAGAATGGTTTACAAACCCCTTTAAAGTGATTGTAAACGATCACATTGTAAACCAACCCATTCAGTTTAAAATAGAAAAGAAAGGGAAAACATTTGTGTATAGATATAAAAAAAACATTATAAATACCTTTTCTCCCTTTTTTATAAGTGATCACATTCCCTCTGTTCTCAGCTGCATAAGAGGTGGGGGGAGGAGAAGCAGAAGCACACTGAGCTCCCCAGTGAATGGCTGGGGGGGGGGGGGGCATATCAGCATGAGTCTATTCATTGGAAGAGAGCAGGCTGATTTTCCAGAACAACCAGAAAACTGACCACAATGTGCTCCCAT